>CANNZV010000200.1:271551-653173 GCA_947561585.1 Caprella mutica
GTGTTAGCACAAAGGTCATAATTGGTCAATTAGAATCTTCTAAAGGTTCATGGTCTATATTAACGCCAACAATCCGATTACTGTGAGCGCTTGAGGTAACAAGTTAGGATTTAGTTAAAAACTTTTTTCTTGTCGCTATTCTATGCTCATAATTTATATTTTGGATACTTTCCATTATATTATAATATAAATAACTAAAGTTGCATTGGTTAGATGGAATTCATTCAAATTAATGTAGGAATAACGTTATGTCTGTATACGTATTATGCTGCATGTATGTATGAAATTTGTGCTAGAAACATCGGATTAGAATGTACTTGATAGTAAGTGTAAGTAGCCATTTAATACATTGTGTTTACATGGTATTTCTTAGATATAATCATATAGTTTAGGTAGAACTTCCATTAAACTCTTTGTACACAAAAAATCTTGTTGGGGCTGAGACCAATCAAAAACTAGTAGACTCAATTAATAGACCAGACATCACTACCAAACACTTCTTCAAATCAAGGTTTATTTTAATGTATTACTCATTTCTTGCCATTTTCCTATGTGTCTTCAGAAAAATCCCTTGTGTTTAGATTCATTTTGACAACATTAATAAGTTTCACGGAAAGAATTGTCATAGAACTGTCTAAATAGTATAATTCTATGTTAATCTATCTATATGTTATTAAAAATTTAATAACTGTAACTACACTAATTTTTCTTACTGTACTCAACATTGAGGAAGTCTGCAAAACATCGAATCTACCATTGTGAGTGATGTAGAGTACAAGACACTTCTATCTCGTATAGTTTGCCACACTAACAACGGTTCCTTGTGCCATAATTTCAGAGCATCGATTCATGAATGGCAAGAAGTGAAACAGGGTTAGTTAAAGAGTTTAGTTAGTTAAAGGATTTAGTTAGTTAAAGGGTTTAGTTAGTTAAAGGGTTTATTTAGTTGAAGGGTTTAGTTAGTTAAAGGGTTTAGTTAGTTAAAGGGTTTAGTTAGTTAAAGGGTTTAGTTAGTTAAAGGGTTTAGTTAGTTAAAGGGTTTAGTTAGTTAAAGGGTTTAGTTAGTTAAAGGGTTTAGTTAGTTAAAGGGTTTAGTTAGTTAAAGGGTTTAGTTAGTTAAAGGGTTTAGTTAGTTAAAGGGTTTAGTTAGTTAAAGGGTTTAGTTAGTTAAAGGGTTTAGTTAGTTAAAGGGTTTAGTTAGTTAAAGGGTTTAGTTAGTTAAAGGGTTTATTTAGTTAAAGGGTTTAGTTAGTTAAAGGATTTAGTTAAAGGGTTTAGTTAGTTAAAGGGTTTAGTTAGTTAAAGGGTTTAGTTAGTTAAAGGGTTTAGTTAGTTAAAGGGTTTAGTTAGTTAAAGGGTTTAGTTAGTTAAAGGGTTTAGTTAGTTAAAGGGTTTAGTTAGTTAAAGGGTTTATTTAGTTAAAGGGTTTATTTAGTTAAAGGGTTTAGTTAGTTAAAGGGTTTAGTTAGTTAAAGGGTTTATTTAGTTAAAGACTTATATCTATACTTTATAATTTATACTGAATCTTAAAAAAATTAAAATATTTGGCAAAAATTCTGGATGTTAATAATCTCATAATAATCTAATAATCGAAAAATAATTCTCAGATTTAGTATCAGTCTATCATGACAGATCCTTTCCTCATTTGAATTATCAGTAATGAACTAATTATTTACTCATTGGCTTATATTAATAATAATTGTGAAGGGTAAGTAACATTCAAATATCAATATTATCTTGAATATATCGTCAGTTTTCACTTACCATTTCTTTTTTGGAACAGAATGAAGATGGGTCGGGAAATTTTCAAGATTTTATTGGTAATTAGTCTTCCTATTCTTTCTGCATCGATTGAAATAGTGGAAGATGAAAAACAATCACTAGATGAAAAAAATCATTCGGATCATACTGAAGCCTTAAAAGATGAACCAGCAAGAGATTCGTCAAGAATGCAATCTGATATAAATCCTTATGCTAGACCATATTTGAGGCCACCAATAGATCCCGGAAGTAGCTATCAATTGGCCATCGATAATCCAGGTAGTGAAGGGCTTGTTGAAACGCAGGGCGCTTATCATCAATCCAACTACCTTCCATCAAATAGCAATCCGGCTGTTCAATATTTACAAGGTGTTAATTCTCAGCCTGATTCTCCAATGCCCGGAAATCTGGAGACTCAAGCTTATCCACAATTAAATCCTCTTGCAAGACCATATTTGGGGCCACCAGTAGATCCCGGAAATCATCAATTGAACATCGATAACACAGGAAGTGAAGGATCTGTCGAAACGCAGGGTGCCATTCTTCAATCCAACTATCCTCCTACCATTGGCAATCCGGCTATTCCATATTTTCAAGGTGGTAATCCTCGCCCTAATTCTCCAATTCCTGGAAATCTGGAGACTCAAGCTTATCCACAATCTAATCCATCTTCTGTATACGAATCTCCGAATACACAAGCCATTGCCCAATCAATCCCTTCTCTTTCCTCATGGTTTCCAAATGATCAAGCTTATTTAGAAAGAAATAACATTCCTTCGTATGGATCTCCAGAAGGACAAGTTAATGTTCAACCGAATCCTTCTCGCTTGTACCTATCTGCGGAAGATCAATCTAATCTTCTGTCAAACCCCTCTCGAATTAACGGATTTCCAGAAATACAAACTAATTTTAAGTCGAATCCTTCTCTTTCATATGGATCTCCAAACACACTATCGAATAGCCAATCCATGTTTGTACCAGGCGCTGGTTCTTTAGGACCTCAAGTATTGTATCCACAGGGACAACATAATAGTGCGCTGTACATCAAACCTGACAAATGTCCGAATCTAAAATGTCTGAATCCATACAGACCAGTTCAGGTATACATTAAATAAACATAGTTTATTGCATTATGATGATCTATCTATCAATATTTTTGAATTTAATCTTGGCTTAGCTTTCGTCTATTTTAAACTTGCTATACTAAATAGATGATTTTTTTTCAGCTATGTGTAGGGGACTACCATTGTCGGGGCAGAAATAAGTGTTGTAGAGATCCTTGCACTTACCGAATGATATGTACTATTCCAGGTGATTTTATAATTGCAAATAAGATTTTCAAATATCATATTGAACAAATATATAATTTCCCTGACTGTTTTTTTTTTCTCACCTGCAGACCATTCACATCCGGGTACGTGTCCACAGCAACAATCTTGTGATGGAAATCCAACTTTCACTGTGAGTATTGTTATAATTACAACCTATTGTTGTAAAGCTGAGCAGCAGCATTCCATGTTCTGATTTGTTTCAATCTTTCAAATTATTTAACTCTATTATTCATCGTCAGGAAAATACATTTATACTTTTATAGGGAAAATAACTGCTTTAATTAAGAGATTGTTTATGAAATTTGGATGGTTAATTGAGTGAAATTCTACACTAAGAAAAATTACGATGTACTCAGGTGTTTCTGGTTTACCCCATAAGTTTTATTTTTTAAAGCTTGTAATGGGTGCATCAAACTATAGTTTTGAACTAATCAAGTATTTTAAGAGCTTGGAAGTGTTTCAGTTCGATCCATTTTGATGTCTCAAATCCTGCTTCGTTGAAATGATGAGAGTATTTTCAGTAGATTTATAACTGAAACTGTATCGACCTGAAACACTTTCAAAGCTCTGGAAACACACAAGACATCAAAACTATAGTTGAACTGTTTGATGCACTCCCTTTAGACACAAAGCTCATAGGGTAAGCTCGAAATACCTGTGTGCATCAGATTAGGTTTTTTTCAAGTCCAAACTGTTTACTGTTAGTTTATTATCAGCAATGATGTTTCGTTTTTTCATTCTCAGTCCTATTGCGTTGGAGATATAGATTGTCCACTGGTTACAAAATGCTGTTATGATATATGCAATGGCAGGAAAATGTGTAAGAAAATAGACACGAATGAAACTACAACCACCCCTCCCAACGAAACAACTACTGAGCCAACAACTCCAGAAGAAACTACTACCATATCACCAAATAAGTAACTAGCATTTGACATTAATACATATTACAAATTAATATTATTGCAAGATGTAATGCTGAGTAAATATTTTTCAGTTGCAGATACATTTGTCCTGGTACCCAACAATGTTGTGATTACGGTAAACATCGTAAATTAGAAAAAATGTTTTAGATCAATATCTTATATGATATTTTAATGAGGTGTATAAAAATATCCACTTGAAATAAATTTATTATTCCTATTCGTATTTTTAAACAGTCGTCAAACCTGGTTTCTGCCCATCAGCAGCTCTTTGTTATTCAGCCAGAATAATGACGATGATTGGACGTAACCTTCAAGTATGTCATTATTGTATATAGAAATAGTCTATAAACTAATTGGACCAATCTTCCTTCATGAAAAATAAAAATAATTTTAATTTTAAACCGATTTGGAAGCTGTCTTTCGATGGCTTTTACTTTTTCACATAATTACATAAAATTAGACTAAAATGAAGGTGATAAATGATAAGATACTATTAATATGAGCATTTATTCAAATATATAAGGAGTATAAATTATCTGACTTACTTAACCTTAGAGACTTCGCAGCTAGTCAAGGTCCGTTCACAGTCAAAAGCCCCGCCCTTACTATAATACCTAAAGCCGGGATTCCACTGAGGAAACATTTTTGCAACACGCAGCATGCTACATTGCTGCACACTCATTGTTTGGAAACTGGTTCTGTTTCTGTTGAGCTGGTGGAATTGGTCTTGCGGCAAGCAACAGCCAACAGGCAACAGAGCATGCAGCATGCTACAAGCAACGTCAGTGTTGCCTTGTTGCATGCTTCGTGTCCCTCTGTTGAAAGCCGTACGCTACATTCTTGTTGAAAGACAGTGAAGTCGCATGCTACATGTTGCCTCAGTGGAATCGTTGCTTAAGAAATATTTGTTTGTTATCCTTGTTTGTTAATTATTTTTAAATGAAAAATTATTCTTCGGCGTTACCAATGGTTGCGTAAATATCAAATGAAGATTTTTATAAAAATTGGTTAAGATTCTATAGGAGTTCTAGTGAGGACTGGCGCGCACGTTCCGGTGGCTAGGTTAAGGTGGGTTTCCACTGAGGCAATATTTTGGCAACAAGCAGCATGCTACATTGCCGAAGGGACAAAATGCATTTCATCCAGTTCAACACAAGGCAACGTGTAGCATGCGGCTGCGTAGCATGCTACACGTGGTTACACGTTGCCCAGTTGCCTGCCGGAAGCGGCAAGATTTAGCTTGTTGCCTAGCGTTGAATGGCTTCCCACCACTGGTGGGAAAGATTTTTGTTGCCGGCAACGAAAAAGATTTTTTACAGTATTGATTATATTTATTGTAGAAAACAATTGTTTTAAAGCTGCCATAAACTCTCCTACAACCATTTACAATAAAATTCTTCAAACGGAGAAAAGGTATTTTCTCAGTTTCGTGATCTTTTCTCAGTTTCATGATGGCTAAATATTACATTAGTTATGCCAAACAAGGTCGCATTTTCTTTATTTAAAAATTTGGATTAGAAAATAATTAATGCATACTACAGTATTTGCGAATATAAAAAACGTTAGAGATTATTCTTAGTCACGGTGTGAAGTATAAATAGTCACAGTATACAAAATTATCTAAACAACTTAATGAGGTAAATAATTTAATTAAATCTTTGTATTTATACATTTATATCATTATATAGAAAAAAACTCTTATAAATAAGTATATGGTAAAATCCATTATGTAAATAAATTATATTGTTAATAATACATTTAAATTATAACATTAATTATTGAACAAAATAAAAGTGCCTAGTGCAAATGAAGATCTCATGTTTATCCGATAATATTTCACTATCTTTGCATTAGTATTTTCTGAAACCTATATTGAGTCTATATCAGGTTTCAGTTGATTGCATTGGCGCTCAAAGTTTGGAATCTGGATTCGTTTTTGTTGAACTGATTGAAATGGTCTTGTGGCAAGCAACAGGCAACAGAGCATGCAAGACAACAAAGGTGTTGTCTTGCTGCATGCTTCGTGTCTATTTGTTGAAAGTCGCATGCTACATTCTTGTTGAAAGACAATGAAGTCGCATGCTACATGTTGCTTGTGTTGCCTCAGTGGAAACCCGGCTTTAGTGAGCAATGTTTTGAGGGCTAAGATACGGGTTAAAAGTCAAAAATAATCATATTTCTTTTCCTCAGAGTTGTGTGAGCGATTTTCAGTGTCATCGAACTGAAAAATGTTGTTATGATCAATGTCACAGGCTCTTTGTGTGTCGTCCCACAGTTCTTAGTCCGTTAGGTGAGTAACCAGGATCTAAAACTTTGCAAACCTAATCTACTTTCCTTAAGAATTATCGAAGATCTAACTGACTCTTGCAAAACAAATTATTAACTAAACAATTGTTGATGATTAACGTTTAAGATAATATGATATATGATTGAAACTTCACTAAATTTTAGCCAATTAATGAAATTTATCGGGTGGTAAACTTCTGGTTTGCTGTTGGTTTCTAAGAGATGGTTTACGAATTGTTAATTTCAGATCATCCAGGCCAGTGTCCAGCAACACCTCCTTACTGTAACAATCCTATCAACAACAACATGGTGAGATTGAAAGGCGATTGTGTTTTGGTCCATGAAAATAATTTACGAGTTATCTTAGTCAATTTTATTTGGTGGAACTCTTTTTTAATAATTTAATAAATAAATTCCAAAAAGTTATTTGGCCGAACAGAAATTTGGCGGAAATATTTATTTTGAAAACAAAAAATGGGATAGTAATATTAGCTATTTAAAATAATAAACATTAGAACTTAATATAATATAATAACTAATGTTAACAAGTTCAAAAGTATGAAGAGAAGCTTTTTTCCGCTCCTTAAGCCCCGTCCAGACGCTTCGACACAAGCCCCATTTTTTCACTGAAATCATGTGTTCGCGAACAAATTTGTATGTGAAATGGCGGGCAAATTTGTCCCTGATCACAAGAATCGAAACTGTCCGTGATTTTCAACATGTTGGATAAATTTATTCACGATCACTAGAATCGAAGTGTTCAAGACTGATATTTGAATGAATATTTCTGATATATGGAATAAATTTGATAATTATTATCATTTTAGATATGAATGATTGAATTCATTGTTTAGTAGTCTATTCATATTATTTGATTGAGATTTTTGTAAATAAAATAAAATAAATATTTTTAGCTCAATCAATTTAATCAGTTATTAACAATTCTACATATTAGGTACTGACTAGGTTAGGTTCAGTTCCAGGTTGTCGAATGGTACCACATATTCGGACTCGTATTATAATTATTAATTATTATACCTAGGTACCTAGCTATATTTATTATTATTTGAAACTCATTGTAATCATTAGCTAGTTTTTTTCTAACTAGTCCGTAAATGTGGAATCGTCCCATAACTTGGAACTTACTCTAAACATAGGTATGAATTATTTGGTTATTTTTCCTAATTTTAATATGGTACCTACCTTCCTTGTTAACAAACATTATTTTAGTTAAAGCTTAAAGGAAACGATATTGGGACGAGAGCGTTGAACATATGCCTACGTAGATATTGGAAATATACGAAATTTAAATTTTGATAGACCTAAGACCTATCATGATTCGGTTACTATTCATTAGTCCGACGCCCCAGTAGTCCGACACTTTTGTAATTTATTACTGATTTACCATAAAATATATGTATATCGGGGGGCGTGCCGCCCTCCCGAACCCCCCCCCCCCCCTGCCAGGTCATTAAACAATCATGAAGTGTGCAGTACAATTACAAACTAGCGGATACAACAAACTACATTAAATGATGAAATAAAGTGATGGATTGCATCATAAATTACTATCATAAATGAAGTAAAATAAAAGAGTAATATAAAATTTTAAAAAATGAAAAATTAATTTATTATTAATTGAGTTATTAATAAGTTAGTTATTAATTGAGTATACCTATTTAATCATATTTTTTATTTTAATCAAAAAATAAAAATAACACAGAAAGAGGGAACTGTTGGACTATTGGGGTGTCGGACTATTGGGGCGTCGGACTAATGGGGCGTCGAACTATTGAGAAGTCCCCCATGATTCATGATAGGCGACGTGCCAATAGTCTGACGTCCCACTAGTTCGACAGTTACATCTTTCTGTGTTATTTCTCTTTTCATTTTTTGATTAAAATAAAAATTTGATTAAACAGGTATACTTATTTAATAACTAATCTAAAAATAATAAAATAATATTTCATTTCTTTCATATTTGAAATTCTATATTCCTCTTTTATTTTACTTTATTTCTAATATTAATTAGTCTGCAATCCCTCATTTGATTTCATAATTTAATGTAGTCTGTTGTACTGCACACTTCATGATTGTTTAATGACCCCCCCCTTCAACCCCCCGATGTACATATATTTTATTTTAAATCAGTAATAAACTACAAAAGTGTCGGTCTAATGGGATGTCGGACTAATGGGGCGTCGGACTAGTTGGCCGTCGGACTAATAGTAACCTTCATGATATACATAGGTGAGTACTAGGAGTGTCTGTTTACCGAGACGTTTCTCTAGATTGGTATTTGGTAGGTATTATATTATGTTATGTATTCCTCGGGCTAGATACCTAGGTAAACATTTATATTGGGAATAAAATCGCCTAGTTACCTATAATTATGCATTTAAATTATATAATCGCATAGGTACCTAAAATTACGCATTTAAATTAAATAATCGGGTAGGTACTACCTAGTACCTAGGTTAGAATTTATATTTTTCATTGACTAGGTACAAAAATAATTTTTTCTTTAATCCATGATTGTTTCTAAAATCGTTAAATTATTAGGTATTAACTATCAACAACCACATATAAATATTTTTTCAATGAATTATAATGCAGAATCGCGAACATGGAAATTTCATTTCCTGATCATATTGTTCTCGCCTGGACGCAAACACTAGCAGAAATGAGATTGCCTGTGATCGCCCGAACTAAGTATTTCCAAACTTAAGTGATTTGATGGAGCGTCTGGACGGGGCTTTATATTTGCAATGAAATCCATGTTCATGAGAAAATTCAAATTGTTGAGCAATATTTGCTTGCAGTTCGTAATATGGATACACATTATGTGCATATTAAAATTTATTATCCTTTTTTAACAATAACTTTCAATTTCATGGGAATGAAAATTTATTAATTAAATAAAATGGAGGCTGCAGTTCGTTTCATGAATACACATTGAATAAATGTCTTTCGGCCAAATGTCCGTTCGGCCATATATTACACCAAATCTACTTTCGGCCAATTGTCTTTCGGCCAAATATTCTTCGGCCAAGTGTACATCAGCCAAGTGTCATTCGGACAAGTGTCCGCTCACGGTGTTTTAAACGAAAAAAGTGCAAATCGAACAATTTTTTATTAATAGTTAATATTAATAATATACATATGCAGTCAATATTTCATGAAACCTTTCAACTTTTTCTTTCGAATACATTGCTTTTTACGTGCCTTCTCATCAAATTTTTCCGAAGATATCTTGTATAAATGATGGGAACTGTCCTCTTCACGAGAGATGTTGCGATACTCCTTGCGGACCATCCAAATTCTGTAAGCAAGCTTTGAATGGACTGCCCCTTCCGTCACCAGATCCCTCACCTTCACCTGGCCCAGACAGGTGAGTTAGTAACAAGAGTATTGGTCACATTTCTGAAACTCTCTTCGTTTTTTTTTTGAGCAGAGGATTGCTGAAATCAACCATACGGGTTGATTCTTTTAAATCATTCCTGATATGAGAATTAAGAATTTTCACTACGATTAAGATTTTTAAAAATCATTTAGTACCATTTATTCTGTAAAATATAACCGAAATATTTGAGAGAATGAAATTTCACTCTTCAGTTCACTAATTTATTTGTAGCATCAAATAACTCAATTCAGCTTCTTATATTCGATAACAAAAAGCAATTCCCAATTATTGTCAAATAACAATCAAAAATGGAATAACAATTATTTTCTCATTAAAAATTAATACGCACCATTTTTTTCAGTTGCAAAAATTTTTGTCCTGGGAGTACTAATTGCTGCGACTCAGGTATTCACATTCAATCAACTACATACAATATTGTTTCAAAAGTTTTACTTATATAGCATAGTGACTATTTTCTTTCTCTAGTGGTTAAGAATGGATTCTGCCCAGCAGCTGCCCTGTGCAGATCAGGATCTATTGGAAATCTGAAAGTGAGTGACATCCACATTTAGCTAAATAAACCATATTTTTACTGAATGAAGATTACTTATGAGATTTTGGTGAATATAATTAAATGACCAGTATACTTCCCCGTTAAAAGTAACGGGTTTTCAATACTATCAATAACTTCCTGTGCATATCATGGCTACATTCTACATGCCTTGGAATTAATTTGATCTAATAATACCCGTGGGCGTAGTGTGTTTACATAATTATATTCTCTGACTCTTTTTCTGAATATTCCCTGGAATTTGATCTCATCGTATTTTTTGTTATCTTTAATTGTTATTTCTCTGTTATCTGGATTTTATAGGATAATTTTTGCACGGATTCTCTTCCCGTTTCTTTTCTAAAATTTGTTTAGATTTCTTTTTAATTTCTACGAATTTTTTTCGGATTCTTTTCCTGAAATTCTTTCAGATTTTACCTGGAATTTTTTTAGGATTTCTAAAAATTTGTTCCTCTCGGACATAATTGTAATCTTTAATTGTTATTTCTTTGTTATCTGGATTCTTTTTAAACTTCTGATTATTTTGTCCCTTTCTTTCTCGGATTTACATTTGGATTTTTCGGGATTTTTTTCTTCATGAAATTTTTTCCCAGGAATTTTTTTCGGAATTTTCCTGTCTTGTTTTCCGTTTTTTTCGTATTCTTGCCGGATTTTATTTTCAGACTAGTTTTCTCTGATTTTTCCCGTTGTTTCAGTTATCCGAATTTTTTCTTAACCTTGTTTTCTGTTATTAAGTTTTCTGTTATTTGTTATCCGGTTGTTCTTAGCCTAAGTAGCTCCTTTCTAATTTTTGAAAGTGAGATACGAAATATATTTATTATATATAAATATATATATTCACATCAGTCTTTTTTATACTGAGAAATCTACTGGTATAAATAACAATACTATTTTCTATTTTTATGTTTCAGCAATGCTCCGTAGACAACGATTGCTTTGGAGATGCAAAATGCTGCTACGATCCTTGTTCCTTAAGAAGAGTTTGCAGAGCTGCTGTCTCAAGTCCATTTGGTAACTATCTGTCCTTTAAGCTTTTGGAATACTTTTCTAAATTGAATATTCTAAATGCAGAAATATATATAATCCACATTTACTCATTGTTTTAATAATGATCGTACAGTTCACTACGGTACCTGTCCAGCTGCAGTGGCGTGCTCAGGTCCTTTCTTTCCAAACAACAAAGTTAGTATTTTCATAGTGAATTGAAAGAATATAATTTACAGTAAATAAATATTTGGTAAAAGGCGCATGTTAAAAGCTTATCAAATATTATTAAGGTGTTGTGAAGATATTCGTTGCTGAAACTGAAATCATTTCAAGCTGCAGATTTCATCAAATCGTGAGATGTGTTATGCGCCTATTGTATTGTCCTGTAAATTGATTTTACTTATCCATTGTACAGTAACATCCTGAATAATACGTGGATTATTTTCTAGTTCGAAACTTGCGGTTCGGACACAGATTGTTGGATGGACCATAGGTGCTGCTTCGACCCGTGTTCGAAATCCCTTAGATGTCAGCGCACAAAAGAGAGTCAAATAACCACCACCACAAGAGCGCCTGCCACAAACAAACCGTAAATTCTTGTCATAACAGTTATTAGATTTGAATCATTCAATGAAAATCTAGATACATTTCAATATTTTGTTGATTTAGCAAAAGGATAATCAATCTACTTGAAAATGCTCAAATTGTTTGAATATTTATACACGTATATGTTTCATAAATAGATAAATTATTCACAGTAACTTGTTTTGACATGTAAGATGTACTTAAATGAGGTATTCTTCATTTATAACATTTTTTTCAGATGCTCGTTTCCTTGCTCTGACAACTCTCGATGTTGTGATAATGGTAAGAATAGGATTAAGATTTGAAGTAGGTAATATTGACTGAATTATATTTTAAGATAAAAGACAAATTTATAGCATATATTTTGAATAGTTAGTTCAGTTCATTATTAACTTCTACCACCAAAAACCAAATATATCATAGTACAATAATATTCATCACTCTCGGAAATTCTTGTTTCAAAAATACATCGTGCTGCCACCTGTGTTTCAAAATGGGTACTAGCCGTTCCTCTGGTTAAAACAGTAATTTTTTGATATTTAATATAAAAAAAAATAGAATCATTTCACATTGCAAATAAATTTAGAATGTTGATTGCTGGCTTTCGACCAAATATCTGAAGCAAACTCTGAAGCAACCCGAACGAGACAATGAACTTGATGACTAAAACTAAAAGCCAACCATATCACATCAACAGACTACGCAGGAATTCCACTGCAGAAAGTTCCACTGAGGAATATTTCAATTTGGAAAATTCCACAGATGAAAGTTCCACTGGGAAAATTACACTGAGGAAAATTCCACTAAACAAAATCCAATATTTAAAAATTAACCAGGAACTTTTCCTAATGATATCACTGGAAAAATAATTGTATTTCTTTCTTTCTTAAACAATATTGTTCCGTCCAAATTTCAGTCCAAAATATATTTTGCTAAATTATTTTTTAGCTAAGAACGTGATACTGTTCCAGTAAGTTGATAGCTAAGAAATGTTCACTTCATTCAAATAATTATTTATCTCTGTTCAATGTAACAGTAATATTAGTAGAGAGTAGGATAATGTCTTTAGCCAATAAGGCTATGGAAATTTGAACTACATTTGTGTGAAGCATTTTTTTGCTACTTCATCCTTACATTATGTGTTTTCGATTATGTAATTGTATTGGTTTGAAGTATAATTTCTTGCATTCTGCTTGAATATCATGACGAAAACGGATTATTATTGGTACAAGATATAGCACGTAGCTAAAATTAAAAATATAAATTTTTCATACAAATACGAGGCAATTGACTCAAGCTTGAAACGATTAGTGTTTGAATTTGAAGACAGAAATATATAGCAAAGCAGAGCTGGGTTAATATTTCTACAAGATATACCGCATACCTTACATTAATAAATTAATTTTCATTGTTGTTCTATAATCGTTACTATATATTAATATGTTTAAATCATTAATGCGTAAATTGATTGTACTCTTTGAGTTCATTGTCTTTTTGTTACAAACTATCGTCTCGTATAACACATAATTTATTAAACCACTTAACAAGAAACAGTGTAATGAAAATCACAAAAACCTTATAAAATAGAAAAATTTCTAAAGTATTGTTTAAGAAAATAAGAGATGCAATTTATATATTCATTTATACTCAGTGGAATTTCCCTCAGTGAAATTTTCCTAGTGGAACTTTCTGCAGTGGAGTTGCCTTCAGTGGAACATTCCTCAGTGGAATTTTCCTCAGTGGAATTTCCCCAGTAGAATTTCCCTAGAACCAATTATTAACTCAAGAGATTATTCGATTTCTCTTGCTTAAAGTAAAGTATAAAGGGAAGTGCATCGAAAATACGAAACTCAAATGAAGGGCAATTGAACTGTTAATTATTTTCATATAAGACTTCATGCCTAGTAATATTAAAGAGTATTTATATTTCAACTGTAACTATATTCTTTACTATTCTCCTTGCCGTTAAGTTACAATAAATTGTGATGAATAATTAATCATTCTTTCACATTTTCATATTGATTAATATTTTCAGTACAGAAACCAGGATTCTGTCCTGCGTCTTCAAGATGTATCGGTGTTCCTTTAGATTCACCAACAGTGAGTTAATTTTTTCCATAGCCGAAATAAATATATTTGTCTATTCTGTGAATTAATGCTCGACAAAATTACTTTCATAAATTGCTCATTCAGTTTCTGCTAATTCACTTTTAAATTATTGAAAAAACTAGGTTAACCTAGTAAATTGGAACTAAAATTTCATTTTGATGTTCTTGTTTAAGAGATAAGCTTGTGTAAAATACACAAATTACCCAATTATTCTAGTCTTAGTATTATGGTAACTGATTCAAATGTATGAATATTCCTAGATTTGCACCAAAGATTATGGCTGTCCCGGAGAGGAAAAATGTTGCGATGATTCTTGCCACAGAAAAATGATTTGTCGTCCCAGTGTGACTTCTAATACTGGTAAAATACACTTAAACATTTGGAAAAGAGATATAGAAAAATAATATTAGATAATACCAATTCACTCTCTATACAAAAAGAGGTCGCTTTATTACATTTAATTGTAATTTTTTGTAATGATATAAGAAATCTAATGATATTGCAATAAAATAACAACTTGTGAATTTAACTAAAATTAATATTTTTGATTAAATTTTATATTTCCCGTGAAATGTAATTTATAAAGTTAAATTCGATTAAGTTGATATGTATTTCTTCTGTGGATTATTTTAAGATTATATAATTTTAGTTTGAATAACACCAGCTGAATAATTATTTTTCTGCTGCAGCTCACCCAGGCAGTTGTCCCTTCAATCAGCAGTTCCACTGTCCACAACCTCCTTCTACATCATCACTTTCTAAGGTAGGTGTTCAGACTCAAATAAGAGTTGTTGAGACTACATTTGCACTTCTTTCACAATAAAATATTTCCAGTTCCGCTGCTCTGATGATACAGAATGCCGTTATGAAGAGAGGTGTTGTTATGATCTTTGTTTGAAGGAGAAGTTCTGCGAAAACAGTACTCAACTTTATACGACAACGCAAATGCCTGAGACCACCACTGCAGCTACAGGAGGGTACTGTAAACATTTTTTTTTTTTTTTTTTTTTTTTTTTTAAATTTTTTTTTTGTTTAAAAAGACAATATTTTTCCATTAAAAACAACATTAGGTTGTTTTAGGTTTAGATTATTTGTATTTTTAATGATTTTTTAATTTGCATATCGAGTGTTCACTGTTTCTTCTCTTTTTCTTTTCAGATGCAAGTACTTATGCCCAGGTACAACCAACGTGTGTTGTGATGGTGGTGAGAAAGCTGGTGTTTGTCCGCTCTCATCACTCTGTGTGGGGACTATGATGACTCAACCTATTGTGAGTAAAAAAACTGAGTTTTAATTTTTTCAAGATATTTACCATTGACTACCAATAAGGAAAGCGTACCTAGCTACCTGATAATAAACAAGTATCTGGTAAACAGTAAGCTCAATAAGAAAAAAAAAACACCATAATTATGCTAATTATAAGATGCTTGAGATGTCCGGCCAGTTGTGAACGATGGAGAATGATTTGAAGTTATTTTGCAAATTATTTGTTATGTTTGCAGATTGCTCTCAGAATATCCATTTTACGGGATCAATTAATGTAAATTCTCTTCTTTAAATATCCCCACAAGAAGAAATCTAAAGGGGTGAAATCAGGAGATCTAAGTGCCCAAACATCACCAAAATGTGGAAATACTCGATTGGGAAAAGTGTTTTAGAGAAGTTCATTTTAATCATTTATCGGTCCTCATTCTTTTGACGGGGAAGATGGGGAAACTGTGAATGTTTAAATAAAAACTTCGTTCTTCTTTGTTTAAAATGAACAGAGACATTTCTAGCTTGCATGGATAAAATTAAAATACCGAGCTGAAATGGTAAATTATAGACTTTTTTCTTATATGAGCAAAAATGCGGAACTGTTAGATAGTTCGTGATTTAGGCTACCCTAGTTATAGTACCTACTGCAAACAACTCCTACTAGGGCCATCTAGGCCATATAACACAGCCACTTTAGTATTAGCTATGTCATATGTCACATGTAATATAAAAATGGTAATAATTGGTATTTCATTTTAACAGAGATGCCTAGAAGATTATGAATGTCCAGGAGAAGAGAAATGCTGTTATGATGACTGTCAGAAACAGAAATACTGTCGCCCTCTAAACCCATCGCCAATTGGTAACTCTTTTGTCAATATTTTTATTTTTATCTCACATTTAAGTAAATATGTTGATTTTGAGGCTACGATTAAAGTATATAATGACAGTCAAGAATATTTTCTTGATTACAAAATAAAATTTTGGGATAATAAGTTTGATTAACTTTAAGTTAGAAATATTTTTGTATTATAATAGTTAACGGAGCAAGTATACTTGACGGACCAGAGTCCGTTAACTATACTTGGTTAATTAAATTCTGGTCCATTATCTTTACTTTGTTAAATTCTGGTTCGTTATCTTTACTTGGTTAATTAAATTCTGGTCCGTTATCTTTACTTTGTTAAATTCTGGTTCGTTATCTTTACTTGGTTGAATTCTGGATCGTTATCTTTACTTTGTTAAATTCTGGTTCGTTATCTTTACTTGGTTGAATTCTGGTTCGTTATCTTTACTTTGTTAAATTCTGGTTCGTTATCTTTACTTGGTTGAATTCTGGTTCGTTATCTTTACTTGGTTAAATTCTGGTTCGTTATCTTTACTTGGTTAATTCTGGTCCGTAATCTTTACTTGGTCAAATTATTAATATTTGACCAATAATTGGAATAAGAATATAATTTTGGAATCATAGATAACACATTAAAGGATTTTGGCAGAAGTTTTTACATTTTTTTACTACTCTTTCTTCACAACTTCAAAATGTATCACGTTTTTTATCAATTCTTTCAATGAATAAAATATGAAAAATTAATGTATAAACAATATTATCATAAATAAGGTTTGTGTTATGGGCCTCCTTCTGGGAAATCTTAATAAATTTATAAACTGAAGAGAAATTGAAAGCTCTTATTATTCGAAAGCTCTTTAGAAAAATAGAAGGATGATTACTTTTTACGTTGTTTTACTTGCTCTTCAGTTCATTAATAAGGTTGTATATTTATAGAATAATAAAGGAAGTATTTTTTTAAAATTAAAAAAGTTTTCTGGTCCGTTAACTTTATTAGCTTAATTTCTGATCCTTTATCTTTAACAGCTAAAATTCTGGTCCGTTATCTTTACCAGCTTCATTTCTGGTCCGTTAACTTTAATTGGTCCGTTTCTGGTCCGTTATCTTTACCAGCTTCATTTCTGGTCCGTTAACTTTAATTGGTTCGTTTCTGGTCCATTATCTTTACCAGCTTCATTTCTGGTCCGTTAACTTTAATTGGTCCGTTTCTGGTCCGTTATTTTCACTTGCTCCTTGTTATCTTCGATATTATTTTCCTTATTCTCCATAATATTGTCTAATTTAAATTTGGTTTTCCTCTCTAGTAACCTCTACCCCTAGCCCAGTCCTCACAACTCCTTCAGGGTAAGCTTACATAATATATTTGTTAACTCGACTGTTTTATGGATTCATTTTTTTTTATATACAGTAAATTCTAATACCTAATTAAGACAAAAAAAATTATCTTAGAATTTTTTACAACAAATTAAAAAAATGCATTATTTTATTACGAAGTTCTCTTTTTCATTTTCGAAATATTCTTTTTTTGAAGTTCTCCAAAATAAAAAAAATTTATGAAGTTTTTAAACAGTCAATTAACTTTACAACCAGAATAATAAAATACATTTTTCTATTTCTATTTGTGTTTTATTTTGCAGGTGTTCAATTTTCTGCCCAGGAACAACCAATTGCTGTGATGGAGGTTTGTCTTATTACGCACTAAACGTTCACTTATTCAGTGCAAAGACTTTTTTTAAATTATGTTTTCAAATAGCTTATAATCGTTCGCTGACTTTTCATTTGTGAACCTAGAATCTTAAAAACCTTTCTATTAATTTTTGAACTAAAAATTTAAATTAAAACCAATTCACATGAACACTTCATTTCTAGCTTAAATTATTACCATACCATATCATCTTTTACAAATATTGAATAATTGACGTACTTACTGTTTCTTACGAATATTATTACTTACTTTCTTATTTTGAGCAGTTAGGAAGGAAGGTTCCTGCCCAGCACTGAGCACATGTGTACCCACGAGTCAGCAGGGCATTTTTAAGGTTAGCATCTAACATAGAGGAATGTTGGACTACTCGGATAATTAAATAGGCTCACAGTACTCAAAAAATGGCTTATGATAGGTCAAAACGATATTTCTGAATGTTTGATTGGTTCATGAACTACATAAATATATATTATAACCCTAATGAGTTAGACGTGTTTTTTCTTAGCACATCCTTTTTTAATTACTTTATATTTTTCATGTTATTCCTTTAAATTCATCAGCCTTTCTTGACTTTATTCCTACATAAATACTAAATATATTTCTGTATTTAAAAGTTTAAAGATATAAAAGTATCGGTAAATCAGTGCAAATTTCGTAAATTAGGAAATTAATTGTAATGTGGTGACGTGTGGCAACGTAGAAATACAGCTTGGTTCCCGCTAAACTAACATAGATCCACTTTTTCTTGGAGAACACAAACACGTGTGAGCTGTGATTGGGTCAAATCCTACCCAATCATAGCTCTGATCACTCAGTGGCCAATGTCTTATATACCTACTCATTTATTTCTCCTTATATATTCAATATTTTTATTTGAAGTTTGGTACACATTGGTTTATTATATACATATAACAACAACAAAAATATACTACCGTAGGTCTATAAATATGGCATGTGTTTTTTAAACACTTAGTCAAACCTTCCGATACCTTCTGAAAGTCAAACTCATTAGGGTTAACACTTACCTAGTATAATGGGTGACAGAATGCTACGTTGTTCTCCTAGACTACGTATATGATTCTGTTCACCATTTTCACAGATTGTTTTAGGAATGTGTGTTATAAAAGCATGTTTTTATACTAAACAATTTAGTGGTACGCAACAATCGTCTCACTAACATACGATTTGAAGGGAAACATAAGTAATAATTCTTGCTCTAATGTCCAGCCTTATTGGTTCATATTTAAATTTGCAAATTATATAAATATTTTAAGTAACTTTAATACTTTATTTTCAAGATTCTGATTATTTATATGAATCATTGGTACCGTTTCTATGCCACTACTTCCTACTATAATGAAATGAATGAAGGAACGTTTTTTTCATGCTGTGCTTATCAAAATTATTTGGGAAAGACATTTATTACTTTTTACAAATAGCTTTTCATTTTTTAGTATCCTATTCACTTATTTAATTGTCTTTAATTTTTATCAGTAAAATATAAAGGCGAAATAAGTATATAGATTATAAGAAATATCCTAATAGGTAAATATTATTGACAAGCACATAGGTAACTCTAAAGTCTGTGGGCACTAAATTCAGAGAGCTTCGTGTTAGGTAAGCAACAAGAGTGAATATTATAATAGAAGAATTATAGTAGGAGTCTCCTTTTTATCTTCTATGGCCTCATGTATCATAAATTTCGCTCTTAGTACCTTAAATGTATTTCAGCCTTGCACTGAAGATTATTCGTGCCCTGGGTCAAGAAAATGCTGCTATGATAACTGCATAAAGAAACTCATTTGCAAACAAAAGGTTTCCAGCAGCAGATGTAAGTAAACAGAAAAGAACATGACAGTTGCTATATATTAAGTAAAATATTGAAATTATTGAAAACTTTAAACCAAAGACTCTGGTTTTAGATTTATTTGAATCTTTAAGATACTGTCACAATATATTTATAGATGCCACATTGAAGATTGAAAGTGAGGTGAATGAGAGACTTTGTTTCAAAAATATTCTTGAAGAGGTTTCGATACTTAACCGATATTATTTAAGTCTCCTGATTGTGGTACTTAATCGATATTGTTAACAGTGTCCTGTTTGTGACACTTGCTCCGTTCTACCCTCTACAATACATAATAAAGTCTGTCCTCTTCACAGTTCATCCAGGCTCTTGCCCGAAGGATACAAGCAATATCTGTAGTACGGATCCTGATTTGGTAAACGTAAGATTGAATCCCAATATAGTTCAAATTTAGGAATCTATAAACGAAATTAAGATATATACCAAGTCCCTTTTTGGCAAATAAACACGAAAAACTAATTCTAGGCTACTTCAATTCAATGTAAAAATTACAATAAATACTTAACTCAATATCTTTTATACTGCAGACAAAATGCAGCCAAGATAGAGAATGCAAGTTTAAGGAGAAGTGCTGCTACAACTCTTGTAAAGGTGACTACTATTGCATCGCCGCTGAGAGAGATTTGCCTCTGCCTAAACCTCTACCTACAGTCATACCCATAAACACACCTATACCTCCTACAAGGTAAGTTTTAGAAAACAATTTTCTTGGGAGGATTTCTTAGGCAATTATTTATTGCGCTTATTATTGCGACGGTTGGTGATTGTTTAAGAGGGTCGGTAGTTTTTGTTTGTTCACATAAAACACGTTTGAAGTTGTGTAGAATGCACCGTGAATATATTACAGACATAGTTGGGAATCCGAGTTTGGGAGGTGGTCACGGAACTGTGGGAGCAGCAATCACTCAAGGACCTTAACAGCAGCCGGGAGCTGGCTGATGGTTTGTAGAAGGTCCCTAGGTGGGGGGGGGGGTTCCCTGGTTTTGGGATTGGTGAAACAACCGCCGACATCCAGATGGCTGGGATGTCTGCTGATGCGAGGGAGAGGTTGAAAAGTTTTGTGAAGAAACTGATGCCATGAGTGACCAGGTGTTTGAAGTGGTGGATGTTAAGGTTTACTGGGCCCAATGCAGTAGACTGTAGAGGTTCCCGAAGTGGCTATGGCGCGTCTAACTTGCAGTTCAGTGAACATGAAACGGTGTGTTCGAGGGGATGGGAGCGGTGAAGACTTCTAATGAGTCTACGGGTAGTAGTGTCGGAAGAGTGAAGGACAACTGAGGTGACTTGCTTGTTGAATCTCGTTGCTATGTTCTTGTTTGAGGTGACTAGGTTGTTGGTGAAAGAGACTGGTTGGTTGGGTGTAGCTGTTGGGTGACTTCCGGACAGAGAAGGAGGAGACTCCAAAAAGTGCGCGAGTTTCCACCGTTTGTGACCCGATCCAGGTGCTCACACCAATATGATCGGGCATGTTCTCGCAATGAGCGGGCGATGTCGTCATTGAGGATCCTCAAAAGGGGAGGGGAGGAGTCAGCTTGACGAATTCGATCTCTCCTCCTTATCTCCCGTTCTGTTACTGATGGGATTCCCGAAATGTAGTTCTTTCTGTAGCCAGTCGGCACACGCAAGGAGTCAGCATGCAGCAGAACCTCTCTAAAGACTTTTTCGACCGAGGATCATGAAACGAGGAGGGGGCAGCAGCAAAGATGGTCTCGGTGGTAGCCCTATAAAGCGCCCAATCAACGTTTCGGAAACTCCTATCAGATTTCCTCAAGCGTTCTGGTGGTGGGGATGATGTTCGATTTTTATGATGATTGGCATGTGGTGGGCAGCTCCAATCGGCCAATAAAATATAAGCATATGCGTTGTCAAATGTCAACAAATTAAAATCATTATTTGAGAAGCCATTGAAATATCTTTTTACATTAATCATAATCTTTCAAATACTGTTTAGAATAGTTCTCAATGGCTGGAACAGCGAGTTAAAATATTTTCCATAAACTATTGTTGATTGTATAAAGAGGGAGTAGGTTAGAGTATTAACACCTACAAAATTTGTCCCTTTCTGTTGCCAGCTGTACGGCGATGTGTCCTGGTACCACCAGATGCTGTGATGGAGGTGGGTGACATTACTTTCCATTTTATATCTATACATTTGTGATACTTTGATTGTGATGTATGAATAATTTCTCTCATGTTTTTACGTGGTTCTCCATGAAACGGTTCGACCTAATTTGGCTCCCTGGTAATTTGACTCCCGGTATTTTATAATAATATATGAAAATGTTTTACAGTAAAAATTACGTTTTCCAACCATTATCAAAAAGTCTAGAGCGTTCCATTCGAGAGTAAAAACAAATGACAAAAAAAATTTAATATTTCAACTATTATGAAAATGCACAGAGTACAACCCCATTTCATGATAAAAAAATATAACATAATTTTTTTAAATCACACTTCTTTAATAGCAATCGAGATTATAAGCTATTTGACGCATGCTTTTCTGCTTTCCTTCTTTACTAGAAAACTCAATGCGGAGAAGTGCTGCAGCAGTTGTCTTTTGAAATTATTTGAAGAGTTCAGAAGAATGTATTTTGAAGCGATGACTAATGAATTTATCTTCGAATCTTGTAGCATGGTTACATTGCATATATATTTATATATTTAGTAGAGCATTTTTATTTAGTAGATCGTCATCCAAGAATTAAAAAAAAATGGGGGTCAAATTGCCGGTCACAAAAACCAAAGCATATCATTAATTATAATAATATAACATAATTTTTTATAATTATAAAAAATATAACTTAATGGAAAAATAGTAACTATCTATTTTCTTTTCAGTATCCAAAGCCAATTACTGTCCTGTTGATTACAAATGTACTGGCGAAATAAGAACAACTGAAAAAGTAAGACACGTCATTGAGTTATGAAGTACTGTTGATAAATAAGGATAAACAGGATAAAGGATCTATCCATCACTGTGACCCTCTACTCTCTATTAGTTTTGCTTACTCGAGTTCCAAATAACTGCGAGTAATTAAAAGATCTATCGCATATTCTAGATTGGTTCTCAGCTCTATTAGCCCTTCTATTGATGTGTAATGTCTATAAGTTGAATTAATCGGTGCTGGTGTACTCTGGTTCGCACCTTTAATATAGTAAGAATGATTAAAATTAAAGATTATTAATTCCTATCCCTGTTACATGTAACCGTATTACCTGAATTCAATATTTATTTTGTGTAGTAAAATATATTTTGTAGTTGTACGACTTCAATCAAAGGTTATCCCGAATGAAGAGCGCAGTGCTGAAGAGTTAATAAAAAAGGTTTTGTTGACAAATTTTGATTGTAATAATAATAAAGTCATATTGAAAACTATAGTTAAACACATAAGAATGACTGTTGTATGGTACTATTTATGAATCAATGTTTCTGTTATTTATGTATCATGTATAGCAGTAATGATATTTTAATAATTATAATTGTCAATGTGCTACCCATTCTACACCAGCACCATCTATTCTTTATTCTTTTAAGTTTTTCTTGAATGGTCATTTAAATTTAAACAATTTTTGAAACTGCTGATAACTCTATATTTAAAAAACCATTACACAGGTGACTAATTTTATTATAATTTACTAGAAGTGCAGTGAGGATTACTCCTGTCCTGGTGGTGACAAATGCTGCTTGGATGCCTGCCTCAATGAGAGAGTCTGTAGACCTTCTGTACTAAACCCTAGTAGTGAGTGACCTGAGAGGTATCGGTACCATTCATTTACCCAAGAGGTGTCGGTACCACTCACTTATTGTAAATAAAGTTTTATCAAGAGGCTTATTAAAAATTTAACTTAACCGATATTGCTAACAGTGTCCTGATTTTGATACTCAATCAATATTGCTAACAGTTTCCTGATAGCAGATGTGGGAAGAGTGACGCTGCTTGTAGCGCGCGTTGCAAGCAGGACAATAATTCTCTCTTGAGAAGCCACTTCTGTGCTGATGTACTGGAAGCGGTAGCGCCACTAATTTTTTCAAAGCGCTAGAGATTTTTGCGTTACAGCGCTGCCACTTTTTTTAAAATTAAAAATGTTAAAGTCATCTGAGGAATCTAGATACAAATCGAAACGAATATGCGATCCCAATGATGGAAGTGTCTAGTGGTCATATTGGACATCATTCAAGGCGAGGAGAAATATTTTATGGGATTTTTGTTAGGTATTTTAACTGTCTGCAATAACAAAGTTAAAGTTATAAAAGAAAAGAACTTGATCTACTGCGTGCAACTAGTCCAGTCTATATTAGAGGGAATAAAGAGCTGGACGAAACAGATTATATTCTAGCCGCAGCATTCCGCCTGCAGTTTCATTAATCATGAGTCGAAAGGGATTCCAAGGAGATTGAAAGTACTGAGGCAAAGTTAGTGAATGAAAAACTCTGTTCCGAAATACTAAGGGTAACTCAAGCAGTGAAGTAGAAAATCTCCAGAGACCTTTAAATGAAAGTTTCTCAAAAAATGTCGAACAAAGGTGAGCGACTCGTCAAAAAATTATTTTGAAAGCTCTTTCCAACAACGCTCCCTTGTTCTTCAGTTTTCCCGTGTAAGTTATTTATAGAGATATTCATTCAATACATTGCTCCATTCTATCAAGTGATGCTGTAAAGAGGATGTTTCTGAAAAGAAAATAATCAGTGACAGTGAAATACTAAAACTGAGTGGAATGTGGATGAAAGAAGAAGATTCTACAGCAGAATGAAATTTTATATTTTGTAATAACTAATAAATATTGGATAATAAAGTTAAATATCATATAATTTTGTTTTATCATAAAACCACTTCCGTTACATTTGCTAAAAGTGTCGTGAATGTGTCGCTTAATTGATATTGTTAACAGTCTCCAGATTCTAGTTTCTAACCTATATTGTTAACAGTCTTCTGATTGTGATACTTAACTAATATTGATAACAGTGCCCTGTTTGTGACACTTGGTCAATTCTACCCCCTACAATACATAATAAAGTCTATCTACTTCACAGTTCAACCAGGCTCGTGCCCAATGGATACAGACAATATCTGTAGTACGGATCCTAATTCGGTAAAGGTGAGATTGAACTCCAATGTAATTCAAATTTAATAATCTATAAGATAAATTAAGATAGTCAAAAAGACCCTTTGTGAAAATTTATCACGAAAAACTAGTTTTAGGGTACTTGATTTCGATGTTAAAATTACAACAATGTAGCATTATGACATCTCACAATGTCTTTTTTATTGCAGACAAAATGCAGCCAGGATAGAGAATGCGGGTTCAAGGAAAAATGCTGCTACATCTCTTGTAAGAACGACTTCCATTGTATCGGCGCGGAGAGACAGTTGCCTCCGCCTAAACCTCTACCTACTCTCCCACCCATCATCAGGACCACACTTACACCTCCTACAAGGTAGGTAAAGAAAAACCACCTTAAATAGAGTGGTTAGAGAGAGAGAGAGAGATTCCGTGAGGTGCACCGCGAAGCTTTGTCTCAGGGACAAGGTATGCCTTAAGACTCTGACTCTAGCACTTGTCCGTAATTATTCATTGCGTATTTTATTACGATTATTGATGGTTGTTTTAGTCCTTCTCTGCGTAATTTCTTCAGAAATAGTGATGATTTCTTTAACACTTCACTGCTCACTTTATACGTAATTATTGCTGGCTCTTTCAACCATTCTCTGTGTCCTTTATTCACAACGACTGATGGTTGATTTCACCATTCAGCATGCACTTTATTCACAAAGATTGACATTTGTTTAACCTTCAATACATATTTTACTTACAGTATTTTACTTACAGTATCAGTATTCGTGTATGCCGTTTAAATATCTTCACTTCTGGTCCTTTTTTCAGATTAATCTAAAGTTTATAAATGAACAAGGACGTTAAATCAATATTATAGCATAGACTCAGAGTATACAAATTTAATGACAGAGGTTGCAGAGAGTTCAAAAAAGTAAAACTGTAGATTTTGAAATATTTTCTAATTTAGTTAATTTGATCATTTACCAATCCATGCGACCAAAATTGTCTGTACTTACCTTTTTTCTGAATATTACTGAAGCGTGACAGACCAAAGACAGACAGAAGAATAAAATATTTACTAGGTGTATAAAGAAAAAAATGATATTGGGAATCAAATATCCGAGTATCAATTGATCGGGAATTAAATCATCTGGGATCATATGATATAATACTGAGATTCAATTGCCCGAGAATCGATTGACCTAGACCCGGCACAGTTAAAATTGCGGTTTTAACTCAGACTCTACTTAACACTAGTTATCTGTTGAGCCTCTATTTAACACCTAACACAAATGGCTTTAACTAATCTTATTTATATTAACAACAAAAATATCCTAACTAAAATCATATGATAGAAAATATAATTGGCATTGAGTGTGAGTGTACTTTTTCATCATTAAGTTTCATTTCTTTTGTTAAATTGTTCATTTTATCCTTTACTGCCATTTTTACTTTTATAGATTCACATTCTATGTACGTAACATTTGTACATAGGATGAGTCAAATGAGTTATAAATATTTAAATAATTATAACTTATAATAAACCTTAAGTTGTCCTAAGTGATATATGAGTGATCTTAAACACAGTACAATGATTATATTATTTATTATTTGTTTATAAATGATCGCGTTACTTTATTTTTTTTTTGAGATCGATCATATACAATTTAAAATTCTAAGTGTAAACTAAAATTAATTACAGTTATATCATTGTGATGAGAAATCAATTAGGTTGTAAATATTTAAAGAATTAAAAACTTATAATAAACCTTAGCTTATCCTAAGTGATATATGAGTGATCTTATAAAATGATTTTAGTATTTTGATATTGTTTATAAATTAACTCGTTAGTTAGAGTCATCTACCATCTTATATTTAGATCGGCATGTACATTTTTATATTCTAAATGTATACTAATATTATAGTGGCAGTACAGTCATTTTTTGTTTTAACAATTTTAATGTCAAACGATTGTTAAGTAAGAATAAAGTTTACTGTATATCGTGTGAAATTGCAATGTTCAATAAAATCTACTAATGGAAATATATCATTTTCAATATAATTAATTTCTTAGCAAATGCTAACGGTAGATGGCGCCACAATCCGTGAAGCCTTGTTTAAAACAAACCAACTGAGATAAGTTTCTACCTAGATTCTAGATCAAGTGAAGAGACGGCTTTATTTCTAAATTTATGCCTTCCTATCTACCAATTCACATAATCTTTTCACCATTTTGACGCAAACAGAGATTGATTACTGCATAAATAAATTAATATGAAAACAACAAACATACTCACGTACATACTAATGATTGTAAGTCCTTCCGCTAGGTGTTGCTAATTTTATTATATACTTTTTATATGAATATTTTAAAAATAAATGAGCATTCAAATATTACATAATTAAATATTCTGAATCAATTTAAAACCAATTTGGCTATTGTTTGATTTTGACTTTACTATCCCTTTAAGTACAATGCTAATAATGTGGTGAAAATTATTCAGTTTTAAATATTTAAAGAATTAATCCTAGTAACCTAAAGGCTGACACAGGCGCACCAGTCTCTATGAAAAAAAAATTATAACGATCTGGAATTTGTCCTTTCATGACTCTCACTTTTTCACATAATTACGTACAATTAGACAAAAAGGTGATAATGGTAAGATACTTATTATATGGATAATATATGAGGAGTGTATCATAGCATTCTCCAGTCATAAGATACACGAGTGTGTTTGAGAACATAAGGGTGGTTATCTCACTATAATCAATTAACTATAGCCCTTCGTTAGTCTACGTGAAATATGCAAGATTTTCAGCTCACCAAACTACCTACGTACATAGTGACAAGCCCCGCCCATACAAATACATAAGAAATATTTGTTCCTCATCTTTGCTTGTCAATTTAATTTTAAATAGAAAATTATTCTTTTACATTTACCGATGGATGTGTAAATATCAAAGGAAGGTTCTTTTGGAGAAAGAATATCGAAAATTCAATATTTGAAATTTGGGCATCCGCCCAAGAGGGTGGGTTAGTGAACAAACTTTTTGGGAACTTGGTTTCCTACGGTTAACCAAGTGATATATGAGCGATCTTATGAAATGATTTATATATTTCAATATTTGTTTATAAATGAACTCGATTGTAAGAGTTATCTTCCCTCTTATTTTTAGATCGGTCATACCAGTACACTTTAATGTTTTACGTATAAACTAATATTAATTACAATAATATTAATGTGGCGAAAATCAATTAAGTAGTACTAAATGTTTAAAGAATTAAAAACTTAAAATAAACCTTAACTAATCCTAAGTGATATATGAGTGATCTTGCACAATGATTTTAGCATTTAATATTTGTTTATAAATTAACTCATTCTTATTTTCACACTCCAATATTCTATGTATAAACTATTATTTATTACAATAATAATCATTAATCATATAGTAATAATATTATGCTACTGATAACAATGATAAATTTATAAAATATATTATAGAAAATAAATCATAGAAAATAAATTGACTAAACATTATTGAACATAAGACATAAATATGTTTATAGAGTAAAAAATGATTAAACATTATTGATCATTAAACAAAATATAAAAAGAAAATTATTTTATTTAGAGTGAAGAACTGTTTTTCAGGGTTTATGAACACATAAATTGAAGTAGTTATGTTGAATTAGAGTTCCTTGAATTTTTTTTGTCCCTCATCCGATAATGAATTTAAATTGTCCTCATTTATGAAGATGGCTTGGCAATCAGTATGTACAATTTTATTATAGTTTTATAATTTTATTATTCCTTCGTTATTCCTGAGTTATCGATATTGTTACCCTTTAATTATGTAAATTACTTCAGTTTGATTTTAATAGTAAGATATGACTTCAGTTATTATTCTTTATTTATTTGTTATTTTCGCTTTCCAGCTCATCAAAATAATTCAACTTAATATATAAATCAACGATGAATTCAAAAAGCTGTTGCAAAAAATGAAATATGTTTCATATTATCTCCACGGCCTAAAGATGACATAAATTTTAAAAATCAAAAAATTCTAAACTAATTTCAAAAACGAAAAATTTACTTCTATTTTTTTATTAATTTAAATTCTATATTTCTCTTATCCTACGGAAGTCATTTTTATTCAGCCAATCGTATATTCGATTTATTTTAAAAATTAAAATTATACAATATAATTATTACCTTGAATAAATTACATTCTTCTTTCCATCAAGCGAGTAATTAATTATTTATATTTATTATATTAACTTCGAGATTAATTATTATATTCCTTCACAATAAATTTAAAGGATTCCTTAAAAATACACGAAAATATGAATAATCAATGTCTATCAAATAGAAATACTAAAAGAAAATATAGAAAAATAAATAGGTATAAAATGACATGAAAAATAAATAAATATTTAATGCACAATCTTTCTAAGAAAATCAAAGTAGCATAGATATATAATAAAAATGCATGATCCTGATCAATATAATATGATCTGATGACACAAGGAAAGTGCACTAACTGTACATTATTCCTTTCGTCATCTCTCTTCAGTCCGCGTGCAAAAATTGCTTGTCACAGGAATAGAAAATTAATTAGTAACCTACCAAGCATTTTTTTTAATTATTACTCTCATTCCTTTGTATTAGTGAAATTTTTAATTCAAAGTTACTGACCAGTGGGATGTATTTTTTATAATTATATTATTCATTAATATTTACTTTACTTGAACGTTGAATATACGAGGTTGTAAAAAGACTGTCTTTAAAAAAAAACTCTCAATTCGAGTGAAGAGAGAAGTAATATGATAATAATTATTGAATCTCTTGCATGTAATTCAAATACCAAAACATTCAAATAAATATCTTCAACATAAATAAATCATAATCAAAACATAGACACTGAGAGAAAAATATTATTGTTATACGAATATTATTAATTTTATATGAAAAACAATTATCTTTATTAGAATTTAATAAAAATTTAATTTTAGATTAGAGTCTAAAATATTCTGTTATCACTGATAAATTGTTTATTGTAGCTAAATTTTGAAAAAATGGAATAAAAATCATAGTTTATTCGTTTAATAAATTATTTTTTTTTAAATATATTTTTGCAATTCAATTATGTAGTACAATTATAATTCTGTCAATTATAAACTTGACAGAACCAATCTTCAAAATGATGTTTGGAGTCATTCTAGTTCTTAAACTATGTTAATCGTCTTTTTAGAATTAATATTATTTCTTTTACATAAATAAATAGTTATAAAGATTTATCATTTACTTAAAATTTACATTCCCACGTGAACACACTGATTGTTTATTTCTGACATATCAAACTGAATATTATAAAAAGTGGGAAAGAAGTTTGGCAAACTATGAAAAACCAAATATTCTGGTTTGTTTTCGTACATAAAGACTTATCACATCACATAGTACAATACAATGAAAAAAAGAGTTGATACAATTTTCATCAATTTTTTTAATTAATTAAGAATTGTTTTTAATTTTCCTATTTCAAGTTTATTTCGATATAACTATAAGTTGATATAATTGAAATAATTTTGCCAGCTATGCACCAACAGAAATTTGATGCCTTTTCTTTCCTTTCTCACCAATCTTTTAAATTTTTACTATCTGCACAGACGGGGCACAAATATTGATCTAATTTGTAATATTTCATATTTGCTTGAAATCAAATCTGTACTCGTTAAATTGTTCAAATTTATTTAATTTACATACTCACCATTTCTTAATGAACTTGTAATTTCAAAAGATCTTAAAATTAATAAAACAGCTAAATGCATTTGTTTTTAAGAGGTAGCAATAGCGCCATGATTTTTTCACAATCTATTAACCATCAATATATACATTTTTTTACCATATTCACGGAGGTTCAATGGTGTCGTCTATCTGATCTAAAAGAAGGCAATTAGAAGCAGGACCTCTTTATTTCATTGGTAGTCTTTACCCTCTTATTTCTGTGTTTAATTTGTCCATTTCTGTTTCCAGCTGCACTGCGATGTGTCCTAGTAGCAACAGATGCTGTGATGGAGGTGGGTGACATAACTTCTCTTATATATATATTTATGTATATGATATTTATGTATATGATTAATATACATATAATGCGATTAGAAGACAAGTAATATTATCTGGTGATTACGACCATTTGTTAGATATTGGCTGCACTAAGGATAAATGATCGTGTTTAACGGATTATGTTACACAATAAAAACATAATTTATTTGCTCATATCGAGCTTAGTTTTTGAAAGTGAAAATTTGACCATTACGACTACTAAAACATATAATTAATTATAATATTATAACATAATTTTACATATATAATCGTAGGCATTACTACTGTGTTTACATTTTTGATGTCACTTTCATATTAAATTTTTTTTAATTCAGAAAAATATGAATGACTGTAATAATTTAGATTTAAATTAATTGAAAATATATTCTCATTTCAGTATCCAAAGTCAATTACTGCCCGGCTGATTACAAATGTACTGGCGAAATAAGGATATCTGACAAAGTAAGTCACGTCAATGAGTTATGAAGTACCGTTGATAAATAAGAATAAATAGGTTAACGGGTCTATCCACCAATTAGATTCTTTACTCTCCACCATTTTACTTACTCAAGTTCTAATTCTCCAAGTAATCTACCAAGAAGATTCTTTACTCACAAATACTAGATTGATCATTACCCTATTAGCCATTCTGGGATGTATAATTTCTATGAGTAGCATTTAAATTTTATTTTTTTAAGTTTTTCTTGAATGGGCAGTTTAATTTACACAATTTTGAAACTGCTGAGAACTCTATATTTAAAAAACCAGTACACAGGTGACTAATTTTATTATAATTTACTAGAAGTGCAGTGAGGATTACTCCTGTCCTGGTGGTGACAAATGCTGCTTGGATGCCTGCCTCAATGAGAGAGTCTGCAGACCTTCTGTATCTAACCCGAGTAGTGAGTGACCTGAGAGGTATCGATACTATTCATACACCAAAGAGGTATCGGTACCACTCAATTATTGTAAAAAAAGTATGTATTTACAATAATGATCGAAAGGTTAGAACAATCATCCACCTTGAAAACTTTTTCAATATCCCATATTGTTTTTTTTATAGAATTTACGTTTTATTGCTATATTATTTCCGTTCATAAAAAAACTGTCGTAATTACTATTTATTTTGATGGCCATTGGTGACATGGGTTACCCAAAAAGATTTACTCGTAGAAAAAATTGAATTGTAAAAATTAGAAGGATACTAAAAAAAATCATTTATAAGTTTATTCAGAACTAAAGTAAGTTAAGTAAAATATCAAATTTAAGGTTCTAGGAAGATTCGGTCTTGAAAATTTCAGTCCATGAATGATTTTATTAAAGAAGAGTAAAAGAAAAAGGTGAAATTATTAATACTAAAATGTGTAGTATATTTATTAAAGGCGGATAACACCCTTCACCGTTTTAAAATGATACGTAACATTATCAATTTTAACATGTTTTGACATTTATTTAACATGATAATTGAGCAGAAAATTTGGTCTCGGAACTTTCGGTCTCAGGTATAAATATGACATATAAGTTAGATGTATAAGGGGGGCGTGTCGCCCACCCCCCCCAAATCCCTCTACCAAGTTAATAAGCGATAAAAAAGTGTGTAGTACAACTAACTAGCGGATGCAACAAACTAAATAACGGCAATTCATGTTGAGAGACCATTTATAATTCTGAGATCGAAATTTCTGGCCACCCAAATTATAATAGCTGCCTTATTCTTTGATAATATTCCCAATACTCCCGGTGTTACTGAATACCAAGAAGACCACATTAGTTCTTCGCTCAACTGATGAAGGTAGAATGAATGACCGCCTTTTAAAAGTTCAGATTAGGGTAGAAACGAGTTGAAATTCAATTTTCCAAGATGGACTCTATTGCGAAGTCTATACGATTGATGTAAGCATTGAGATTGGCCAATTGTTTTATCCCAAATGTCCTCGATGTTGTAAATCTTGCATTTTACTATGTTGTGTTTGTCGGTGCGCAGTATTATGTTTGTTATGATTTTAACGTGCTTTAATTCTGTTATCCTTCTTTGTATGTATTCAGTTTATGTTTATTTGTAGCATGTTGAGTGATTTGGTGTTTCTCTTGTTCTGGGTGTGAGGGAGTGGCTGTGATGAGGTTTGTGATGGTATCGATGTGGCAGATGATGGGAGGATTTTGTGATGTTGCATGTGGACTCAGTGGATGGAAGTGTGATATGGTTGCTAATGGGTTTAATGGTGTAGCGGGTGGTGCGGTGTGTAGCACGGCAGAGTATGCATTAGATGAGGTACTGTATGTAATGAGCATGTCCATGTTCTTGTGTACAGTGTGACTGCTATGTCAGTGCATGTTTTGTGTACCCAGTATTGTATTATAGTGAGTTGCATCGGTGTGAGGTTTTTATTTTTGTTATTTTTGTAGTTTATATGTGACAGATCCAGACCCGAGGTCCCGGATTTGACTTAATATCCCCAGTGAAGAGTAGCTTGGAGACATTGCAGTTACCGAAGAAAATACAATGAATTGGACTTCCCTATCTAGAAACAGGAATTATTTGTTCCGATTTGCACAAAGTTGTCTTCTTCCTGGTGTTAGCCCCACTTGCTTTCTGTTTCTGATTCCAGCAGGCTGCATTTCTTGGATCCGATTCTACTGATTCGCCTCTGTATTGAGATGATATGTAGAGATACAGTACGTTTTGCAATTTTTCGTCAACTTTTTCGTGGATTTCGATCAGATCACCACTTCACTGCAAGAATCACAAATTTGGTGTGAACTGATAACTTTATTCAGACCTCATCAGACATAACTGAAAAAAAAAATTAAATTAAAGTCACACAGCATATTAGGTTGGTAATAATTTTGATATTAAAGGATAAATCTTTTTTGGACACTCTGTACTTAATAGATTCAATTGCAACCGATAACTAAGCATTTACTGAAGTTATTTAGCTCCCTTATGACCTTTTTTTCAGTGTAATAGTTTCCTTTCTTTATCTTTCAGAACATCCTGGTAGTTGCCCAAGGTATACCGCAGGAAATATATACACCGGCTCTTCTTTACAGGTTAGAATGGAATCTAAAGAGAAATTTAGTTTCAGAACTTAATTCTAACTCAGTTTAAGAAACACCTATACGTTCGTATTTGAGGATTATATTAGAATAGCAGTTTTTATTACTTACGGGAGTCAATTCCGTTTACATGATTTCTATAAAATTGTATCGATTCTGAAATTTGCACAGTATATATTACTTTGGAAAATAAACAGATTTTAACAAAGTGTTTGAGGTTATAGCCTACTGAAACTAAGGCATTTTTAGAATAATGTAACATTTATAACAAAGTTACAAAAATAGATTTTCTAGTTTACTTTCTGTTTTTTTTTTATGATGACTAACTATAATTTTTCAAAAAATCTAATTTTTCGATTTTGAACTGTGATAAATAAAACAAGAATTGAAGTGCCTCTAGACTCAAAAAAGTTGGAACATAAAATTACTCTGCCTAAGATTCCATCTCCAATAAAAAAAAACTGATTTATGGCCACCACCTGCTTCGTAGTTTGGACAAATCCTTAGAAGGGTTCTACTGTTTGTAGCCCAATAAAAATATGGAAGTCGAAAGGCCAATACTTAAAGACCCCATTTCAGCAATATATATATTTTTTTTATCTTCATAAATTTGATGAGTTGACCCAATTAAAGTACTTCTTAAATAAATGCAGGAATATCAATAAATTTATTCGAGAACATCAATTTTCTATTCGATTTTTAGAATTCTTATTAAATTATAGTTAAACTTTTGTTCATAGTATTTGTTATCATATCTGTGCCAACGACATCTAGCGGTGCAATGATTATTCGTTAATCCGCTTCTATAAATCTGAATTTCTTAGCGGTTTCACCATATTAATTAATTAAGATGCATAAATTTTAGATAACTAATATTGCGTGGGCCCATTAAGTGAATTTTAATGTAAATTTTTACATTGTGTAAATGTTTGCCAATTTCTAATTAGTTTCATTAAATTATTTTGTACCATTTTGTATTCCCAAAATAAATTCGTAAACTTTCTTCTGAAATAAATGATTGAAAATAAAAAAAATTCTGATTCAATGTTACTGGATAAAAAACTCTCTTCAGGTTAATTTAAATTCCCATGACTAAAATTTTCCAATTTGTTTCGAAATACAGATTTCACTAACGTTCTTTTTCTCCCACATCCACTGCTGCTCAGAATGAGTGTTCTGCAGACCAAGACTGCCTGATGGACCAAAACTGCTGTTTCGTCAGTAGTGAAAACCGTCAGAAGTGTCTGAGATCCAAATACAACTTTGCTGCCTTACAGAAGTAAATAACAACGTTTATTAAGATTTAATTTATTGTAGCTATTGTACCATGTTCTATTCTAACGCTCTCTTATGATAGTTATTGTTTGCATTTGAGCTCTTCCTGAATAATTATAACATATTTGCCATTCATCATTCTTTGAAGAAAATAATACCTGAGAGAAAGTTATGATGGGGTCATAGAAGGTTTAAAGGTACTCAATATAATCTTCTATGCTCCCACTATAACCTTCTAGGTTACATAATTTGTTAGATTAAATATTCAATAATAGCATAACTATTTTCTTTACATTATCAGATGTGACTTCACTTGCCCAGAGAGTAATGTCCACTGTTGTGATTCTGGTGAGTAATCTCTGTCAGAATTGACAAAGATTTTTATACACGAATTAATTATTTAGTTAATATTTCTTTGATTTATATAAATATCTATAGGTGGAACATGGGACATATATAGGGTTGGACATTTAAGATGTTCAACCTCCATTCTTCTTTAATAACCTAATTCATCACCATGATCTCCCCAGTTTTTAAACCTGGTCTGTGTCCCAAAGTGGAGAACTGCTCCCCTAGCAGTGTTGCAGCGGAAACTGCCATGGTTAGATATTTATTGCCTAAATAATTAAGAGTTAGTGGAGAGTAGGTATGCAATTGTAACGATTTTAATGTCAATTTATCTACTTGTTATATCAGTTTTATTCTTTGAACTCAGGGGCTCTATCCTGAAGCTGTCTGTGGTGAATGGAACAGAAGGAGGGGTGGTGTTCCTTGTGCTATGAACTGTTGTAATTTGGATTATGAATGGTCTTCTCTAATTTTTACAATGTTTATCATTTCTTGAGGCCCATACTATACTAACAGTTTCGCCGCCGCGTTTTCACTGCCCTGTTGACGCGTCTTCAATTAATCACGGTTAAATGAATGGAAAGCAAATTTGCGTACTATACTAGCGTTTCTACCGCCTTGGCAGTCGCCGTTGCTATCCTAATGCTATGATATCTCCTAATGCTATGATATCTCCTAATGCTATGATATCTCCTAATGCCAAAATAAAGTTTTGTGATGGTAAATATTCATATTCCTCCTTTGCTCCAATATATTCATATATATTATAATCTCATATAATTCATTTTTCTAAAATTTGAACATGTTCAGTTCAGTCGATAACAGTTCATGCAAAAAAAAAACATTCCGCTGCAGAGTATGGGAAGGAAATATTGCTAATATTGCTCTAGAATTATTATTTCTTTATAATGAATATAATAAAGAGAGGGAAATATGATAGGAGAAAGTCTGTATGGACTGCAAAGCTTATCTGCCGTATTTTCAATGCCCAGTATAGTTTTCAAATCGTTTCTACCGCGGCGGATACAACGCGTTTTACCGCCTAGTATAGTTTGCAAAGCGTTTTCACCACCAAGTATACTTTAAATTTTAAGAAGTCGAAACAGCGCAGTGAAACGTGGGTTTGAAACTTCTGGTATAGCATGTCCTTACGCGTCTTGCAGTTTTAGAGGATAGTGCTAGGAATATGTCTTCCATTACTAGGTTTTAGACTCTCTCCTTTTGATTTTCCTGTTCTATCAGTGAGTGCATACACAGGTGCTTCTGTCCCTTTTTTCACATTCTTTGGTAAGTGAATACATTCACAGGGTAGCTTTTCTACATCCGTGAGCTTGCCACCAATTGGTGGAAGGAAATTTTGTTCATGTAGTAGTCGTTAAAGCCTTTGCTAAATTTATAAAATTTGTTAAGTAGCCTATTCACTAACTGAGTACTCTTAAATTTTATAATTTGATTTAGCCAATTTAAAGAGAAAAAAACTATACATACTGATTAAAGTCGTCCCCAGATCTCTCTCTTACTCTCATATTGTTAGTATGTGAAAAACAAAATGTGTTCGATTTTAATATTACTAAATTCCTTAATTTTGATTTACGTTTTTGCTTGAAAAATGAATATGGAATACCAAAAAATAAAATCTAGTGTTACAAAAAAAAATACAATTTACTCCAAGTCATTCTATATCCTCAGTCGTGCAAAGGCCCCGACCATGATTGTCCCGGGGAGTACAGATGTTGCTTTGACAAATGCAGTGACAAGAACTTCTGCAGAGAAACAGTACAGAATGTCATGGGTGAGGAAGTTACTAGGAGAAATATGTTGGGCAATAGAAGATTATGAAAAGTCTCCACTTAATCTTCTATGGCAACACCATAATCATTCTCTCCCAGAGTACAAATTGATAGAGATCTTCTAAAGATAACCCACCATACATAGAAAACAATGGATCGTCTTTACAAAGTCGTTTTCAGATGGGTTAACTTCAATGAATTTTGTATATTTTCAAGAGGAAATTTTTTATTCATGCTACAATTCATGCGAAAGCAATTTTTTTCATTGAAGATTTTTCCTATTGAAAACTAATCATATTATATTGAAAATTTGAATTTATCTACTGTACATATATGAATTTGCAAGAAAAGTAATTCTCGTTAGTATTCAAAATACAACACTCAAAATGGAACATCACAAGTATAAAGAAGAAATTGTTCCACTGCTGATTGAAGATAGCTACATTTAAAGTTATTTGTGGAATGCCAAATAGATAGAAAATATACATGAATTATTAATATTACTAAATAAAATAATATTATTTGTAATATTTTTTTAATTATTAATATAACTAAAATTATTAAAATCTGTGATGGGTCATGTCTGGGATGGGTCATTTTTACTAGGTCACTTTCTAGGATGGGTCATCTTTACTAGGTCACTATCTGGGATGGGTCATCTTTACTAGGTCACTTTCTAGGATGGGTCATCTTTACTAGGTCACTTTCTGGGATGGGTCATCTTTACTAGGTCACTATCTGGGATGGGTCATCTTTACTAGGTTACTTTCTGGGATGGGTCATCTTTACTTGGTCACTTTCTGGGATGGGTCATCTTTACTAGGTCACTTTCTAGGATGGGTCTCCTTTACTAGGTCACTTTCTAGGATGGGTCATCTTTACTAGGTCACTTTCTAGGATGGGTCATCTTTACTAGATCACTATCTGGGATGGATCATCTTTACCATGTCACTTTCTGGGATGGGTCATCTTTACTAGGTCACTTTCTGGGATGGGTCATCTTTACTAGGTCACTATCTGGGATGGGTCATCTTTACTAGGTTACTTTCTGGGATGGGTCATCTTTACTAGGTCACTTTCTGGGATGGGTCATCTTTACTAGGTCACTTTCTAGGATGGGTCTCCTTTACTAGGTCACTTTCTAGGATGGGTCATCTTTACTAGGTCACTTTCTAGGTTGGGTCATGTTTACTAGGTCACTTTCTGGGATGGGTCATCTTTACCATGTCACTTTCTGGGATGGGTCATCTTTACTAGGTCACTTTCTGGGATGGGTCATCTTTACTAGGTCACTTTCTAGGATGGGTCATCTTTACTAGGTCACTTTCTAGGATGGGTCATCTTTACTAGGTCACACTCTGGGATGGGTCATCTTTACTAGGTCACTTTCTGGGATGGGTCATCTTTACTAGGTCACTTTCTAGGATGGGTCATCTTTACTAGGTCACTTTCTAGGTTGGGTCATGTTTACTAGGTCACTTTCTGGGATGGGTCATCTTTACCATGTCACTTTCTGGGATGGGTCATCTTTACTAAGTCACTTTCTGGGATGGGTCATCTTTACTAGGTCACTTTCTAGGATGGGTCATCTTTACTAGGTCACTTTCTAGGATGGGTCATCTTTACTAGGTCACACTCTGGGATGGGTCATCTTTACCAGGTCACTTTCTGGGATGGGTCATCTTACTAAGTCACTTTCTGGGATAGGTCATCTTTACTAGGTCACTTTCTGGGATGGGTCATCTTACTAAGTCACTTTCTGGGATGGGTCATCCTTATCAGGTCACTTTCTGGGATGGGTCATCTTTACTAGGTCACTTTCTGGGATGGGTCATCTTTACCAGGTCACTTTCTGGGATGGGTCATCTTTACCAGGTCACTTTCTGGGATGGGTCATCTTTACCAGGTCACTTTCTGGGATGGGTCATCTTTACTGAAAAGAATTAAAATTGTCTCAAGACATTGACTGCCTTTTTTTAATTATCACAGACCACAGTGGAAAATGTCCCACACAACCTGCCTGTAACGATCCGCAACTGAGGAACGCTGTAAGTTGTTCCTTTATTTCAACTTTTCTTTATAATTATAAAATATTTCTTATCTTTCATATCGGTATACATAATTATACTCTTACTACAAAACATGTTCATTGTTAAGTCATTGTCCTGCATATTCACTCTCATGTTGATTCACTATCATGTTGATTCACTATCATGTTGATTCACTATCATGCTGATTACTATCATGCTTATTCACTATCATAATGATTCACTATCATGTTGATTCACTCTCATGTTGATTCACTATCATGTTGATTCTCTATCATCATGATTCATTTTATCATGTTGATTCTCTATCATGTTGATTCACTACCATGCTGATTCACTCTCATGTTGATTCACTATCATGTTGATCCATTATCATGTTGATTCACTATCATGTTGATTCACTATCATTTTGATTCACTGTTATGTTGATTCACTATCATGTTGATTCACTCTCATGTTGATTCACTATCATGTTAATTCACTATCATTTTGATTTACTATCATGTTGATTCACTATCATGTTGATTCACTATCATGTTGATTCACTCTCATGTTGATTCACTGTTATGTTGATTCACTCTCATGTTGATTCACTATCATGTTGATTCACTGTTATGTTGATTCACTATCATTTTAATTCACTATCATGTTGATTCACTCTCATGTTGATTCACTATCATGTTGATTCACTATCATTTTGATTCACTGTTATGTTGATTCACTATCATGTTGATTCACTCTCATGTTGATTCACTATCATGTTGATTCACAATCATGTTGATTCACTATCATGTTGATACACTCTCATGTTTATTTATTTATTTATTTATTTGAACAAAAATCCCTTACATTCACAACATATATACGGGAATATATATACGTTCATTAAAAAAACTAAATGTATTCAAAATAAGAGATGTTGATTCATTATCATGTTGATTCACTGTTATGTTGATTCACTATCATTTTGATTCACTATCATTTTGATTCACTGTTATGTTGATTCATTATCATGTTGATTCACTGTTATGTTGATTCATCATCATGATGATTCACTATCATGTTGATTCACTATCATGTACTTTTACTTTCAGATAACATGTTCGACAGATGTTCAATGTGATTATCACGAAAAATGTTGTACGGACTCTTGTTCAACGGACAAAAAAATGAAATGCTTGTCAACCTCTTCTGATAATATCATAATGACACCGCCAGCGAGCACTGAACCGATACCGTAAGTGAATTTTACCGAAAAAAACATCAATAGTTGTAAATAAAGTGCACAGTTAAAACAGTTTTAGGAATTTTCACCGAGGGAAAATTCGCCGGCGGAATTCTCGTGAAGAAGAAATTATAGAGGACATAACTATTCAAACACCTGTATAAAGTAAACCAATTTGTTTATTAACTGTACGACTGAAAACTTTAGATAATTTTAGAATCTTTTTTATAAGAATTTATAATTGTAAATATTAATTGTAGGTGATTATATAATATTGTATATCTGATAAAACTAAGTTCCTAACATTTATGGTAACTGTTCATATATGCTATGTATAATTGTATATTCTAATCATTACTCTTATAATTTTGTGTCACGAAAGGTCGCAGTATAACATTTGTAGTGTTTTAATTGGTATAACTAAATAGTCGAAGCTAATTTCTTTGCTAAAAAAAATGTTCATTAAAAATGAATAAGATCAATAATGGTAGTCAGCTGTATTTTGGCTAGTCCTAGTCTGTTCGCGTCATTTTCTCTTAAAAGTGTTTATCTTCCTGCGTGTTTAAAATTGTGAATTTAAGATAAAACTATTCTAATCATTGTTATTCTGATTTATTGAGGGTTTCATGCCTACCTAATTATTGACTGTTTTTTATTTATTCGGTATTACATTGTACGGTTTACCTCTTGAAATCTGAATTATTGTGAATGTTACAAATATTTCAAGCTAGTACACTGTTTATAATGCTACATTTAAAATATCTCTCTTGTGAGTGTATGCGATCTCTCTAAACCAAAATTCGTTGCTGCAATTCTACCGTAATAGGAGGAATAAATAGGAATATAATATGTTTAGTCATATATTAATATTTATATTATTTATAAATAGTTATTAACAAACCTAGAAATAAATATATTTAATTATATTATTATTTAAAAATTATATAAATATTCCTCACGGCGAATCTTCCTAACGGTGAATTCTCCGGTTACGGGGTAAAACAACCAACAACAGTTGTAAATAAAGTACACAGTGAAGGGTTAAAACAACCACCAATATTTGTAAATATAGTGCACAGTGGAGGGTTAAAACAACTACCAATAGTTGTAAATAAAGTGCACAGTGAAGGGTTAAAACAACTACCAATAGTTGTAAATAAAGTGCACAGTGAAGGGTTAAAACAACCACCAATAGTTGTAAATAAAGTACACAGTGAAGGGTTAAAACAACCACCAATAGTTGTAAATAAAGTGCACAGTGAAGGGTTAAAACAACCACCAATATTCGTGAATAAAGTGCACAGTGAAGGGTTAAAACAACCACGAATAGTTGTAAATAAAGTGCACAGTGAAGAGTTAAAACAACCACCAATAGTTGTAAATAAAGTGCACAGTGAAGGGTTAAAACAACTACCAATAGTTGTAAATAAAGTGCACAGTGAAGGGTTAAAACAACCACCAATAGTTGTAAATAAAGTACACAGTGAAGGGTTAAAACAACCACCAATAGTTGTAAATAAAGTGCACAGTGAAGGGTTAAAACAACCACCAATATTCGTGAATAAAGTGCACAGTGAAGGGTTAAAACAACTACCAATAGTTGTAAATAAAGTGCACAGTGAAGGGTTAAAACAACTACCAATAGTTGTAAATAAAGTGCACAGTGAAGGGTTAAAACAACCACCAATAGTTGTAAATAAAGTACACAGTGAAGGGTTAAAACAACCACCAATATTTGTAAATAAAGTGCACAGTGAAGGGTTAAAACAACCACCAATATTCGTGAATAAAGTGCACAGTGAAGGGTTAAAACAACTACCAATAGTTGTAAATAAAGTGCACAGTGAAGGGTTAAAACAACCACCAATATTCGTGAATAAGTGCACAGTGAAGGGTTAAAACAACCACCAATAGTTGTAAATAAAGTGCACAGTGAAGGGTTAAAACAACCACCAATAGTTGTAAATAAAGTACACAGTGAAGGGTTAAAACAACCACCAATATTTGTAAATAAAGTGCACAGTGAAGGGTTAAAACAACCACCAATAATTGTAAATTAAGTGCACAGTGAAGGGTTAAAACAACCACCAATATTCGTGAATAAGTGCACAGTGAAGGGTTAAAACAACCACCAATAGTTGTAAATAAAGTGCACAGTGAAGGGTTAAAACAACCACCAATAGTTGTAAATAAAGTACACAGTGAAGGGTTAAAACAACCACCAATAGTTGTAAATAAAGTGCACAGTGAAGGGTTAAAACAACCACCAATATTCGTGAATAAAGTGCACAGTGAAGGGTTAAAACAACTACCAATAGTTGTAAATAAAGTGCACAGTGAAGGGTTAAAACAACCACCAATAGTTGTAAATAAAGTACACAGTGAAGGGTTAAAACAACCACCAATATTTGTAAATAAAGTGCAGAGTGAAGGGTTAAAACAACCACCAATAGTTGTAAATAAAGTGCACAGTGAAGGGTTAAAACAACCACCAATAGTTGTAAATAAAGTACACAGTGAAGGGTTAAAACAACCACCAATAGTTGTAAATAAAGTGCACAGTGAAGGGTTAAAACAACCACCAATATTCGTGAATAAAGTGCACAGTGAAGGGTTAAAACAACCACTAATAGTTGTAAATAAAGTGCACAGGGAAGGGTTAAAACAACCACCAATAGTTGTAAATAAAGTGCACAGTGAAGGGTTAAAACAACCACCAATAGTTGTAAATAAAGTGTACAGAGAAGGGTTAAAACAACCACCAATAGTTGTAAATAAAGTGTACAGTGAAGGGTTAAAACAACCACCAATATTCGTGAATAAAGTGCACAGTGAAGGGTTAAAACAACCACCAATATTCGTGAATAAAGTGCACAGTGAAGGGTTAAAACAACCACCAATATTCGTGAATAAAGTGCACAGTGAAGGGTTAAAACAACCACCAATATTCGTGAATAAAGTGCACAGTGAAGGGTTAAAACAACCACCAATATTCGTGAATAAAGTGCACAGTGAAGGGTTAAAGGTCCCATCCAAGCAAATATTCTTATTGCCTTATTTAACGAGGCTAATGTTTCTCATCATTTTGCTGCAAATCGCATCAAATTTGGTAACATATTTTTAATTTTATTTGCTTTTAAAGATTTTTATAATCAAAACTCTGCAAAGCCTATTTTACTTCCGACTTACTAATTTAAGAAATTTATAGCCTGAAGAAAAAGAATGTACACCATTTGTTTTGATAGTCAATTAGGTATTAGGTTTAATAAATCCATTTAATATTCGTGTAATGGTATAAAATTGAATGAACTTATAATAGAAACTTTTATATACTTTAGGGAACAATTAATATCTAAAATAATTTAAATAAATGCCGAAAACGCGTGGTTTGTTTATAAAATTCAAATTTGTAATCAAAACAAAGAGTGTACAATCTTTTCTTCTTGAGCATCAGATTAATGATTCGCTCAATTGTTGCTCACAGAGTATTAAAAAACTTTAAAAACTAATTATAAAATATACACTGACCCGAATTGTATGCAGTTTGCAGAATAATGATCGTAGACCTTAGTTCTATAATATTATGTTATAAACTCATTTTTTTCCTGGAGCCTGGAGAGGACCCATAAGGGGACCATTCCTGGTTTTTGAAAACTTTTTTATTAATGAAGCTACGGTTCTGAAACTTGGTACACCAATATAAAATTGAAAAACCTATGGCTCTTGCAATTTTGAACCTACGGTATTGGGGTTTTTGCATTCGATTTTCGACGAAATTTTCCTACCAAACTGTGGCAGCGGAATTTTGATTTCGAATTGATTTTCGAGAAAAAAATCGTGGAAAAAAGGAATTTTTTTTAATTTGAAATTTTGATAAATAATTCGAAACTCAAAATTTCGCTGCCGAAATTTTGTCTAGAAATTTCCGAAAATCAAAATTTCTAGAGAATTTCCTGTAAAATCGAATGCAAAAAACCCCAATGCCATAGCTTCAAAATTTTAAACACCTAAGGCTTTTGAATACCAAAATTTATAGCTTTTTTGAACTACTAGAAAATCCCAATTAAAGTTTGATAATCTGACACGTTGCATCCTGCTCGTATGAGGTGAAACGGGTAACAATTGAGACATATTTAATTGCTACCTTAGTGTGTGTGCCATTAATGGCGCGTTAGATACTAGATATAGCGAGATAATTAATTATTACGAATAATAATTGGCTGAGAGATTGTTTTTAGAGTGCATATTGACCCCCGCGTCGCCCCTTCCCTTTCTCCCTCTCCCCAGGGAGTTAGAGTTACACTAGAGCTCTGATATTTTGCACACACTATCAGAAGGTTATTAGGCAATTATATACGCAATAAATTTTTTTTAAATAATGCGATTTTTCAGGGAATGGCCTCTTTAAAACAACCACCAAAAGTTGTAAATAAAGTACACAACTAATTGAAAATAGGAGCAGGTTCGAGGCAGTGGTTAAGCCGATCAGAGTAATCACCATGACAGTCAGGGAGCAGCTATAGCGCAGCGTGGGAGTCAAACTGACCGCTTTGGGGGCTAATTCTGCACCTGCTCCAATTTGCATAGAGCGCTTTCCTAACTGCGGATACGCGGCCCTTAGCCAAAACTGCAATAATAGTAATATAATATTACAGTCGTGGCTATGGGCCACGCTTCCGCAGTTAGGCAGTGCGCTAGGCAAATAGGAGCAGGTACCCAGAGTAGTTCTTCGCAGTGACGCCAGAGTAGAATTAGCCCCCAAAGCGGTCAGTTTGGCTCCCACGCTGTGCTCTCGCTGCTCCCTGGCTGCCGTGGTGACTACCCGGATCGGCTTAACCACTGCCTCAAACCTGCACCTATTTTCACTTAAAAAGGGTTAAAACAACCACCAACAGTTGTAAATAAAGTGCACAGTGAAGGGTTAATTCCTCTTCTATCTTTACAGGTGTAAGAAGTTCTGTCGAGGGTCTCAAAGATGTTGCGACATAGGTAATTCGTTAACTTATATTATCCCCTAAACATTTATGAAGGGAGCCTTTTGTCTATTATTTAAAGAGTTATTCCATCATTTATTATTTACTTACGTACTTCTTTTTCCAACAGAATTGCTAAAAAATGTCCAGTCCCCGTTACAAACTGTCTGGAAATCTCCAACCAAGGCAATGTTAGAATATTTTAATTTACTTGGTGTTAAAACTGCTTCTATATTGATGAACATTATTTGGTATCTTAAAAGCCTAGTAAATATTTTTCGAACTGTTTGAAATTTTTTGGTAATTATATTCTTGAGTCATTATATTCTAGAATCTAGAATAAGGATATTCTTGACTCATGACTTTATTTCTTTAGGATTAATATATTGGAATGTACCAGAAATAAGATTTCATTCGAATTTCATTACATTCTTCTCGTACATATCATTATAATATTGTGATCACTGTTTCTCTGTTTCAGAATGTGGTCTGCTCCGTAGACTCCGATTGTTCTACAAGCGATATGCTCTGTTGCTTCGAGCCTTGCAAGGGTGCATGTATATGCAAAGACGGCATTTAAACTTAAATAATCATTTTAATGTAGCAATTCAAATATCAAAGAAAAGAAGAAAAAGAATATAATGATAACCAACGTAGAAATTTTAATATCAAAAATAGAAGTAAGGGCTAAGTTATGAATAAAATGATAACCAAAACGTAAATTCCAATATCATCGAATATAAACGACAAAAAATGATAATCAAAAATAAATAATGTCATCGAATATAAACGAAAATGATAATAAAACATAAATTAATGTTATAGAATACTAATGATAATTAAGCTGAGAGACTAACTAGCAATTCGAATTGCAAAATTCAAAGCCATGTCATCTTGAGATGCATTTCACTTGATATGCATAAGCTACACTTACGTATGTCATTCTAATTAAGGAATATAATTAATTATGCGGAATGCATTGTCAAGTTAGTGGCAAGTGAAATGCTAATGAAATTGATAAAGTTTAGGTCTTGTATACCTAGTTTGTTGAAATGAGAAGTACTTTAGTTAATTAAACCGAATTGTTGTCTTTGAAGCCGAATTGGGAAATCCATAACTATTTTGAAATATTGGCAAAATGTCGGAGATTGTCTTTGGACTATTGGTTGACTATTGGAAAATTAATTTCAATATCAAAATCTATATAAATAAAGAGCTTTATTAATTTAATAATACAGTACACAACCTATTTTCATTACACCACATTCTAAACCTCATTAATTAACATTTTGAATTACCTTTAGGATTTGTTTTGCGTTGGCGTACAGACATCAATTAGCATCCCCCGTTACAGGTGTCTCTTTTCAGGTGAACTAAAATATAAAGCAGAATTTTCCTTTGGGATTTCTCTTCCCTCAGTAAGAAGCTTACTGGAGAACACAGGGCTATTTTCAGACCATTCTTTCTAATGTTACTTGAGGAGTAATGAATAGCTATTAGATTTGTTACGTGAAATGTGTTCATAGTCTAGAATTTGATAAATGTGCACAATTGCAGGTATTATATAACGATGAATATTGTAAGCATTGAAAGATAGATGCTATAAATACCTGTAACATCTGCCCTTATCTACTTCATATCTGCCATGTTAATTTATTAAATCCATACTCATGATATCTGCCGTTATCTACTTAAATTTTGCCATATCAGTTCATTAAACGTAGGCTTTATTAGTTAAAATATTAGAACAAGAATTTCTTTCTTTCACAATTGGTATTCGAAAATTTCTATCCCATTACATCTGAATTTCGGCCTCATAATCACCATATAAGGTATGTAGGGTGCAATTATTAATAAAAAAGAATATATAGAAAAGGAATTAAATTATCATTTTCTTTCTCCATAGCACCACATCAATAGCCCCTTTTGAATGATGTCAATACAACAGTTCAATTTAAATTAATGTTAGTAAAAAGTTCTCCATCAACCATAACTTGGTCGAAATTGGAAAAGCTTTCTATGAAAATAACAATAATTTAAATTTGAATTTTTGAATTTGTCTTAGTTCCTAGTAACAATGTACATATTATTAATTAGTTGGAATTAAGTTAGTTTTTAATATATACTTTTTCTTTGAATAAAAAAATTAGCGATAATTTCCTATAAATTTGTTCTCTGAACGAATTTTTTCTTTATTTCATTGCTGTTTTTTTTAATTACTGTTTCTTTAACTTGAATGAATGAATAGACCAAATATTCACATTTTAGTATTATCTGTATGACTTGTTTTAAGATATTTTGAATAGAAATTTGTTTTACTTTCCTCTGAATTAAAAAAAAAGATTCTATAATATATTTTGTAACGAAAGCCTCTTAAAAATTAATTTTTATCTCTTTCAAATTATTTAATCCTTATAGTAAAGTCCTCTATTTTCGTTTATGAATTATTTATTATAGAAAAGATCATATACTGTCTTTGGTAGTTGAAAATGAAGAAGGTTAACCCCTTCATTTCCAAGGGATAACCCTTGGGCCCCGAACTGTTGTAATCTGGATTTTCATTTTTTATACCAGTCTTATTTTTTGAACGATGTTTTCACCTTTGGTAGTGCTGTTAACTTTTATACTCAGGTCTTAGATCTTTGTGTGCTGCATGTAATCTCACCTCTTCATTTTCCTCTTCAATCGCTGGTATCTGCGAACTAGATGTTATCTTTTCTTCAATAAAAAAGTTGTTAAAAATTAAATGTATTCTCGATTCGATAATCTTAGAAATTTTAATGAATTAGAAACAGAGTCGATTTTCTGAAACTTTAAAGTTCGTTCAAATTAATTATTAAGAAGGTTCTAAAGTGACCACCATTCTTCTGACATATATTGAGGAATAAAGTCATTTGGATAATAAATATATTATATCTTATTTTAAATTACATACTAGATTACTGTTTTAACTTACCAATGAAATTTAGATAAGGTGAAATAGATGATCAAAACTCATTAAATTGATTAAAATAGAACTTTGAAAATCACCTCATACAAGATGATATCCCGTAATTTATTTCTAAATTAATAATTTTAACACTTATGTATTTTTTGGACACTGTTTAAATAGGTTATATAAAATTTATTTCTTTATATGTAAGATAGTTGCGTTAAATTCAATAAACAAATTTTCAAATTGCAACTTCTCTATACTCTCCAAAAGAATTTCCACACTAATAATCATTCGTCTTGCACCAAATTGAGTTTCCTTTCAAGTAACTGAATTATGAGGTGAATGAACTCCTTCGTATTTTCTCCTTGTCTTCTTCCATGGCGGAGAAGTCATGTGGCTCCACAGGGTGCAGTACTTTCTCCTTAACACTAACACCTTTATCTTCCCAAGGCGATGCTCCTAAACAGATAATTAGCCACCTTTGACCTTTCCAAGAAAAAATCCCCTTGAACTTCTATTTGTAATTTCAAACTTGAAATGATTTTTTAAGTAAATTGATTAATATAGGATTTAATAAAGGATTATATAGAGCTTAAGTTCGTTATATAGTACAGTTGAAGAGTTTGGTTCCAAAACGCGATAAACGCCACTTTTGAAAAAAATGAGTTTCCACCTAAATCAATATTGTATTTCGTCGGTATTGTGGATTTGAATTGTTTATGTTATTATAACCTCAATATGCTATGTGAATGATTGAAACAGAAAATAGTGGTTTTCATCTTTGTACTTTCTTGGTAAAGAAAACACATTTTAACTCAAATTGATCAAAATGGATTTATAGCGTTTTGGAACCAAACTCTTCAGTTGTTTAGATCTTTTAGAATTAATGAATAAATACCAACTTCGCTGCTGAAGTTATTTAATCTACACATGTTTCTGTTACCATTACAGTACATTAATATTCCTTCTGATAAATAATGCTACACAACTAAATTTTTCTTTCTTAGTTTCAAAATTAACTGTAGGGTAAATAATAGAATTTTTTTTCAATATGCAGTTTAATCCTTTTTTTTATATGTTTTTATTTCATTTGAACCAAAAATTGGTTGTACTTTCCATTCATTTTATTGTCTTAAAATTTAAACAATGTATGGAAAACAGTCAAAAACATTATTTTCGATGCTTCATAGATGATAATTAAAGAGAAACCAAGAAACCGAAGCGAAGATCAAAAGCGAAAGAAGACAACACATTGAAAGCAAAAACATGACAACATCACTCTGTAAAATTTAAAATTTCTTCTCAATCATATGAGGTAATCAAATCAATAGAGAACATATCACTTCAAAATATAAAACAGTCTTTAAAATTACAAGGATTGTCAGATAATTTGAATATGCGATATTTCAATCATTGATTATCATAATTTCTGATTATAATTAAAACACTTAAAAGATACGACATTAGGGTAGCAACTCAATTATAGTCTCCTTTTATAAACCGATTTTCCCTCATATTTTATTCATTACTGATGGACAAAAAAGTATAACTGAATTTTTTGAGTCAATTGAGTTTTCACCCTATATAATAGATATATAGCATACATTTCAGTAAATATACTTGGAATAGAAAGCAAATTTGTTGAGACTAAGAACTCGGTTATGTAAATTTCGTTCAGTTCCTAGCATTGGGTAACATTACCCCTGATGAGAGAGAGCGTCTTTTTACTCTCCAAGGAAATTCGAGTGCAAATGGCAGAGGGATCCAAAGAAGATAACTTAATTCTGATTCGAAACTAGAGAGTACTAATGGATTTTTAGTTATTTTTTTGATGCACTGTTATTGCTGATACTTTTTAGAGTACTAAGGGGTTCGTCTTTAGCAGAGAGCGTGGCACTGGATCGGTAAAAGCTTCTTCGCATTCAAGCAATTTCTCAGACATGTATAATGTTTGTTCTCCGGTGTTCCTGAAATAAAGAAAAGTGATTATTTGAAAAGGAAGAGAAGTTTAAAATTGCGACAACTGTGCACTTAATAAATAATGATGAATGGTTGTTTTATTCCTTCATTGCGCACTTCAATCATAAGAATAATGTTGTGTTAGGCCATATTCTACCTTTTTTTTAAATAAATTACTATTGTAGACGTTGTTAGTTCGAGGACTGTAACCTACTTCTGTAGACGTTGTTAGTTCTAGGTGTTTAACTTACTTCTGTAAACGTTGTTAATTCTAGGTGTTTAGCTTTCTTCTGTCGACGTTGTTAGTTCTAGGTCTGTAACTTACTTCTGTCGACGTTGTTAGTTCCAGGTCTGTAACTTACTTCTGTCGACGTTGTTAGTTCTAGGTCTGTAACTTACTTCTGTCGACGTTGTTTGTTCTAGGTCTGTAACCTACTTCTGTCGACGTTGTTAATTCTAGGTCTTTAACTTACTTCTGTCGACGTTGTTAGTTCTAGGTCTGTAACTTACTTCTGTCGACGTTGTTAGTTCTAGGTCTGTAACTTACTTCTGTCGACGTTGTTAGTTCCAGGTCTGTAACTTACTGCTGTCGACGTTGTTAGTTCCAGGTCTGTAACTTACTTCTGTCGACGTTGTTAGTTCCAGGTCTGTAACTTACTTCTGTCGACGTTGTTAGTTCTAGGTCTGTAACTTACTTCTGTCAACGTTGTTAGTTCCAGGTCTGTAACTTACTTCTGTCGACGTTGTTAGTTCCAGGTCTGTAACTTACTTCTGTCGACGTTGTTAGTTCTAGGTCTGTAACTTACTTCTGTCGACGTTGTTAGTTCCAGGTCTGTAACTTACTTCTGTCGACGTTGTTAGTTCTAGGTCTGTAACTTACTTCTGTCGACGTTGTTAGTTCTAGGTCTGTAACTTACTTCTGTCGACGTTGTTAGTTCGAGGTCTGTAACTTACTTCTGTCGACGTTGTTAGTTCTAGGTCTGTAACTTACTTCTGTCGACGTTGTTAGTTCCAGGTCTGTAACTTACTTCTGTCGACGTTGTTAGTTCTAGGTCTGTAACTTACTTCTGTCGACGTTGTTAGTTCCAGGTCTGTAACTTACTTCTGTCGACGTTGTTAGTTCCAGGTCTGTAACTTACTTCTGTCGACGTTGTTAGTTCTAGGTCTGTAACTTACTTCTGTCGACGTTGTTAGTTCCAGGTCTGTAACTTACTTCTGTCGACGTTGTTAGTTCTAGGTCTGTAACTTACTTCTGTCGACGTTGTTAGTTCGAGGTCTGTAACTTACTTCTGTCGACGTTGTTAGTTCTAGGTCTGTAACTTACTTCTGTCGACGTTGTTAGTTCCAGGTCTGTAACTTACTTCTGTCGACGTTGTTAGTTCTAGGTCTGTAACTTACTTCTGTCGACGTTGTTAGTTCCAGGTCTGTAACTTACTTCTGTCGACGTTGTTAGTTCCAGGTCTGTAACTTACTTCTGTCGACGTTGTTAGTTCTAGGTCTGTAACTTACTTCTGTCGACGTTGTTAGTTCCAGGTCTGTAACTTACTTCTGTCGACGTTGTTAGTTCCAGGTCTGTAACTTACTTCTGTCGACGTTGTTAGTTCCAGGTCTGTAACTTACTTCTGTCGACGTTGTTAGTTCTAGGTCTGTAACTTACTTCTGCCGACGTTGTTAGTTCTAGGTCTGTAACTTACTTCTGTCGACGTTGTTAGTTCTAGGTCTGTAACTTACTTCTGTCGACGTTGTTAGTTCTAGGTCTCTGGTAGTTCCCCCACCATCTCTTGATGCTCCTCAGAGCATTGTAAAGACTCCTTTTGCTGCCGGGTTCTCTAAGGCCTTCCTCCCCCAAAGATCGAACTGTGGGCTTGGAATCTTCTTCCACAGATAATAAATATCTGGCGTCATCGTTGGGTATTGCAGCATCTAGAAACCTGCAGAATGAGTCACGTAATTAGTATACGAAAAAAGAGATACCATTCATGTCTTTTCTTTCCGGAAATTATAATCAGATATCAATTGGATGCGTTCGTGAATTAATTTTTAATAAATATATAACCAACTTATTATTAGAATTATGATGCTATGCTTTTGAAATCATAGATCTTAGGAATATCATAGATTAAACGAAATAAAATAATACTATAATATATAATAATAATATATATAATATACCGCTGATGAAGAAATATTCAATAGTTTTTATTTCTATAATATTTTTGGAATGTCACAACCCTAATTATTATTCATTATTCACTAATAATAAGTTAGTCTTGAAATTATAACTTTAAAACACATTTATTTTCTGGCCTTTAGGAACTAAGTATAAAGTTATAAACTTTAATAGGCTCATAATTTTTTTAAGTTTCAGTAATTGTCAGTTTCCATCAACATTATATTTATGTGGGGTATAATATAACTCTGAAAAAATCTCCCCAAGAAAACTTCAATTTAAATTCCAATAAGCTGAGAAGAGTCGAGGAATTCTGTAATTAAACTAATGATGAAAATCAATGAGTAATAATGAACTTGGACTGATGAGACCGGCACTGAATTCTCTTTCCGGGAAATAGAGAAGCGACTGCAAATTCTAGGAAAACAAAGAGGCGATCTTCTGTCTTTCAGGTTATTTATTCCATCTAATTTCCGATAATCTGAGCGAATCTGTTTTCCAATAAAGGCGAAAACTCGGTTACAGAAGCGAGGCAATATGTATGAGAGTGTCTACTCTTATGGTAATAAATTGGAGAGCCACTCTCATGTCTTCTGGATAGAGGAATATAAAAGGTAATGATAGGAACTACCCAAAGGAATAACGATGAGATTCAATAAGAAATCACATCACTAATAGGCAGCCATTTACACTTGACAAAGCCTTAGAGAATCTATGTCTCAACCGACACAATTACTTCATAATAAAATCGAAATCATTTCAGGTGGAGTTCAATGTGCTATCAGAGAATAAAGTCACTACATTGTGCTAATTTCTCAAATTACATTTTACTAATTTTCCAATATTTTACAATCTTACAAATTTGTCGTCATGTTTCCAAACCAATTTTAGAATATTTACAAGCATTATAATTAGAAAAAGTTTCTTTTTGGAAACGTGAAATAACCAAGCATTGAAAAAATCATTAAATATATACTTTCTTTCAACTGTACATGAATGTGTTTAATCATCAATATGTAAATAATGCACTTTATACCCAATGGCATAAAATAACTAATATTTCCACACCTTCAACGAAATGGACTTTCATATCGAGTAGAAAAGCCGTGAGATATTTTTATGACTTACAAGAAGCAATTTTTCGGGAATAATGTTTCTATTAGAAGAGAAAATGTTTCGAAGAGAATAGCATTATAGATTTTTAGGAGTGAACCATTATTGAATTAGAACACCCCTGAATGGGGGAAAATTCGTGGAACTCTTACCACTTCTCTTTGCCTGGCAACTCATCAAATTTAGAACAGGTTGTTTGGAAACTTTAAGTAACTAAAAATGATTTGAAATTCACTTTTCTAATTAAAAGCCTATTTAAGTAGCATAAATAGTCTTGTTAGAGCATAAATTCTCGCAGCTATATATCACTTACAAAGTTCACTGTCTCACCTTTGAGCATCTTTGGATAATTGCCAAAGTTGTGAATCATCTCGTTTCATAAAGTTAGAACTTGGAGACCCCCTGAGCTTGGAGAGCAAGAGCCGCACAGCCTGTGGATCTGCTAAAACACCTTGGCTGCTACGTAGGTCCTCGTCCTGATAAAATGTGGCGTGACTGTCCCTTCCCTCGGGTGATATTAACGCAGCCTCTGATAAATATTGCAGTGATTTCGGAGATAAAGGAGGAATGTGTTGCATCGCTCTTGGTTTCTGAGGTGTGTAGAAATCATACGCAAAAACAGCATTCTGGCGGATATTTTCATCACCTGAGAGAAGAGAAGTTATCTTTATAGAAATGTTATTGGGGACTGTTATTTCGGTTTACATTTAATTGTTCTTGTTCTTCTATATTCTTCTTATTTTTTTTAGGAAAATATTGTCGTTTTGAATAAAGAAAGAAGTTATTTATTTATTTGTAATCTTGTTATACGCATAACTCAAAAAGTTTTCAACCAAATTGCCTGAAATTTGGTGTGACGATTGATCATTATACAGGAACCGTTTGATTAGATTTTAGGAGCGATCAGACAAAGGTCAAAGTCACTCTCAACTCAACAGGAACAAAAAAAGCAGAGGCGAAGGTACGCGTTCTACGAGTGCCCATTCTAGTTATAATATGTTTCTAAAAAGATCTCTGTGTGCATCCGACATGAGTTTTTACTTTCATAAAGCCCAGCCTTAGTAGAAATTTACGGTACGTCATAGAAGATTATGTGAGGTCCCGTCTTAATCTCCGACCGCCTCACCGTTATTTCTCTGTCACTTACTTATTTCTTTTGAAGTTAGAGGGTCTACACGTAGCCTGTCCTGCTCATTGTACAGGTCTTCGGAGTCTGAAAAATATCAAAAGGAATATATGAGTACCCAAGCATTTAATAATATTACCAATTGGAATAAAGTAGACAATATTACACCTTTATGTTGTATTTTAGGTTGATATTATGACGTCATATGCTACCCAGGAAAGAAAGATTTATTGTAGGTATATTAAGAGAAAAGAGCAGGAATAAATCATTCTTGCCTGGGACTACTAACGATCATTTATTACTTCTTAAAATCTGTATCCATGATACCTGCAGGTATCATGGATACTAATTAAAATATAAGTTAAATTATAATCATTATATATTTTTTCTTACTAGATCAAAAATGGGGAACTCTCCAATAACTCGGAACTTTCCCTTACCTCTCAAAACCTACTCAATATAATTTAGGGTATCGGAAACCCATTCTACAGGGAGTTAAAAATAGTCATGGCGGGTACGATGGCCTATTTTTAGGCCTACTGAACTCGAACAATTCCGCTGTGGCTATTTTTGAAACAAAATAGGGTGAGTTACGAATTATTGGTCAGTTCCGCATCTTTGGTCATATAAAAACAATGATATGATAAAAATTGTCTTTATTAGTATTATTATCATTATTGATTGATACCGATTAATAAAAAAATGATTATTATTTTGTCCTTTTTTCTTATATGACCAAAGCTGTGGAACTGACCGATAATTCGTAACTTCCGCTACCTGCCCTATAGGAATGTGACTATGGAATGTGACTCACACGCAGCTGCTAGGAAGGACAGGAGCAGCATGAAGGTGATGCTGGTGCCATTTCTTGCTGACATCTTATTGCTTGGACGGAGGGAAGAGTATCGGGAAAGAGCTGACAAACCAACGGGTGGGTGCTATGGCAAAATAAATCAAAACAAGGAGTTGCTAAAATGTTGAGGTGAGCTCATACGAACTACTTAACTCTTCATATTTCTAAAGACTAGTGAGTAATTTGATATATCTGAGGGAGAGAACTAGGTAATTAGCTTTGAAAAGAACTAGTTATTACTAAGAAAAAAGTATAGTCAATTTTTACTCTTTTATGGCCCCACCATATTTTTTTCTCTGGTTGAGTACCTAATCATAGAGAATTGTAATATTATATTTAAACAAATATATGTATAAATGTGAAATAAATCAAACAAAATCCCTATATGATATCTATTTCTGATATCTTAGACATAAATTGCAGCAAAGTAAATTGCCGTGAGAAACGATGCCAAAATACTGACTGGGTTGAGTGCAAAAAATGAACATGTTGATTGAGTTGATGAAGACTGTGATTGGGAAGAAAACTTTGCAAGCGAAGAGATATAGAACAAAAAATAACAACTACAGTGGAATATGTTATTGTGAGAGAAATGAGTAGTGAGAGAAATGAGTTGTGAGAAATGAGTTATGAGAGAAATGAGTTGTGAGGGAAATGAGTTGTGAGGGAAATGAGTTGTGAGAGAAATGAGTTATGAGAGAAATGAGTTATGAGAGAAATGAGTTATGAGAGAAATGAGTTGTGAGAGAAATGAGTTGTGAGAGAAATGAGTTGTGAGAGAAATGAGTTGTGAGAGAAATGAGTTGTGAGAGAAATGAGTTGTGAGAGAAATGAGTTGTGAGAGAAATGAGTTGTGAGAGAAATGAGTTGTGAGAGAAATGAGTTATGAGAGAAATGAGTTGTGAGAGAAATGAGTTGTGAGAGAAATGAGTTGTGAGAGAAATGAGTTATGAGAGAAATGAGTTGTGAGAGAAATGAGTTGTGAGAGAAATGAGTTGTGAGAGAAATGAGTTATGAGAGAAATGAGTTGTGAGAGAAATGAGTTGTGAGAGAAATGAGTTGTGAGAGAAATGAGTTATGAGAGAAATGAGTTATGAGAGAAATGAGTTGTGAGAGAAATGAGTTGTGAGAGAAATGAGTTGTGAGAGAAATGAGTTATGAGAGAGATGAGTTGTGTGAGAAATGAGTTGTGAGAGAAATGAGTTGTGAGAGAAATGAGTTATGAGAGAAATGATTTGTGAGAGAAATGAGTTGTGAGAGAAATGAGTTGTGAGAGAAATGAGTTATGAGAGAAATGAGTTATGAGAGAAATGAGTTGTGAGTGAAATGAGTTGTGAGAGAAATGAGTTGTGAGAGAAATGAGTTATGAGAGAAATGAGTTCTGAGAGAAATGAGTTCTGAGAGAAATGAGTTATGAGAGAAATGAGTTGTGAGAGAAATGAGTTATGAGAGAAATGAGTTATGAGAGAAATGAGTTGTGAGTGAAATGAGTTGTGAGAGAAATGAGTTGTGAGAGAAATGAGTTATGAGAGAAATGAGTTGTGAGAGAAATGAGTTATGAGAGAAATGAGTTGTGAGAGAAAGGAGTTTCTGTCATTAGAATATATATAAAATTCATATTATTGAATGACATTTCCCATCTATAATTATTGAATTAAATTGTTTTGAAATGCTCCATTGCAAGGAAAAGCCTTTCAAAGAATAGAAAACAACAGCAGTTGTAGAGCAAGTCAATGAGGTAAATGCTTCTTCAAAACACATTTCACAAACACGGCACAAGTCACAGGTAAGCCTGTCTGTTTTTCAGCAAACAACTGCCAAATGGTGAGTCGTTACTCTAGATTGTAGTGGTTGCGAAGATGCCGAACAGACAGACACTCTATTACCATTCCAGCCTCATCCTAAAGATGAGAAAACATATTTCTCAATGCTAATTTTGAACCACTACCTATGTTACTGCCAACAGTTGTTACTTGTAAGAAGTGTAATGTTTATACGGAATAAAATGATTATTGTCATTTTCTCCCCATGTACACTGGCTATCATTTTCTTCCCATGTTCACTGGCTATCATTTTCTCCCCATGTTCACTGGCTATCATTTTCTCTCCATGTTCACTGGCTATCATTTTCTTCCCGTGTTCACTGGCTATCATTTTCTCCCCATGTTCACTGGCTATCATTTTCTCTCCATGTACACTGGCTATCATTTTCTCTCCATGTACACTGGCTATCATTTTCTCTCCATGTACACTAGCTATCATCTTCTCTCCATGTACACTGGCTATCATTTTCTCTCCATGTACACTGGCTATCATTTTCTCTCCATGTACACTGGCTATCATTTTCTCTCCATGTACACTAGCTATCATTTTCTCTCCATTCACACTGGCTATCATTTTCTCTCCATGTACACTAGCTATCATTTTCTCTCCATGTACACTAGCTATCATTTTCTCTCCATGTACACTGGCTATCATTTTCTCTCCATTCACACTGGCTATCATTTTCTCTCCATGTACACTGGCTATCATTTTCTCTCCATTCTCACAGGTTATTATTTTCTTCCCAGTATGATAATGGCATTACTTATCACAAGTGTCCAAACTGTGTGTTCATTTATGCATTGATTAACTGCTAATCCATCTTACACATCGGCTCGGCAGCATTCGAATCGTGAGTGACGGCAACATTCTGTTGAAGATACTCTTCAATTAACACCTCGTGTTCGAATCCCGTTTGAATGTTCTTGGGAGATTATTCACATCTGAGTTAACAAACTACATAGGTAGACTCTTCTTTGTAATTCATACAAATTTTCAGTAATTTAACTCCCTTTATATATTTGGCAAAGATTATGCAACACATTTAATAATTTGAAAAGTTGATTTAAAATCAGTATTCCTAGTTTCAGTAAATGGAATAGCGAATAAATTTATAAATAACTCACAATGTTAGTTTTGGTTCCATCTTTCCAGTTCATTTTAATGAAGTGATTTCCATGGATTTCCAGCATCAAAACAAAAATGGATTGATTCTCTCATCAGATTTGGAGGGAAAACAACTCGTAAAATATCTAACCTGATGACAGTTTGGAAAATTGCAGCCTGAACTATTTCGAGGCCATTCTATTTCGGATTATATCACTAAGTTAGAATATTTTTATATATTGCTAAGTTTACATTTATTGATACAAAGTATGAATAATTCATAAATCATTAAAAAATGATAATCACATTTTTCTCAGAATTTATTAAATTAACAAAAAGTCTACGTAGTTTACTAAGATTATTTCAGTTACTTTATCGCTCGTCATTTGTTTCTGAACATCACTTATCATTCAAACTAATAAAAATACTGAAAATATCCTATAAAGATGATAGTGAGATTATAAAAGAAAATCATATCGATGATTTTGATTATGAAAATAAAATCTAAACTTTTTTTTTTAAATTAATAAATTTTATTCCTACAACATGATTGAAAATATGAATGCATTACATTTTTACCTTCGCAGAATGCAGAAGGTTATGTTTCCTTTGATATTACGTATCATAAAACATGTAACTAAATAATCAGTAGAAGTATTGATTCTTTTTTATAACACTAGTGTAAGCTCCAAATTATCCGACAGTTCTTCATTTACGGACTATGAAGAAAATGTATAGTATTATTATAATTTTTAATTTTTAATTGTACCTATGATACCTGTAGGTATCAAGGATACCAATCAAAATAAATAATTATTATCATATCATATTTTACAGTGTCCGAAAATGTGGAACCGTCCCATAACTTGAGATTTACTCCTATTTATTCGAATGAATATGCTGCACTTTTGTATCGACTATTTACTCAATTAACAGTCAGTTTCATTCCTCCGAACAATTTACCACTACAAAGACTTTAATAATCACAAACACTTCGATAATTCACTTTTCGGAATGATAAAGGTAGGTTCTTTCTCTGAAAAACTTCCACGTTTTAGATTTTCAAAGCGCAGCCTTGCAGGTCTTCAGCCAAAAGATTTTCGAAAATATTTCCTGCGATTGGGAATTTATTTCTAGGGTTATTTTCGCGGGGCGGGTTATTCCACAGTAAATTGGGTTATCCAAACCCAGATAAATGTGCATTAAATCGGAATGAAAAACTTAAAAAGAATTTGGTTGAAGGCTGCAAGCTGGTCAAAACGACCCATTATAACTTTGATATGTGGGTCAAAAGGTTGGAATTTTAATTTTTTGAATCATCTAACGACAGTGAGATTTAGTGTCGATAAAATTGAAGATTGTTTTCAGTTTTAAATCTGAAATTCAAATTATTAGAAAATTTTATTCTGATATAAATTTTTAGAACTGTTTCTTATAAAAATGATAACTAGTGTTCTTTACGAATAAAAATTTTAACTAATAACATTTTGCTGCACTAATTTACACTTCACTAATTTACACTGCATTAATTAACACTGCACTAATTTGCACTGCAATAATTTACACTGCATTAATTTACACTGCACTAATTTACACTGCATTAATTTACACTGCACTAATTTACACTGCATTAATTTACACTTCATTAATTTACACTGCATTAATTTACACTGCACTAATTTACACAGCATTAATTTACACTGCATTAATTTACACTGCACTAATTTACACTGCATTAATTTACACTGAGTTAATTTACACTGCACTAATTTACACTACATTAAATTACACTGCACTAATTTACACTGCATTAATTTACACTGAATTAATTTACACTGCACTAATTTACACTGCATTAATTTACACTTCATTAATTTACACTGCACTAATTTACACTACATTAATTTACACTACATTAATTTACACTGCATTAATTTACACTGCACTAATTTACACTGCATTAATTAACACTGCATTAATTTACACTGCATTAATTTACACTGCACTAATTTACACTACATTAATTTACACTGCACTAATTTACACTGCATTAATTTACACTGCATTAATTTACACTGCATTAATTTACACTTCATTAATTTACACTGCATTAATTTACACTGATCTAATTTACACTGCATTAATTTACACTGCACTAATTTACACTGCATTAATTTACACTGCACTAATTTACACTGCATTAATTTACACTGATCTAATTTACACTGCTCTAATTTACACTGCACTAATTTACACTGCACTAATTTACACTGCATTAATTTACAATGCATTAATTTACACAGATCTAATTTACACTGCACTAATTTACACTGCTATATTTACACAGAATTAATTTACACTGCTATATTTACACTGCATTAATTTACACTGCATTAATTTACACTGCTATATTTACACGGCAGTTCTATTTATCGAGTTTGCAATATATAGAATAAATTATTACTATAAAGAACTTCATCACAAAGCCAATTAAAGTTTAATTAGCAACATAAATAGAAACAATAAATATAATAACGAGAATTAAAACTAAGAGGAATTAATCCTTTGAAATGGCAACACTGTCTCAGTTTAAGGTTGGCAGCACTGTCTCAGTTTAAGGTTGGCAGCACTGTCTCAGTTTAAGGTTGGCAGCACTGTCTCAGTTTAAGGTTGGCAGCACTGTCTCAGTTTAAGGTTGGCAGCACTGTCTCAGTTTAAGGTTGACAGCACTGTCTCAGTTTAAGGTTGGCAGGACTGTCTCAGTTTAAGGTTGGCAGCACTGACTCAGTTTAAGGTTGGCAGCACTGTCTCAGTTTAAGGTTGGCAGCACTGTCTCATTTTAAGGTTGGCAGCACTGTCTCAGTTTAAGGTTGACAGCACTGTCTCAGTTTAAGGTTGGCAGCACTGTCTCATTTTAAGGTTGGCAGCACTGTCTCAGTTTAAGGTTGGCAGCACTGTCTCAGTTTAAGGTTGGCAGCACTGTCTCATTTTAAGGTTGGCAGCACTGACTCAGTTTAAGGTTGGCAGCACTGTCTCAGTTTAAGGTTGGCAGCACTGTCTCATTTTAAGGTTGGCAGCACTGTCTCAGTTTAAGGTTGGCAGCACTGTCTCAGTTTAAGGTTGGCAGCACTGTCTCATTTTAAGGTTGGCAGCACTGTTTTCTCTTTGAAATACAAGATGGTGTTCATTTTAACTCCCTTTGATAATATCTCTACTCCATTTCAAGATATGAATGAATAATTTAAATTGTTAACATAGCATTGTGTGATATGTGTTGAGCACATACAAATTAACAATTCTCTGCGTTATAAATAGGAAAAATATAATTAATTAATGTGCTCTTTAGATATTTCTGTACCTATTCAAGATCCCCTTTTCGAGTACTAATATGTTCCCGTATTTACTTCGTTTCTCTCTTATTATAGTTACTGTATATTGTGATATAATAAATCCTATTATTTCACAGAGAAAAGTATCACCAGATTCACTCAAGTCTTCACTTACAAGACATTTCTCCTCATGAATAAGTACTATAATCTGACCTTTCCACAACCTTCATCATTTCCATTGATTCACTTAAATTTATGAATAAGCAAAAGAAGCACTTGAGGCGAAGAAGTAGCGATGCTAAAGGCTTTCCTTAAACCCGCGCAAATTATTCATTGGTGCATTGTTTTCTTTGCCAAGAGCATAGTCGACGACTAGAAAATGAATTAATCAAATCTGAGGATTTGAAGGAGGAAAAATGTTAAAAAAAATCTTTTGAAGTATAAATAGAATTTCTTAGAATGATTTGTGTTGATATACAATTAGTAAGTCAACAGTGTCTACAGGCCTCAGCATCTACGGGCCTCATCATCTACAGGTCTTATCATCTACGGGCCTCATCATCTACAGGTCTTATCATCTACAGGCCTCATCATCTACAGGCCTCATCATCTACATGCCTCATCATCTACATGCCTCATCATCTACAGGCCTCATCATCTACAGGCCTCATCATCTACATGCCTCATCATCTACATGCCTCATCATCTACAGGCCTCATCATCTACAGGCCTCATCATCTACAGGCCTCATCATCTACAGGCCTCATCATCTACAGGCCTCATCATCTACAGGCCTCATCATCTACATGCCTCATCATCTACATGCCTCATCATCTACAGGCCTCAGCATCTACAGGCCTCATCATCTACAGGCCTCATCGAGTCATCATCTACAGGCCTCATCATCTACAGGCCTCATCATCTACAGCGTATCAAGGCATCACTATCCATATTATCTTAAAATTGCTTCTCATATATTTTCCTAAGTTAAAATCTTCAAATAAAATTTCCAAAACAAGTTATTTGTACAGTATTTTTCTTTTGTCTCTTTTACAAGATCTCGATCAGCTTCCTACTAAGTATTCATGGAAAATGATTGAGAGAAAATGTCACCATTTCGTTTTCCTTTCTCATAGGTAGAATGCAAATGCCTTTAACATACATATCCATTAGTGGTATTCGATAATACAAAAAATAATTATTAACTACATTTTTATTTAATAGTGATAGATGAGATAAAATTAGTGAAAAAGCACTTATGCACATAAATTACTTCTTAATTTTCTTGTCTCTCTCACATGCATCCCTTGACTTTTAACTTACAAATTGTCAGTAAATACAAATTGAACTTTCAATTTTTATTCAAAAAAGTACTTTAAATTATTTCAACCAGATCTAACTTGGTATTGACGCGTTAAACATATTCATTTACATAATTATAAATTATTGAGGCTGAGCAGAAACCAATAAAACCCCAACGTTCCTCAGGGAGCAGTTGTCGGTTCACTCTTTTATCATCTGTACAATAAAGTTCATAATTTGTCATATTCTTTTTAGAATTTCAGAGACCTATTGACAGTTATTTTAGATTGAAAACCTTTTTCCCAATAAACTATTTTAACAATTTAAGTATTAATTTACCATTTTAAGTACTAATTTACCAATTCAAATAATAATTTACCAATTTGAGTACTAATTTACCAATTTAAGTATAAAATAACCAAATTAAGTACTAATCTACCAATTTAAGTACTAATTTACCAATTTAAGTACTAATCTACCAATTTAAGTACTAATTTACCAATTTAAGTTCTAATCTACCAATTTAAGTACTAATTTACCAATTTTAGTACTAATTTACCAATTTAAGTACTAGTTTACCAATTTTAGTACTAATTTACCAATTTAAGTACTAATTTACCAATTTAAGTACTAATTTACCAATTTCAGTACTAATTTACCAATTTAAGTATAAAACTACCAATAAACGTTCTAATTTACCAATTTAAGTACTAATTTACCAATTTAAGTACTAATTTACCAGTTTAATTACTAATTTACCAATTTAAGTATAAAATTACCAATTTAAGTTCTAATTTACCAATTTAAGTATAAAATAACCAATTTAAGTACTAATTTACCAGTTTAAGTACTAATTTACCAGTTTAATTATTCCATTAATATAACTCACTAACTATTACATGCAAATAAGAGTGTGATTGTTTATTGACGAGATTTAGATATGATTATTAAAATGAGATACTTAATTGCATTGACTTATTATATAGAAATCATTGTTATTTTACTAATTCAACAAATTAATCGAGATGTTGAATTCAAATGGTTAAACATATTGGTTGTAGCTCTAATAACTTCATTTAAAATTTTTAAATACATTATATAGTAAAAAAAAAAAGACATAAGAAAAGTGAAATCTTTACAGAAGAAAAAAATATGATTATGTTTATTATATTTCACTTTTTCCCGTTAACTGCTAATTTTTAGGTAATTCTAATGCCATCTTTTATTAATACTTTCTATTAAATGCCATCCATAACTCATAACTGTGCGTAGACTGAACAGAGATGGCAATGAATGCTCCCCCGTGATTGAATATTCATTTCGGTCTCAGATTATTATAAATGGCCGTTATGTAGTTTTTAGTATCCGCTAGTTTGTTGTACTGCTCACTTCACGATTGTTTAATGACCTGGCAAGGATTTTCGGGGCGGGGGGACGGGGGGGGGGGCGGCATCATTTCAAAACAGTTATTAATGTTATTGGCATTTAATAAATACACTACACATTTTAGTATCCATAATTTCATCTTTTTCTATTATTGTTATTTAATAAAATCAAAATAAAATTTTCCTAGAAACCTAAATAGTATTTCAGAATCGAATCACTTTGGTATTCTTGACCTTTTTATGAAACAATTTTTATAAAATAACATTAATTTAAATGACAGCAAATTCAATATATAACTCAATTCGAAATATTTAACATCTGTGCTAACGAATGTTGAATAGTGTCTGACTGCCCATCTATATCTTCTATGGCCCCACCATAACATTTTCTCTTCGATAGACAAAAACAATGAGACGAATATCTCTTTAATTATCTTACAGTTTAATTCCTCAGTTTCAAAATATTAGACCAAAAACAAGAGTGAATTTACATTGAATTAGAACATTACGAAGATTTTAGAGAATTGGGTCAAGGTATGAATTAATTAATGGAAATCAGATAAAATTAACTCTGCATCACATTTTCGTGGGGAAAATATAGCATGAAAAATCTGATAATTTTTTTATATTCGAATTCTTGATTTTAGTGATTTCTTGAACAAAAGATAATGAATGCTGGGTTTAAGTGAAGGTAGGAGAATCTTTGCAGTTTTGTATCCTTTTGTATCCTTTATTATGGATACAAAGCTGCAAAGTTTCTCCTACCTTCACTTAAACCCATCACCACCAATCAATATACAGTTCAGGATTCATTATCTTTTGTTCAAGATAAATACTCGATAGGTAACCGAATAAGTACTCGATTAGAAACCGATAAATACTCGACAAATAACCGATGAATACTCGATAAATAGGTTGACAGACGTTTCGTCGACAGACGTTTCGTCAACAGACATTTTGTCAACAAGAACTTCGTCGACAGGACTTTTCGTCGACAGGACTTTTCGTCGACAAATTTTCATAAAATGGATATTAACACACTCTAATGTTACAAAACATGTACTTTGACAGAATAATGTATCAAACGATCCAATTATGAAATAGAATAATGGTAAGGAGAAAAACTATTAAATTATTTCAATCGTTTGTCTACATTAACACTAAACCAAAACTATTCAATAATAACAAATTATTTTGAAGTAATTTGAAAAATTGTATATGTAAGACAAAACTAAAAAATATATATCGCATCAAATATTGAAATCTAAATTACTGTATCCACACACAAAGAGCATTCTTAAATTTAATTCTTTGTCTATAAGTAGCCTTGTGTCACAACTGCCTATTAGTATCTTGCGGTGTTTGGCTTGGGTAAATGTGTCGTTTCGAGTACTTTAAGAATATTAATAATAATTTATTAGTTCTAAAATATTATGTAATAAGCTCATATTTTATTCGAGGAATTCAAATTCGAAGATGGGATACCGTTCGATAACTCTGAACTTTTTGTATTTTAAAGCCAACTTCTGGTTTCAAAGAATCACTTCTTGGTAAATCAATAACCTAAGTATCGATAAACATTCAACTGCGAGCTTTTAAAATTAAATCCTGACTTTTAATCTAGGATTACCACTCAATTACAGAAAACCCGCAGTAGTCGAACAGTGGGAACTGGAAATTTACCAACTGAAAATGATTTGTCAATTACAAATCCGACGATACAAATCACATTATTACTAGTACAGTTCCTGTTATTGAATCTAAATTATATTCGAATTGAAGTATGTATTATGGTACCAATATTCTGATTAAACAGAAAAATCTTACGAAAGCCAAAATATGAATTAACCGATAAATACTCGATAAATAAACAATAAATTCTTGGTAAGTAACCGATGAATACTGAGTTAGTAACCGATAAATAAATGGTAAATATTAGATGAGTAAACCGATAAATACTCGATAAGTAAACCGATAAATACTCTATAAGTAAACCGATAAATACTCGATAAGTTAACCGATAAATACTCGATAAGTAACCGATAAATACTCGATAAGTTAACCGATATATACTCGATAAGTAACCGATAAATACTCGATAAGTAAACCGATAAATACTCGATAAGCAAACCGATAAATACTCGATAAGCAAACCGATAAATACTCGATAAGCAAACCGATAAATACTCGATAAGTAAACCGATAAATACTCGATAAGTAAACCGATAAGTACTCGATAAGCAATCCGATAAATACTCGATAAGTAAACCGATAAATACTCGATAAGCAAACCGATAAATACTCGATAAGTAACCGATAAATACTCGATAAGCAAATCAATAAATACTCGATAAGTTAACCGATAAATACTCGATAAGTAACCGATAAATACTCGATAAGTAAACCGATAAATACTCGATAAGCAAACCGATAAATACTCTATAAGTAAACCGATAAATACTCAATAAGTAAACCGATAAATACTCGATAAGTAACCGATAAATACTCGATAAGTAAACCGATAAATACTCGATAAGCAAACCGATAAATACTCGATAAGCAAACCGATAAATACTCGATAAGCAAACCGATAAATACTCGATAAGTAAACCGATAAATACTCGATAAGTAAACCGATAAATACTCGATAAGCAAATCGATAAATACTCGATAAGTAAACCGATAAATACTCGATAAGCAAACCGATGAATACTCGATAAGTAACCGATAAATACTCGATAAGCAAACCGATAAATACTCGATAAGTAAACCGATAAATACTCGATAAGCAAACCGATAAATACTCGATAAGCAAACCGATAAATACTCGATAAGTAAACCGATAAATACTCGATAAGCAAACCGATAAATACTCGATAAGTCAACCGATAAATACTCGATAAGCAAACCGATAAATACTCGATAAGCAAACCGATAAATACTCGTTAAGCAAACCGATAAATACTCGATAAATACGCGATAAGCAAACCGATAAATACTCGATAAGTAAACCGATAAATACTCGATAAGCAAACCGATAAATACTCGATAAGTAAACCGATAAATACTCGATAAGCAAACCGATAAATACTCGATAAGTAACTGATTCAGTGTGTAATAGCAGTAAAGCTTCACATTGTAGTTTCAGAGTGTGGGCGTAAGTCCTCATACATATTAGAAATACTGCAATGTAGTAGAGAGTAATGTGGTTAATTAATAAATTCCACTGCAAGAATTTGCATCTATTATGTATGTTATAATAGGTTCTAAAGCAAGTATACAAATATGTCTCTTTTTTTCGTTAGAACAATAATGGAACGTAATATTATGTATAAACTTATGCAACTATTGTCATTTCTGTAAAGAAAATGTCACAAGGAATTAGTTATTCACTTGTGAGAATTTAGTCATCTGAAATGTAATGAACGACCAAACAAAATGTACACAGGTAAAACTATTTGCAAATCAGCCTATATGTAGCTACCTAAAACAGTTTTTATACTTGTAGAGTAGTGGCCGCTGTAGCTTTAGTCACTTGGGATAAAAACTTTGTAGGTTTTCTTTAACAGCATTTCAAAGATTTTTTGACACTTTACTAATTCACAGCTCCAAGAATAAACTTTACTAATTGTAACGCTTGTAGGTATTTTAGAATTGGTCTGGATCACAGTGACAAATTTGTAAGATTTGAAAATAATGGAAAATTAGAAGCCTGTGAATTGTGTAATCAGCATCAATCAGATACTCTTTTCTTTGATGGTATAACTAACACAAAATAAAATTTATTGATTATTATTTTAGGCAAGATTGATCATGATTTTCGTAGGCCAGAAAATTTCAATCGATTTATTTCGATAGTCTCTGAAACTATCTTGGGAAGTATGTCGAATTAATTCCTATCTATTCCATTTTAAATCAAGTGTTAATAATTCGAATCCCAGTTTAAATTTAAAACAACTCTTTTAACACGTTAAATTTGTCACCGTTTTTCAAATAGTTTCACCTTTTCAATTCACTACGTCTAACCTTTTCTAAGTGATATCTTTCCAAGTCACAGACAGACAGATGTAGCGTATTATTTTGCTGAAATTAATCTGCATTAATTTGTAAAAAGGAAGCGGTATAACTTTTCAATTCCAACACAGTGACATAACAATTTCCTATCACCAAATTACCTCTCGGGAGAATATGTTAAACGATATGATAAATTATAAAATGACACAGATGAGCGTCTAGAAAATGATTGATTACATGGATGATATCCACACTTCTTCACATGAAGAACTATAGACTATAAATATTGAGTAATATGAAATACAAGATTACCACAGATGCAATCATGATTACCCACTGATCTTTATTTCATTTGTTATATCAGTTATTAAATAACGTTCTAATAAGTGAAAAATAGAATCAGTATAAGCATTTGTTCATCAAATTTAAGTTAGAATGATTAGTAAATCGTGAATCTAAAACTCAATACCTAAAAATTTGAATAAACAGATGATGCTTCCAATTGAATTCTATTCAAAGATAGGTTCCTTACTAAATTTCCACATTTAAACAGTCTTTGAGTAAAAACTGTGATATATTATACGTGAATTGTAGTTATAGGGGATTTGATTTAAATTGATAAGAGAATGCTGAAAACAGAGCTGAGAAGATACATGCATAAGTAGTTTAGAAGATACATCATATTTTGAGATAATAACAGTAAAACTATTATTCTAAATATTAGAAACAACAATCATGAATAAATTTCATGAAAATTCTCCAAGAACATAATCATCACCATCTTAGTCATGATTTGTCCACAAGGCTCATTTTCTCTGGTGTTTGCCTCTTTCTGGTTGTTTTAGTCTCATGTAAGAAGGGGACCTCAGTTTGAAATTACTGTACAATTTTTATCTTCCATCAGTGTCAGGAAAAGCTATTATCCTTTTCCATGATATTCTGTTATTTCATGAATTTATAGATGCTTAAAATTAATTCACCTATACTTTTAGCTAACAGGAAATTGTTTTCCAATTTCCAAAAATTACAATTTTTGGGGGCTATGACCACCTAAAAATAGTTGGTAATCATGATTGCACCTCCATTTTTTATTTTCTTACTGATCTTTTAGAAGATACACGTATTTATGAGCTATAACTTGATGTGCTGACATTATTAATAATTTCACATGTTCAATATGCCATTCTCAGTCGAAGATGACCAATTGTTAATCACAAACACGTGAAAATTAAACCAATCATACTTCAAAATTCAGAAAGCTTATGTCTTTCAAAATCTTCAAAGTGTTTCAGTGAAATGCATAGAGTCTCTTTAGTGTTTCTGCAGACCAGTGCGATGCACTTTAGTGTCTCAGTATTCCAGTGCAATGCACTTTAATTAGTGTCTATGCAGTCCAGTGCGATGCACTTTAGAGTCTCTTTAGTGCAGTGTGATTCACTTTAGAGTCTCTTTAGTGCAGTGCGATGCACTTTAGAGTCTCTTTAGTGCAGTGCGATGCACTTTAGAGTCTCTTTAGTGCAGTGTGATTCACTTTAGAGTCTCTTTAGTGCATTGCGATGCACTTTAGAGTCTCTTTAGTGCAGTGTGATTCACTTTAGAGTCTCTTTAGTGCAGTGCGATGCACTTTAGAGTCTCTTTAGTGCAGTGTGATTCACTTTAGAGTCTCTTTAGTGCAGTGCGATGCACTTTAGAGTCTCTTTAGTGCAGTGCGATTCACTTTAGAGTCTCTTTAGTGCAGTGCGATTCATTTTAAAGTCTCTTTAGTGCAGTGCGATGCACTTTAGAGTCTCTTTAGTGCAGTGTGATTCACTTTAATGTCTCGGAAGCTAAGTGCAATGCACTTTGGAATAAGTCTACTAATATTTCTCCCATAACTGTAACGCTTTCAAGCCGTTGGCACACACATAATTCTATCAAAATTAAAATTGACAACTGTACGTCACAGTTTTTCTAAGAGTTTATAAATAGCTTAAACGCTAATTTCACATGGGAAATGCATTGCCACTCTATAACACTATTAGAGTCTCCCTGCTTTTCTTAAATTAGGTATTTTGGACTGAAATACTTGGACACTACTTTCTCAAAAGTAAATATAAACTTATTAACACTAAAAACACAAATTAAAAGAGGTACCTACTTTGACATCATTACTTCTAAACTTAGCTAATGAAATTGGAGATGAAAAATGAATAATTTAAAAAAGATCAAGTAAATACGTGTGAAAAGTAAAGTATTGTAACACTGAAGTTAAAATCTTAGAACTCCAGTAATTAATAGTAACATTTTACTCAAAACTATTAGAAAATAACATACGAACAACTTAGTTAATAAACTTTTAACATACATTTTCCCTCATCATTTTACAGTACATTTTCCCTCATCATTTTACAGTACATTTTCCCTCATCATTTTACAGTACATTTTCCCTCATCATTTTACAGTACATTTTCCCCTCATCATTTTACAGTACATTTTCCCTCATCATTTTACAGTACATTTTCCCTCATAATTTTACCATACATTTTCCCTCATAATTTTACCATACATTTTCCCTCATAATTTTACCATACATTCACTGTAATCATTTTACCTTACATTTATTCTCATTATTTTACTGTAAATTCACATTAATTTAATTTAACACATATTTTCATATTCAAATTATCAGCTTAACAATTTCAGAATTTTTTTTTACAATTTTATGTTTTTTTTTCTAATTCATATAGTATACACAAATTTCAAATTAGCATAAAAAAATTAATTAATAGAATAATATAGAATAACAATACGTTATTTTATAGCAATAGTTAATTCATAATTAGATTTAAAGACACTCCCCCACACTTACCTTTGTTAACACATTAGTTAAATATTGTTTTCCAATATATTTACTGTTCATTATTTCACTCTATTTATTACTGCACAAAACACATTAATTCTATTTCCGTTAAGCATTATTTACAACAAAGAAGAACAAGCTGCTGAGCGAGTTAATTGCCAAAAGTCCTAAAATGACTTTTTTATTAAAGTTGCAACTCATTTTATAAAATTAAACGTAAAAATCATTTACAAATAAAAAAATACGTCTAAAATAAGACGTTAAAATTATTTAAAATGAAAACTCTATATTATTGGTTTCGTTGAGTGTCGGAAATATTGAATGTAAAATATAGCAGGAATATTAATTTCACAAAATAAAAACAATTCGTGTGATAAATAAGATTTTCCCGCACGTTTGCACAAAATTTATTTGATGTCGGATCATTGTAGAAGAGGAATAATTTATATTGGATTGAATTAAAATTTCTTAATAAATTCCTTTATTTTTAATTGTTTGATAGAATGATCTTGTGAAACAATTTCCATTTCATTAATAAATTCAAATATAAATTCTGAAAAAGCTACCTCTCGTTCACAACTCTAATTTTAACTTTTCTATTATAACGCAAGTTTATTTCCATTATATCGCAAATTTATTTCTGTAATATGCCGCAAGTTTATTTTTATATATCCCTTTCCGTGAAAAGATTTCGCTTTTATTCTTTTCTCCGAAAGTGTATTCGTGCTCCGTAAGTTTTTTCACCGTCGCAGTGACCGCAGAGTCTAGGCCACGTAGCCACACCTTCCTATCCACCTTCCAGACGCTGCCTTGACAGTGAAACGGACCTGAGGGCACCGCCCCTCTTATACCCCGTTAGGACAGGGGCACGCCCCTCCCCAGCCCCCTCACTGAGGGTCAAGGCAGAGGGCGTACATGAAGAAGCACTAAATGATGTGATAGCGCCACCTGGTGACGTAGTGTCAAACTCACTATCATCAACTGATAAGAAAATACCCCATAGACTGCCTATGCTGATGATACTTCCTACCTTTGATTAAAATACATTAAAGGTATATTATTTACTCACTGAATAGCATTTATTTAATAGATGTTGTTGAATGTTGTGTCGGTGCTCTGGTCCTAGCTACTGACAGATGATTTTCATTCATAAACACGCTCATAGAGTTTCATTCACAAATATTGATCATTTACAATACTTTTGTTGCTAAATTACATTAGGAAATTCAAGTTGTAAGAAAATAAACACAATATATATATATATCTCAATATTATTATTAAAGTATATTACTATTGGAATTAATAAAAATATTAATTAGAAAAAAGTATTGATATTTTATAGCTATTGAAAATATCTCCTACTTTACTTTCCATAAAGAAGAGTTAATATTAAATTTATTATCATCTACAACACTTTAATATTTTTTAAATCCTGCATCTAATCAATTGAGTTAAAAAAATCATTCGCTTTATTCTGAAAAACTAATAACGATGTACGATTGATAATAAGAACATGACCCTGGGTATGACTTTTATGAATTAATATGGGAGAAATGAAGTAGATACGGCAGATAACATGAGTCACACTTTTATGAATTAATATGGGAGAAATGAAGTAGATACGGCAGATAACATGAGTCACACTTTTATGAATTAATATGGGAGAAATGAAGTAGATACGGCAGATAACATGAGTCACACTTTTATGAATTAATATGGGAGAAATGATGTATGCATATTGCATAATTGTTGTTGTATTATATAATCTTTATATCGAAAAGCACTTTGAAGTTAGTTATTTCTGTAACGCTAAATGTAAATTGAGATTCTTCCATTTTCTTTTAAGTTGGTGGTGGTGAACAGAAATATTTGACAGTTTTAGTAAATCTATTGCTACTTTGAGGCTTGTAAAAATTTCACAGAGAATATTTTACATCCAGGGCCTGATGTAGAGCTAATTAGCTTTGTACTTTGTAGATGTCATATTTCTTAAATTTCCGAATATGTTAATTCTTCTCTGAAAATGTAGTCAAATATATAGTGGAGGACTTAGTGACTTGCCATTTGTTTGAGTGTGAATTCGTAGACAGCCAACAGAGAACCAATAGAATTTGGAGAAATGAGGGTAGTTAACTTAAAAGAGGAGTTTGGAAGAAATCTATCAGGTATGTAACCAAAGGTTGGATCCATGACAGTTTTATCTAAACTGTACCCTCTACGTTAACTAGTTTAGCTCCTACACGTATTACCTTTCACGTTCATCCTTTCAAAGACCTAATTCAAGCTTACGGGTCCAGTAGGCTCAAGACAGGGTGAAGTCTTCTCTCGCCATGGCTTCGTTAGGTACCATCGCAAGATTTAGTCGATGAAAGACTCCATCCACTCTAGCGGTACAGATAGGAACCCTGAACTAGTAACTCTATCTTGCAATTCCATGGGACAGCAGCAGTTTTCATGTAATCTTTACGGCAGAGTCAGAGTCGTAGAAGAAAATAAGATGTGGTTGAACCAGTCCAACTAAAACAGCTTCCTATTTCTTTGAGAACTAATTCTAAGAGCAATAGTTGTGTACAGTCCGAGTCATCACTCTTTTACTATATTTTGTTCAGTGTCCATTTAGGATGATATTTTAGAGTTCAGCAATTGAGTCTTTATCTGATCGAGTACGAATATTAGAATACACATAATTTATATCATTTTTGTTTTTAACCCTTGTGTTTTGGTACGATATTTATATTGATGCTAATGTTTGAATTGAAGAATTCGATTATCTATTTGACAAGTGAAGTACATAGTCAATTAAATATACTGATTATCCGTCCACATAGATGAATGGTCGTTCGGCATCGAAAAATAACCAGGCTACCATGGAAGTTGATGAAAAAAGATGATCGTTAAAAATATTTGCAATAAATTTCCAAAAGTAAAGGAATAAGAAAACCCCCTATATACAACTAGATATGGGCAGATATCACGGGTATGATTTTAAAGCATTTATATGCGGTAAAATAGGTGTGATCACAAAGATGAAGATTATTTCACTGTAGGTGAATATTAATGAAATAAAATTATGAAAGAGAATTTCAAATTACTTAGCATAAAATACATCGGCAAAACTTTCTAGCGTTCTTTATGCATAGCAGAGGAATATGAATTAATAGGACCTCGACACACTGAAATAAAGTGGTGGCAGTCTTTTGAAACTTCTTTGATCTTCAGAAGGAAGTTAATGATAGTGGGCGTATGTGTGATAAAACATATATCGACCTTTAATATGCTGCTATATGTGCTGTGTACATATATATGTGTGCTGTGTATATGAGTATATTTTCTGCCATATGTATATAAGTATATATGTGCTGCTATATGTGTATATGTTATGTTATATGTATATATTATGCTATATGTATAAATAATACGTACAGGGTGTTTGTGATGCTATATGAGTATATGTTTTACTATATGTTTAAATTGCTGCTATTTTATGTTTGTATATATGCTGTTATATCTGTATATGTAATGCAAAACTATAAAAAATATGTTTTAGTATTCAGAATACATTCCTAATTTTCATAGACTTGAATTAGAATTAATGTTAATTTTAGGTGCATTTTAGTTTATTATTATACAAACAATATTTATGATAGAACAACTTTTACATTTCTTACATTAGTTCAATGAAAATTTTAAAACATGAATCCAAAAATGAGGTCATAGACCGAAGAATTTTTCATCTCAATATTTATTTTCATATATTAACAACTAGGGTTTTTCAGATTAAAGAATATATTTTTCTGCTGTTTGATTCAGTATTTTTCAATTGAAATACATTCTGATGAAAGCTTTTATAATAATGATCTTCATGAATCAAAAAATACAGTTGAATAAAATAGATAAAATATTCCAGAAATGTGAGTTTGTATTAAGTATGTAAATTATCCAAGGAGATCTAACGATAATTTATTCAGAATAAATAACAACTCAATAAGATACAAACACACTGCATGATGATGGAGTGACTAAAATCCCCTCGTCAAAGGAAGTGAAATCCCCTTCTCATTTTCAAAGTTCCCTTCTCCCCTTCAAAAGAAGTGTAAAGGGGCTGCATTTCCCCGTCCCATCAAACATGCAATAGTTACGCGATAGAAAATGTGCAGCCTAAATATGCAGTCATAAAGCATATCCCAGTAGGGTTCGGAAAGTGCGTGTATTGCATGCAATGGAGAGGATGTCCGTGCGCAGATATTCAACTCTGACGTCATCATCAGCCCTAACACAATTAGGTATTCACACGTGAATACATAAGCGCTATGAATCCTTCGATGTTTAATCAGTTTCGATAATTCGTAATGATGCTAGTTTGGAGTTATTGATATCTATGTAAAAGTTTAGTATTTTCCATATCTAATTAGTTTGGCAATTAGATAATCTAAATTATGTATATAGGAGTCTTTGTTCAGCGCCATTTTGAATTCAAGCAACCGTTAATATTATCGTCTATTTGGTATCGCATTTATATTTCAGTTCCGCCAAGCTTTAACTCCACGAGTTATTTTCATTATAATATTTTTTTGGAAATAAAGTTTCAAGATACTTAATAACTTTACGATTCATTTACTTTTATTAGAAGTTCAAAGACATTTAATTTTCATTGAGTTTCAGACTCTGACTAAGTGACCTATTTCCCGGAAAAAATATTTCCCGTACTCGTGCATTGTGGCCGTTAATTTCTGTGATGAGGCGTGTTTATGTGTGTAGCGTGCGAGGCTAGGCTAGCGCCTTCTAAAACTTATATTCAATTAGCTAGGAGCAATATCCTAATTGCTGTAATGAAACTCCTGCCTTAACTTTCCCCTGACATCAATGCAACAAACTCACCATCTTGGAACAGGAAGAACTGATCTGAAATCGAACAGAAAGTCATAGTGTTAGATGAGGGATATTTTCATATATTTAATATTAATTTCATGTCATTTTTCAATTAATGTAAATAGTACGTCAACTGTAAATATTAATGCTATAATAACAGATAAAGAGGTAAATGAATTGTATCCGAATATTTTTATTCTCCACTCACGCTCGTAACCTGAAAATGATGACTGTTTTCAGTGTAAAAAATTTTGAAGCAATATTAAGTTTATTACTTTAATTATACAGATTATGGGTTACAGATATTGAGGAGACTGTTTAATTATACAGCAAGGATTATTCAGCAAAGGCTATTAATATCAAAAGACTTTTTTTCATAAGAACTATACATGCAATAGTTAGTGCATATCAAAAACACAATTTGTCAAAAAACTGTTTACAAAAAGACAATTAATCAAAAGACTATATATCAAAAGATTATTTGTCAAAAGTCTATATTTATCAAAAGATCATCTATCTAAAGATCATTTATCAAATGACTATTGATCAAAAGACTATTTGTCAAAATAGTATTTACCAAAAGACTATTTAGCATAAGGCCATTTATCAAAAGTCTATTTATCAAAAGTCCATTCATTATGGATAGCTTTCCAAACCGAAACAAGTCAACAAATTAGTCACCGTTAATTAGAAATAGAACAGTAATGAAGATTTTACCCTATAACTGTATTCCAAGACAGAAAACTCAACTTAAACCAAGTAGGATCGGACGGAGTATTACTGCGCACAATCCCGCAAACTCTGTATTTACTCAAAAACTAAATGTACTAGAAAAACTCTTTTTCTCGTGATGAAATGGTCATGAATGAAGATGGTTCTCAACCAGTTTCGAAATAATACCTAAATAAATAAAATACTTATTGGCAATTTTTTGTGCGCAACTTTTAGTGAGTGCATCGGGGTATCACTGCGCACATGAAGGGGTATTACTGCGCATTGCATAAATACAGCACTTCTCTCCCCCACCTATATACCTTCTGTCCCCATTTTAATGCCCCCTCCTCCCCGTTATCTAAACCCCCTTCTTTCTCCATCTGCATATCCCTCTCCTCTCATCTTAATCCCCCTCTTCCCCATCTATTTACCTCTCTACCCCTTTTCCCCTCATCTAAACGTATGTGTTTCCCTCTCTACATGCCCTCTTCCCAATCTAATTATCCCTTGCTTTTTAAACACATATTTAATGAATCTGCAACAAATTTAACACTCAAATTTTACGTAACTAGTTAACTACTTATATCAAGTAATATAATACGATCGTACGTTTATTGTTAATCAATATCTAATTCAATAACCTCTCGCTCCCACCTAAATATCCCCTCTCCCTATTTTAATACCCCCCACATCAAGTTGAATAGCTACTACGATCGTAAGTTTATTGTTAATCAAATTTATAATTAAATAACACCATATTCAACATTTATTCCTTTATTAAGAGCTAACAACTCATAATTTTTATATTTATTTACATACAAATATGGTTATTAATGATGCGCAGTGATACCCCTCTAACTTTAAATTATCTGGGATATGACTGATCACGATTGCGGCGGGAAAACCGTTAAAACTGAGAAGTTGAAAATTTTACATAATATAACTGTTAATATTTGTGTTAACATGATAAAACAGTAGGAATCTATAAATCTTGGTTCTAGAGTTATTGGAGAGTTTGCGGAAATTAATTAAATATCACCAACGCAAACTTTTTTCAGATCGTTCTGAGAGCAACACATATATCGCGACTTAACTCTAGGAATACTAATAAGATAATAGTGCGGCATGATGTTCATTGGAGAAAAGAATATGCTTGAAATGATGGTGCATTCAGATTTAGGCTAAAACAAGTGGTTTTAAAATTATAAGAGGTGTGGAGTGATACCCCATAAAAAGGGTATGCGCAGTGATACCCCGTCCGACCCTGAGTGTACGAATCATAGCTTGTAATATTTTGGGAGATAGGATTTACTTTGTGGGATTCGATGAACTAATAAGTTTACGTTCGTTGTAAAATAATACGCCTGGAACAAAAAAAAATTCACTGCTATATTAATTAGACTGGTACCGGAAACAACAAATGATGAATTTAAACGTATAAATGAAAATTAGAACTTTAGTTAACAATTAAATTAAGGAAAGGCACTTATAACAGATACTATACAATTATAATCTCACATATTATATAGTTTTTTTGAGAACTGATTTTGTCAGAGATTTGAAAAGAAAAGAAAGTTAGATAATTAATTAAATTTGGCCTGAATTAAGGTTTGTAAGTAAAGGAAATAATTGCTACCTATAAAACACAATTTATTACCGTGATGCAACGAGCACAAATACATGATTGAATTGATTTAATAATATTAAATAATACCCAAAAAGTAATATGAAAATTACCCAAATTTAGTATATTAGAGATTAAATGCAAATTATTTTGGTGAACATGACCTTCAGCTAGAACAGAAAATAAATGCCCATCGTGTTAATTTTGTAAACTGTGTCTAATAATCAGAAATAAATTTTACAAATAGGTTTCTACTTCAAAATATATACAGTTATATAACAGTATAACAGTTATTCTTTTTTATTCCATTTTATTCCAGTTATTCCATTTTATTCCAGTCATACTTTTTTATTCCAGTTATTCCATTTTATTCCAGTTATTCCATTTTATTCCAGTCATACTTTTTTATTCCAGTTATTCCATTTTATTCCTGTTATTCCATTTTATTCCAGTTATTCCATTTTATTCCAGTTATTCCATTTTATTCCAGTTATTCCATTTTATTCCAGTTATTCCATTTTAATTTTATTCCAGTTATTCTATTTTATTCCTGTTATTCCATTTTATTCCAGTTATTCCATTTTATTCCAGTTATTCCATTTTATTCCAGTTATTCTATTTTATTCCAGTTATTCCATTTTATTCCAGTTATTCTATTTTATTCCAGTTATTCCATTTTATTCCAGTTATTACATTTTATTCCAGTTATTCCATTTTATTCCAGTTATTCCATTATATTCCAGTTATTCTATTTTATTTCAGTTATCCCATTTTATTTCAGTTATCCCATTTTATTCCTGTTATTCCATTTTATTCCAGTTATTCCATTTTATTCCAGTTATTCCAGTTATTCCAGTTATTTCAGTTATTCCATTATATTCCAGTTATTCTATTTTATTCCAGTTATTCCATTATTCCATTATAGATGGGTTGTAACGTGTAGCTTGCAATATCGGTGATATTCAAATAACATCTCATAATGAGAGTAAAGTCATAAATGATATCTGAAGGCAAACATTAATTTTACTGCCCCTTAGTTTTTCTCTACTAAAGTGTACCTAGTGGTGATGTAAGAAGTTACTGCCAAGTGTTTGCCCTGTCAATAACTTATCTGCTTTGACCTTTTCCAGCTCTAACAGTCTATCCTCTGATGTTTTGTAGAGTTTGAACTTGAAATGAGTCATAGCAATATAAACGATATTGTTATTATATTCCAGTGAAATTACCTGTCAAATTGAAGGACTATAAATATCTAGTCAGTTTAAGATTATTCGATTATTTTTGCTATCCGGATTATTTTTGTTACTCGGATTTTTTTTTAACTATTCTGATTTTTTGTTATTTGTTTGTTATCCGGATTTCGGTTAACAGGATATCTCTAGTGTATTTACCTGTTAATAATGACTGAGTTTAAAACAATTTTCCGGATCTTTAATTTAAAATTATCCTTTTTTTATTCGAAATATTTTTGTAATCTCATTTTTTTGTAATCCTGGATTTTTTGTGATTCTCATATTTTTTTGCAATCCTGGCTTTCTGTCATCCGGACATTTATTTTGGTCAAGGAATAAAATAGTGTCTTAAATGTTTATTTTTTAAGCTTGACATATTTATTTCAACCAACCAACAGACAAATAAACACTGTGTATTGTATATATAGGGTGACAAGTTTATAAAAAGCAGATTCGGGATATAATTATAAGTAAGTAAATATAATTAACGCAGTATTATAGTTAATTTCAATTATTTTATACTTCTTTTAATCTTTCTCTACACTTTCTATATGATTAGTTGATTGGTGATATCTTTTATTACTAACATTTATTTTTTTACACAATAATATTTCAACCATTTCATTCATAATTTTCATATTCGAATAAAACACTGAATAGTATTTTCAAAAATAGGAATACACCCAAAAAGAACCACACTCCTGACTACAGCGAAAACATTTTTAGAAGATTATGGAAGACGCGACATCGAAAACATTTTAGAAGATCATGGGTGGTGCGACAGATCAAGGTTATGGAGAAAAAGAAGCCTATCTATCTTGATCTCAAATGGTCATTTATTCGGACACCTAAAATAAAAACAAAAGATTATCCTTCTTATTCTTTCTCTGAAGCCTCGAAACAAGAACTTTGGTTCGCCATGCCTTCTGCTAGATGTCATGGCCTTACACCTCTGAAGAATTTTACTATCTATACTCTATAGTATCTATACACTTTTTTACTCTCTTTATTAATCGATTATTAAGATTAAATGATAAAATAGTAGATCTGATTCTTTAATTTATTAATTTGCACGATGATCTCCAATTTTCTCTACTTTAATTATAACCATCGTGTATTTTTATATGTATATATTTGTCTGTAAAAAATAATCGTTAATTTTCTTCATAAATCAAAGCGATTCAATTATGTAACACAGTTACTTAAATCATTTACATGATAAATTCAAATTCCATACTTTTTTATTGATATCAGTCCATGTAAGAATATAATAATTCTTCACATCCTCCTCCATATAATATTGTCGTTATTGATACATTTATTTATTTATACATTAATATTATATGTATGCTAAGTCTGCATGCACGGGCCATTTTTATGTCGATTGGTAAATTACACTAATAATATTATTTATTGAGAGTCCATCATTTTCAACGGTCAAGAACGCTACACGTACAATGGTGCTAAAATCGTACACTGGGTCAATTCTAAACATGGCTATCTTCAAATAACATTTCATAATTCCCCTAAATTTGATTTTAAAAAAGACAGAGAAAATTTCTAAATTTTTCTAGTTTCATTTGCAGCATTTGCACCCTTCGTAAAACTTCTAGAGACCAATTTAGCTGAGAAATGAATAGGCATTAAAGTTGTTCCAAACTGACAAGGTAGGCGAAACAATAATTCCTCTTTGTTCACAACAATGATGGAATATACGTAGATTGAAAGGACTGACCAATACGTAATGCTATTCGAACAGGATGGATATTGTTACCATCTGTATCCGTAAATTTTTATCATATGTCTGACAACAATATAAGTAGACCAAACATGGTCAGCTTCTATTGTTAATTATACTGGCAGAACAGCAGTTATCGTATAACAGTAGAATTACTTCACCTTGCTGCATTTTCGATTCAATGTACATTTTTCTGTGACACTGAGTTTTAGCAATGAAATAAATGGTCCTGGTACCTATCAATATACTGACTTCATATGCTAATGAGTAGACTTAGCACTTCCATTGTTTTAGTGACGTCATGCTCCACTTGCCAATGAATATGTCTGGTACACTCATTGTTTTAGTGATGTCATTGCTCCCCTTGCCAATGAATATGTCTGGTACACTCATTGTTTCAGTGACGTCATTGCTCCCCGTGCCAATGAATATGTCTGGTACACTCATTGTTTCAGTGACGTCGTTGCTCCCCTTGCCTTTGAATAGGTCTGGTACACTCAATGTTTTAGTGACGTCATTGCTCCCCTTGCCATTGAATAGGTCTGGTACACTCAATGTTTTAGTGACGTCATTTGCCCACTTGCCAATATATAGGTTTAGTATTTTCAATGATTGAGTGACGTCTTTGTTCCCTTGCTAATAAATAGGTTTGGTATTTACAATATTTTAGTGACGTCATTTGCCCCCTTTCCAATGAATAGGCTTCATATTTTCAATGTTTTAGTTCCCCCTTACAATGCGTGGGACTAAAATAATCTCATTAATTCACTCTCATTAACACAGATTTTGCCATCTTCGAAAAATGAATGGAAATGAAGAGTGAGGAAATCAGAGTAAAATAAACGAACATTATTTCCTCTAAGAATTCTGCTGTTTGAATTAGAGTTTTTAATGTAGCTACGTGAATATCTATTTCGAAAATAGAAATTCGCTGAGTTGGTTTATTTTAATTGGCGGCAAACTGGGCCATTGAAAAGATTCGAAACTATGTGTCACAAATATTTAAATCCCTCTAATCAACTAAATTTGAAATGCGATCAAAGAGCGAAAATTCGACCGAAAAATGAACGTTAATCTAAAGAATAAACAAAAATAGGTTGGTACATTTAATGAAAACAAGAATACAATAAATGTTGTGAATACTATATTCTAAACAATTCACAACCTATTTCACATTATTGTCCAGTGAATTCAGGGTGGTCAAAAATTCTGCAAAAGAAAAAAAACAAGGATATCATGAATCAAGAAACACGAAAAAAATGTCCGTGTTAATGCCTAAAAAGATTATTAATAAAAATTTAATATAATATGAAATGACAGATGGCAAACTAATGAAATGACAGATGGCAAAGTAATTGTATTTTTCCTTCAATTTCACATGTGATCGAAATGTTTCCACTTACCTGCACCTCACCCTAATTCTCTGTCACAAGTTATCAGTTTCTCGTCTTCACCCTAATTCCCTAATACTAGTAAAAGATTCAGTACTCTACTGTACTCTATTCGTTCTTTCTCATTTAAGAAATTTCTATTATATTTCAATAAAAGACTTTATTCAGAAGTGAATTAAATTAGGATTATCGCCATTACCCAGAACTTTTATCGTATATGAAGAGTTTTCCGTGTTCCTTCAGATCGAGAGTTGCCAGTGCGTCCATTTCTGTGTCTGATAGCGACCAACCGAATAGCTGTGGATGAAAAGAAAACAAATCGTTATTAAATTGTACTAGCGAAATTTGAAATAGAAGAATATTTGTAAAACTAGAATAAATTATAATATTAAATATACACTTAATCAGTCATATACAGTGAAACTTCTGAGAAGTATATGTTCCTTCATAACTCAAAGGCACTTCATATGTCGGGTGCACTAGAGTTTTTTTATGAATAAAATCATAAAAAAAACTAAGGTCATTGAAGACTAACTATAACGAAATTTTCGACGTGTATCATTTTCTATAATTAAACATAGAAAACCAGTTCATTACTCAAATGCACTTCATAACTCAGGTCCTTCATTACTCGAGTGCTTCATAACTCAGAGCTTTACTGTAGTAATAAAATAAATACTATTAGTACTAAAAACAATAAAACCTTGATATTAGAAGCCAATCTTTCAGCATTCGAAGATTTAGGAATTACAACAATGCCTTGCTGTACCCAGAACTTGAGAAGTATTTGGGCTGTGGAGGCGTGGTGGTTATTTGCTACTAACTGAACAACTGGGTCACCGAGAAGATCAATGAACTTTGGCTCCCTGTATGTGAAGAAATAGACGAAAGACAAGGGAAATTTAGAATTGATTAACTTTCTATTTTAAGATAGAACTGCTGCAACATTCAATAATTTTTATGGTCAAGTAGATAAATAAGATTTGCCATAAAATATAATCATTTTGCATTCATCACCCGAAAAATACAAACTGCAGTATTCTCTGTCACAAGTAAACGGTTTCTCGTCCTCACCCTAATACTCTGTCACAAGTTATCAGTTTCTCGTCCTCACCCTAATTCTCTGTCACAAGTTATCAGTTTCTCGTCCTCACCCTAATACTCTGGCACAAGTTATCAGTTTCTCGTCTTCACCCTAATTCTCTGTCACAAGTTATCAGTTTCTCGTCTTCACCCTATTACTCTGGCACAAGTTATCAGTTTCTCGTCTTCACCCTAATTCTCTGTCACAAGTTATCAGTTTCTCGTCTTCACCCTAATTCTCTGTCACAAGTTATCAGTTTCTCGTCTTCACCCTAATTCTCTGTCACAAGTTATCAGTTTCTCGTCTTCACCCTAATACTCTGTCACAAGTTATCAGTTTCTCGTCCTCACCCTAATTCTCTGTCACAAGTTATCAGTTTCTCGTCCTCACCCTAATACTCTGGCACAAGTTATCAGTTTCTCGTCTTCACCCTAATTCTCTGTCACAAGTTATCAGTTTCTCGTCTTCACCCTATTACTCTGGCACAAGTTATCAGTTTCTCGTCCTCACCCTAATACTCTGGCACAAGTTATCAGTTTCTCGTCCTCACCCTAATTCTCTGTCACAAGTTATCAGTTTCTCGTCCTCACCCTGAATGCTTGTTTAAACATGCTAGGTTTCCGTCCGGTACGGCTCCTCTCATTTATTTTTAGCACTGTGAGGAGCCGGTACTCTGTGAACGTGTCGTTAAAGTAACGATATATATTTTCTTTGACACTGGAGCACTGAAAGAAAACTGATCGGAGACGTCACGGTCGGATCACTGACATGTGTGAACAAGCCTTAAAGGTCCTCTCCAGGCTCCGGGAAAAAATTGAGTTTATAACATAATATTATAGAACTAAGGTCTACGATCATTATTCTGCAAACCGCATACAATTCGGTTCAATATATATTTTATAATTTGTTTTTAAAGTTTTTTAATACTCTGTGAGCAACAATTGAGCGAATCACTAATCTGATGCTCAAGAAGAAGATTGTACACTCTTTGTTTTGATTACAAATTTGAATTTTATAAACAAACTATGCGTTTTAAGCATTTATTTAAATTATTTTAGATATTAATTATTCCCTAAAGTATATAAACGTTTCTATTATAAGTTCATTCAATTTTATACCTTTACACGAATATTAAATGGATTTATTAAACCTAATACCTAGTTGACAATCAAAACAAATGGTGTACATTCTTTTTCTTCAGGCTGAAAATTTTTTTAATTAGTAAGTCGGAAGTAAAATAGGTTTTTGTAGAGTTTTGATTTTAAAAATCTTTAAAAGCATATAAAATTAAAAATACGCTACCAAATTCCATGCGGTTTGCAGCAAAATGATAAGGAACATTAGCCTCGTTAAATAAAGCAATAAAAATACTTGCTTGGAGGGGACCTTTAATACTCTGTCACAAGTTATCAGTTTCTTGTTCTCACCCAATGGCGTGCCCTTTTCTTCCTGGTGACCCTAGAGTGCCGTATGACATCATCGCAATGTTGTGATCTTTGCAGAATTTAACCATTTCTTTTTGCTGATGGCGGACATGCAGTTCTGACTAGAAAGCATAAAAAATATGAAAAGATTCCTTTTAGATTTAACTTTAAAGGCCCCCACACACTACACGATCAACGAGCCGAGCCTTAGCAAACAAGCCGAGCTGCGAGCCAGATCGTTTATTGTGTGGGGGCCTTAAGCGCTTGTGACAATCCATATTGAAAAACGAATAATTTACAGTTTGCTTAATAGGACTATGTCAAACGAGCGTTTTTACAGCATTACAATGTTCCAAAAGCGTCGTGTAACATGGATGCATATGAAATGGGTTTAACAATAATTTCCTCAGAGTCAAAACGCAGTGAAAAAACGCTCGTGTGACACTGCCCCAAGGTTCAATATTTCCTTCAATCATATGAAAATCGTAAAAATAAATCATCAAAAAATATTCTCACTTGTATGACTGCAGGCGGTATCCTAGATACAGCGATAGTTTTTCTGAGTTGAGATATGCTGTAGTTACTGACTCCGATACTTCTAACCAAACCCTTTTCGACCAGCTTCTCCATTTCCTAAAAAGGTAACTTTATTGGTCTTTGAATCATGAATATCTTTCACGGAATGAACCTTTAGATTAAGTAATAACTAATCCTGATTTTGGGTAGGAACAAAAGAATCAGAACTCGTCTTAAGTAGATTCCTCTATACTCTATGAGTCTATACTCTATAGTCTATAGTGACTATAGTCTATACTCTATAGTGAATGTAGAGTAAGAGATCACACACAACCCCTTATAATGGACAAATTTTCGTTAGTCTGCCATAAAATGGCCATCAGTTTTGGAAAACTGAGCCATTTTATGGCAGACTAAAACAAACTGTTCACTATACAGAGTAGTTCTCTTACTCAGGACTCTACATTCACTATATAAGTTTCCACTATAGAAGAGCTCTACTGTACAATGTGCGTAAATTTGAAAATGTACTTAAGAAAGGTTCTCACCTTCCAAACAGCAATGATGTCAGTAGCGAAATCAAAGAGAGGTTTGTTCTTTTCGTCAGTTGGGAATATAATGTCCCCTACTTTCTGGAGAGAGAAGTTAGTTACTTTATCATCTTAGTACCATTTACTCAACGTAGAATATAGTTAATAATAAAGGTATAACCTGTCTTCCATATGGTACGTGAATGAGGTACAGATCGATATATTCTAAGTTCAAGTTGACCAGAGATTTCTTGCAAAAAGTTTCAACATCTTCAGCTCTCATAGCGATAGCAGGCAACTGAAAATAAAACATAGGAATGGTTAAATCAACCTAACAGAATATTTAAAAACTACATTTTCACATTTACATTTTAGGTAAAATCATAATAGCTGATATGACACAGTCGTGGCCGGTAAGTTCAACCGTGGAAAGTTCCCCCACAAAAAGTTCCACCATGAAAGATTCCACCATTATAAAAATATGAACAGAAATATAAATGAACTTACATTATTATGAGTAAGTGATGAAATGAATACTCTAAGTGATTTATGATAAATGAGCAAATTTTTCTTTGAGATAAAAATTAATAATGAATTATTCCTCTCTATAGGCATTTGATATATAGTGTTTTGTGATTTTAGGACGAAGTTATTTAGTGAAACGTAATTTACCTGTTTTACTCTATGTTTAAAATTTAGTAGAAACACATTATATTTTTCAGCCTGGAAGTTTTTCTGACAAATTCAATAATATGTGTGATGATTGAACATGATATTTCAGTAGATGTTAAATTTAATTGGTTTAGTTTCAGTTTCTATCACGGCAGTTTTAAATTAATAATAATATGGGTAATTGGGTATATTTAAAAAGTTGGGCGATAGATAATAAGCAGAAAATATAAATAATGTAACAATATACTATACTTAATTTCAGTTTCAGCATATTCATGCACTATTTAAACGTTATTATGAATAAAATTAATTTTAACCTATCTTAACATAACCTATTCTCAAAATTTATGAACTTTTTAAATAATAAGATACCGTCCGGGTTACACTAAAAACGCATTTCTTTTAAATCAGTTTCATTTAATGTCACTCAGTATTGTGCGGTTGAATTTTCCAGCGGTAGAAATTTTCATGGGGGAACTTTCCAGCGGTGGAATATTCCGTGGTGGAATTTTCTCAGGGTGAATTTACCTAGAACCGACACAGTAGTCAGAAGAAGTAACAGAAAAATGTTCAGTTTTCGAAAGGAAGTGGCTAGGAAGGATCTTTTCAGTGTACCGTGTCATTCAGTTTGAATGACACGGTACACTGAAAAGATCCTTCCTAGCCACTTCATTGTACACTGAAAAGATCCTTCCTAGCCACTACATGATACACTGAAAAGATCCTTCCTAGCCACAACATGGTACACTGAAAAGATCCATCCTAGCCACAACATGGTACACTGAAAAGATCCTTCCTAGCCACTACATGGTACACTGAAAAGATCCTTCCTAGCCACTACATGGTACACTGAAAAGATCCTTCCTAGCCACTACATGGTACACTGAAAAGATCCTTCCTAGCCACTACATGGTACACTGAAAAGATCCTTCCTCGTATATATTTTGTAACGTACCTATGTATATACAATACAAAATATCATTTATATATTCTTATATATATAATATATTCTTATATATGTAGTATATTCTTATATAACCGAAGAAGGAGAATTGACCAATAATTCAAAACTTCCACTATCTCTCTCTCACCTTTGTGACTACAAACACCTCCTCCCTCACCCCTCCTCCCTCCTTTACCCACTCCTGCAGGAGCTGTCCCACCTCCTCCTCATTCTGGTAGGCGAAGGCGGTGTCAATAAGGCGGTAACCTCCTGCCAGGGCTGTCTTGACGCTCATTGCACCCGCCTCCTGAAACACGGAAAAAAATTAATAACTCTTCAATGTTGTTGACAGTTGCAAAGCCTAGAAATAAAGAAATGGTGGGCCTATCTGAGATAAAGAGTATTCAACCTTAATCTTCTATGGTCCCACTATAACTCTATTTAATATTTTCATTACTTGCTATATTTATTATTTACTATATTTATTATTTACTATATTTATTATTTACTATATTTATTATTTACTATATTTATTATTTACTATATTTATTATATTATTTTATATTTTATAATTTACCTTACCCCTCTTCTGTACTAGTAATACCTATTACTAAATATGCACTATAATTATTTCTTAAAGAAACTGTAGTTTCAGCGTGACAGGACTTTTGTCGCATTAGACGGAGCATCTTATTTTTTTCTCACCTGTCGTGACGTACCCAGACCCACTAAAGGCATCCTGTAGCCACTGCTCAACAACAAGCTGCTCTCATCCATTACTAACTAGTTGTTGCTGTGCACTCCTAGCAGCAATTTGTGACTAGTGGAACATTAACTAGCAGTCTTTATCTTATCTATGGGTGTTAGACTTGTATACTAATGCAGGGTGACTGGTAATTAATTATTGATATAATACGACTGCATGATGAAACATAACTAAAAGTTATTAAATTGAGATTAGTTGATTTGATTTTTCAGGACACGTCACCTACTTAAACACTCGTTTTCAAATAAATTATAAAAATAATATATAATAAACTCTATAAAGAAGATAATAGACCTTAATAAAGACCTAAGATCAGTAACAACCACCTTGCACAGTAAAATTCTCAGTACTGAGCTCAGTGAACTGTGAACTCATTCAACGCAGTCAGTCACTCAGTACATAGAAAAGATAGCACAGAAATGAATGAAAAGCTCAATGGAGGTGCTGTGTGACGTCATCATCGACTCATTAGGGGTCTTGTTTAAATTAGTTTAAGGGATAAACTGAATGAATGTGTTATTAGTTACTAGAATAACTAATTTGGTTGTGAAGTGTTGTTACCTTTAATTACCTTAATTCAGAGCACAAATTGTTACCCAGATACTAAAATGATGACATGAAATACAACTATCACAGTGACTCTTTTCTCTGATAGTACATCATCACAGTGACTCTTTTCTCTGATAGTACATCATCACAGTGACTCTTTTCTCTGATAGTACATCATCACAGTGACTCTTTTCTCTGATAGTACATCATCACAGTGACTCTTTTCTCTGATAGTACATCATCACAGTGACTCTTTTCTCTTATAGTACATCATCACAGTGACTCTTTTCTCTTATAGTACATCATCACAGTGACTCTTTTCTCTTATAGTACATCATGACAGTGACTCTTTTCTCTGATAGTACATCATGACAGTGACTCTTTTCTCAAATAGTACATCATCACAGTGACTCTTTTCTCTGATAGTACATCATCACAGTGACTCTTTTCTCTGATAGTACATCATCACAGTGACTCTTTTCTCTGATAGTACATCATCACAGTGACTCTTTTCTCTGATAGTACATCATCACAGTGACTCTTTTCTCTGATAGTACATCATCACAGTGACTCTTTTCTCTGATAGTACATCATCACAGTGACTCTTTTCTCTGATAGTACATCATCACAGTGACTCTTTTCTCTGATAGTACATCATCACAGTGACTCTTTTCTCTGATAGTACATCATCACAGTGACTCTTTTCTCTGACTGTACATCATGACAGTGACTCTTTTCTCTGATAGTACATCATCACAGTGACTCTTTTCTCTTATAGTACATCATCACAGTGACTCTTTTCTCTTATAGTACATCATCACAGTGACTCTTTTCTCTGATAGTACATCATCACAGTGACTCTTTTCTCAAATAGTACATCATCACAGTGACTCTTTTCTCTGATAGTACATCATCACAGTGACTCTTTTCTCTGATAGTACATCACCACAGTGACTCTTTTCTCTAATAGTACATCATCACAGTGACTCTTTTCTCTTATAGTACATCATCACAGTGACTCTTTCTTCTGATAGTACATCATCACAGTGACTCTTTTCTCTGATAGTACATCATCACAGTGACTCTTTTCTCTGATAGTACATCATCACAGTGACTCTTTTCTCTGATAGTACATCATCACAGTGACTCTTTTCTTTGATAGTACTATGAGATTCATAGAAAACGATCTCATCAGAGAAAATTAAGTGAGGGTGGACTTAAATAACTTGACTTATTTACATAATTTTGAAGAGCCAACACATTTAGTGAAATAGCAATTATTGAAACTTTAATTGACGTCACAAATGCCATGGCTCGTATGGCTATAAGGAATAAATTTTGCGATAGATACTGGAAAAAATTTGTGATGAAAGTAATAATATTAAGTTTCCCATTCTTTCAATTAATGTTGGTGTTTGTGACTTCATTACTAATATTGTCTCTACTATTACAACTGCACCTAAAACTGTATAGACAGTTTGATCATCTTAATTAGTTCCGTATCAGCCTATACGTACAGGGTGGCGCAAAAAAAAAGGAAACCCATTTCAAACTATTTTTTTTACAAACTATCAAAGCTAGAAATTTTCTAAAAACATAGTTTTATTCTGTTACTTTTTGTGCATCTATCTAGATAATCTGTTGAGAGTTACGATAAAAATTGAACATCCTGCAGCGAATTAAAAAAAGGTACCTAAAAATGGCTTGCGCGAGCACGAAATATATAAAAAAAATCATAAGAGGTATACTTCATTTTATATGGATGTTAAAACATTAAATTCTACTATTTTTTGTAACAAATAAGAGAAAATAAAACAAATAATTACTACATTATTACTTTATAAAATCATCTCGCCATTAATTTTCATCTCCTATTCGATACCCTCAAAATGCAGCTTTCAAAAGAACAGAGTTTTTGTTGTGACAATTTTTTTTTTAAACACTGTAAGTTTTTACACAGGTTCAACCTCATTTTGAACATTGCTTTCCGGAAAGATTTCCACCAACTCTAAAACCACATTAACAAATGTTAATAAGTTCAAAACTGAAGAAACAACTTTAAATTTGAACAAAAATTGATCATGTCGCAGGAGAAAAGAATGAACACATGAAAACATTAATCTTTTTCATGAACAGCATATTGATAATACAAAAATATCATTTAAGACATATTTCACCAAATTGTTAAACACGGTTTTAGATATTATCTTTTCAAGATGCATGCAAGGCTCGAACTCTTAGAACTGATTTACCTCACCGTCTAAATTTTGCAAAATGGTTTCTGCAAAAAAATGCACATTTTGTAGAAGATATCGTGATTGGTGACGAAGATGTATTTCCATGAATAAAAGAGTCAATAACCAAAACGTTAATTGAATGAAAAAATCTAGGATTAAATTTTTACTACTACCATATGGAAATAAAGTATTCCCTAATATGAACTTTTTGCGTATTTCGTGCTCGCGCAAGCCATTTTTAGGTACCTTTTTTAATTCACTGCAGGATGTTCAATTTTTATCGTAACTCTTAACAAATTATCAAGATAGACGCAAAAAAAGTAAACGAATAAAACTTTATTGTTAGGAAATTTCTAGCTTTGATAGTTTGTAAAATAAACTAATTTGAAAATGGGTTTCCTTTTTTTTGCGCCACCCTGTATAATAATAATAATAGAATAATAATAGAGTTTATTTAATCAATCAACTACATTTATATACAAAAAAAAAAGGATAATTTATTTGATTGAAGAAAGCCCTAAGGTAACTTTAAAAAAAGTTATTCGGGCAAATTAAAATATATCTATGTATAAAATAATTCAGTTATCAAGATTAATCATAATGTGACAACTGAAAACTATTGAATTATATTAAACAAAAACAAATGAAAAAAAAAAATATATTGAAGATACAGTGACTGCAATAAAGTTACTAAGAAATAGTATTATAGGCATACAACACTTTTCACAAATTATTCAAAAACAAAAACATCGACAACTACATTTATATTACTGGATGAAATATTTCCTAACATGACGTTTGAATATTTTATATGTTTCGCACTGGCGTAACTCTGGAGGCAATGAATTCCACACAACTATAGATTTATAAAAGAAATTTTTTTGGCAGATCGATTTTGTAACAATTGGCAAATTTAAATGGTCAACTACCCTGAATCTAGTAAGGTGATTATGATTTGGAATTAATTGTAAATATCTATTATGAAAATATGGGTCTGAATTATCTACGAAGCAAGTAAACATTTTGAGAGATATAAAATACCTATAAAGAGAATCATAACACATATAGGTATCGCAATGGTGAGGATTTGATCTATTCAACAATTTAAACGCTCTCTTCTGAAGGCCATTAACTCTCGCCACATTGCATGTACCACTGGCACCCCACACCGATATACAATAAGTCATGCGAGAATAGATCAGAGAATAATAAATAGTTTTTAATACAGTATAAGGTGAACAGAGGGAAATACGATACATTACACCTAGAGATCTTGATATTTTTGTTGATATATCAGCAATATGGTCAGAAAATGATAGTCTGTCATCAAGTATAACTCCCAGAAACCTAGCGCTGCTCACTCTTACAATTGGAGTGCCCCTAAGTAAAATATCAGTCAAAGGCAGGCTCAGAGGTTTATGAGTAAAAATCATATAGGAAGTCTTAGATAAATTCAATGAGAGCCTATTTAGACTTAGCCAATAATCAACGGACATCAATGATTGAGTCATCCCAGCACTAACTTCCGACAAATCATTACCCACTGACATTACCGTAGTATCGTCGGCATAGTGGACAAAAGAGAGATCATTGGCAGTTCTATGCAGATCATTGATGTAAAGAACGAACAACATAGGTCCCAAAACAGATCCCTGGGGAACTCCAATATCATAGGAAACATAATTGGAGAAAGCTCCATTCACTCTGACTCTTCCAACTCTATCTGACAAGTAAGATCTAAACCATGACAAAATATTATCTCTGAACCCATAGCGTTCAAGCTTCCTTAACAAAATATCGTGACTAATGGTGTCAAAGGCCTTGCTGAAATCTAATAATACAGCAACTAAAATCTTCTTATCATTCAAAGCAATTGAACACTCATCAACCATACGCAAAATAGCATCAGCCGTAGATTTTCCGGGTCGGAATCCATATTGACTGTTATTCAGGATATCATATCTAGTCAAGTATTCCACCACTCGGACGCTCATCAATTTTTCCATTATTTTTGACATAACACTCATGGTTGAAATTGGCCTATAGTTTTCCTTAACTTTTGAGTTTTTACTTTTGAAGATTGGAATTATTGTTGACAATTTCAAACAGTTTGGAAAACATCCTATCACAACAGAATCATTAAATATATGGGAAATAATAGGTGCTAACAGATCAATGAGCATTTTGTAAATAAAGGTCGGAATATCATATAGATTACAATTACCATTCTTCATACCATGCACCAAATTCACAACTTCAACACATGAGACTGGCGAAGCAAAGAATGAATTTGTTAGCGGCTCGGGCATGAATTGCAGAGGATCTCCCTGTTGAACCGGAATTTTTTCATTTAGATACCTAGCAATGGAAGAAAAATAAGACGAAAACACCCTGGAAACTTCTACATCAGAAACAACATTCATACCATTAGAATCCTCAAGCAATATATTGACCTTCGATTCCCGCTTAAGAAAATGTTTATTTAACAATTTCCAAGTCGATTTCATGTCTTGAGATGCCTCGTTAAATTTCAGATGAAAATAGTGCTTTTTAGCACGTCTAATGTCGTATTGAAGTTTATTTTTGAAACTATTGTTTCAAATATACTAACTAATACTAACTAATACAGTGTGTATTTGTCTGTTGGCTGCAGGAAAAAGGCCATGCTTTACCATTTCAGATACGATATTATGATAAAATAATTCTCAGAATAACTAAAATCCGGATAAGAAAAATGAGAAACGAGATTTGAAAAAAATCGAAATTTAAAAAAAATCTGAGATTTAATAAAAAAAATCCAATTTGAAAAAAATCTGAGATTTAATGAAAAAAATTTAATTTTCATAAAATTAAAAGATTATGAAAAAATCCTTTTTTATAAAAATGGGATAATAAAATTATCCGAACTTAGAAAAAAAATCGGGATTGCAAAGAGTCTTTTGATTGAAAAGAAAATCAGAATGTACCAAAAAATTCAGAGTTAGAAATATTTGTTATACAAATTGTTTATATAAAAAATATAAAAATTTGTTTATAAAATATATAAAAAAAATTCAAAAAATTCGAATAATTATAAAAAATTATGATTCATAATTTTTAACTATAGAAATCTTAATTGATGAAATCTGAATAACAGACAAATAACAAATCTGGATAACAAAAAAATATAATTATTTAAAAAAGAAAACGATAATTTAAAAGTATCCAAAAATTTATAGCCTGCCATTTGTGATGGGTAACTCTAATAGTCAGTAGTCACTCTTATACTATCGCATTGTGTCTATTTGTCTGTTGCTTGATTGGTAGGTTGGTTGCAACAAAAATATTTCACTCCAACATTTAATATATGATTTAATTCCATGAACAAAATAATTATCCGGGTAACAGAAATCCGGCTAGGATAGCAGAAATCCAAATAACAGAAAAACTCGTGGATTACAAAATTCAGGATTACCAAAAAAAAAAACGAGAAAATTGTTCCGTCTCCACTCAATTTGATTCTCGACCTGATTCTTGTTCGAATTCTCTAGCTATTTCTTTTCGACAACAGTCGGGAAACTTCATGCGCAACTTGTAACTAACCGCCGTAATCGCTTCACAAACTTACATTTTCCTTATATGCACAGGTTATTCATTTTCTCTCCTACCTAATTATCCTAATTTGTATCATAAACTATACGTTCCACTAGCATTTCTCTTTTTACAGTTTTTGGATCTCCTATGAGCATATACAGAGATCGACATTGATCTGGGTATTCGACTCCCTGGTCATTTGTCGTCTTCGATCTCACTCAACCCATTATAAGTCTTCGAATGACTCTTAATTCTTCTAATTTCTCTTGTATATTGGGGGTCGTGGATTTCACAATTTCATGGTTAAGACAGCAGGTGTTTATTAATGAGGTTTTACAATTTAGCACTGAGGGGATATGGATGGGGGAAGTAAAGGTGAACCTGTTGAATTGGGTGTGGCAGGAAACTCCTCGAAACCACTGTTATTGCAGATGATGATTCCAACTCCAGGTAGCTACTGGCACATAGAATACAGTTCAGTAAGACCGGGAGCTGTTCTGCAATCTGGTTCAGGTGCTGGTTTATCCTCATGTTATCGTCTTCTAGGCTCATATTTTATCGTAGAAAATGCAATCTGTAACGTTTAAAAACTTCTGCTCACCCATAGCATTGCAAGACTTAGTTACTCACTCAGGATCCTATTTCCACCGCTATGGTGAGAGGATATCTTTATCGACAAAGTCTCGCGATGGTGCATAAGGCAATTCACCCAACCCGAGCCTATATAGGCTCATATACTTCTTACTCTCTAGTGAGTAATAAGATTATTCATACAGCTAGAGAGAGACAACTTCGTCGTGGATCCAATACTCCGTTTATATATTAGAGAGGCTCTTTCTAAACTCCTCCTATATCTAATCGTAAAATTATCCTCATCTCATTTCACTAGAATCTATTGGCTCTCAACCACCTGTGGGCCGTCTTCAAATTTTCCCTCAAACCAATCGGGCTCTCTAATTCTCAAGAACATTTTCTCATGAGTACCTACCCTTCTCAATAGTCTCTTTCCAAGCAGAAAGAACACATTCGAAAACTTAGTGAATACGACACTTCCAAAGCATATTATTTCTACAGTCATTATGTTTACCATGTTACGATCTCCTTTGATGGCTTCGCTATTGGTATAAACCATTCGTCTTTACCCTCTCACGTACCACTAGATTGTCACTACTCCTAATCCAGCTGACCACTCCGTCACTGACGAGGGAGTCCTGTGGTTGTGACATTTTAGCGACTTTGAAAAACTGTAGATTCTATGAAACATTCTAAAAATCTTCTAATATTTAGTTTTCCTGTCAAAAAATTAATTGATAAGAAGATTAATAAATAGGAGTTGGTAGGAGGTATTCATCTTCTCCTTGAGATGAACCCTTTAATTCCTATTAATATGATGAGTGAACATCGCAGTTTTTTAACACCCATAGTACTAGAAAAATGGATACTAAATATATCATGATAAATAAATCATAGCTCATATTGGTTCATGTACTATGTTAACGTTCATTTTCCAATTACTGTGTTTGTAGTATACTAAAAGTGAATAAAATTTAATGCTTAGGAGGTATATTTAAGTATTCATTAGTTTTTCAATTAGGTATTTTCTTGAGGAATATAGTATAACTCTAGACAGGAAATATGAATATCAAAGTTTGATCAAAATTCAAATTCTAAATGACTACGTCAAGTTTCCTTTGAACTGTGAATTTATTATCTTCACCAATAGTATTATTATGCAACGTATTGAGTTGGCACGCTAGCAATTGATTATCATAATTAAGAAAATGCTAATTTTTTTAGCTTTCTATCTTCACACGCACTTTTAATTTAATTAAGTCTCTTTAGTGTCTATTTTGTAAGTTTGCCGCCGCCTCGTTTGTTGATATACAGAATAGATAGAAGCGGTAAAAAAAGAAGAAGCTCTTAAATCCCAGTGAAGATAAGAGTCGGCGTATGACATCACACATTTGCTTTCGCCGCAGAGGGAATGGTAGTCAACGCGGGTCGTTTCTTGCCTTCTTATGGCCTTGTATGGCTCTGCCCCCTCACGCCCTTCAAACCTACCTACCTACCCTCCCCTGCAAAGTAACGGGTGCCTGGCCAAGAGGGAATCAGTGCGGTGTTATTTTGCTGTGGTGGAGGGTTGTTCATCGGGTAGAGGGAGATTCGTGTGACCTACTAGGCCTTTGTAGGTCGGAGAGGTTGGGAGAGACCCTACAATCGGTGGTCTCAGCGAGGTCTAAGATCTTTCGATAGGTTTGCTCTACCAAGAACTGAAGTGGAACAACCACGAAATCTACGTCCGTTCTTGTTCGACAATCCTTGCAGCTTTTTCAAGCAAGATTTTTCGTAAACGAATACAATTGATTGATAAAAATTGTCGAATCTATGTATTGCTAGCTTATGGACGGAATTCGACAAAACCTAAAGATTGAGGTTTGATTTGAGGATTCTAGGATCTTGTTAGATATACTGATACTGGTCGCATCTGAAGATTTTTGTATTCTTTGAGGACTGTAGTCAGATTTTGAAATTCTGACTGGCTTTCAGAACAGTGGTTGACTCCAGTTGATCTTGAGGATTGTTGTTAAACTCCTAAGAATTTTGTCAGACCTAAGACGGAAGACTACGTTAATATCCTAGTCGGTACGAAATTTCATGATCAGATTCGGATGTGAGGTCGAAGTTGAGAATTTTGATCGGATCTCAAGTTTCTTGTCGAATTTTAGAATCCTGCTTAAATCAAAAATTTCTAGTTAATTCTGAACAAATCCTGTTGAACTTAAGAATCTGTTTGGATATGAAAATTCATTCGAAAATTCAAATTGAGGAATAAAAGAAATAGAGGGGCAACCACTTTATTCGAATTCTCTCATTGCTAATTTTTTTGATTTGGAGACTTCCGATTTTTGAACGTTGACACTGAATTCGGTAAGTATTTGATATTATGAAAAATATATCATAATGATACTCATGAATGTGTATTATAATTTACTTTTACATTATATTTAAATTTTATTTCCCTTCCGGCAGGACTTGTCCATTTATTTAACGCCTGTACCATATTTTTACCATATAACACAAAACCAACAAATTTTTCAAATTATACCTATTCATTTCAAGTGAAGCAACAGTTTTACTGACTGAGATGCAAATAAACAAACAAATGGTGAATCGCTTGCAGGGTCAAGAACAGTCAACTGATGTACTTGATGATAGCGCAGGCATTCTCCTTCACAATAATTAAAGAGTCTTTACTCTAGGTCTTCACAGTGCACTCTATTTACAGTTGTGGTTGATTCAACCCAACATGCTGCGTACTTATTTACAATAGCATTATTTGCAACCTTGCATTGATAGCTCTGATTCAATACGAAGAGCCTTATTCGACACAGTGCTTCTTTACCTATTTCACGCACTTTATGTACAACAATTTTGGGTTTTCTAACACTAAAAATCATTTTCGCTTTCGATCACAATTTTTTGTGGTTTTGGTAAATTAAACTTTAGAAGCGTAATTTCATTCTTACAACTGTATTACTCTTGACACAATGAACAGCGAAGGGTTAAAGCACTAAACTTTGCTTTACTGCTTTTCTTTGCCAGAAAGATACATGCAGAACAATGTATCAATTTCCGGATGTATTTTAACATTATCAATAAAATAGAAATAAAGTTTGTCTTATTCTTTGCAAACACAATTATATATTTTCAAATAAAACTGACCAATGTAACAGTAAATAGATTCAAATAGTCATTTCTAAGAGAAAAAGTTATGATAAGCCAACAAAGAATAAAATGAGATCGAAGTTAATATCTTTTGTGGCCCCACCAAAACTTTCTCTGTATTATAGAAGGTAGTTTGAAACAGACTTCAAGTGTTTACACTTCAGGGCAGTTACTTCCCTTTTTACTGGGTTTTACCTAACAAACACACGATGTTGAAGCCAGAAACATGACTAATTTCCCCGATATTTACGCATGGGGAAAATGATAGTAAACATGGTTATGAAGTAAAGACCCCTGGGGTAGACGTAGCCCCTCTTTCTTTTTATAGAATGACGCGATGTTCTAACTTAAGATTTCGAGGTCAGAAGAAAAAGAAAGAAACTGACGGCATTTAGTTATAATGATTATCAGTAAATATTTATGAAGTTGAGAACAAATTGTTACGTAGTCTTAACCAGTTTAGGTTATGTAAGTATTTTATAAATCATTTGTAAACGTAACATACCTTATTAATAATAGGTAAATATAAATGAGAGGACATGAATATTGATAGTGATACTAGGGTTTCGAATTATCGGTCAGTACTACATCTTCGGTCATATAAGAAAAAACAGTATAAAAACCTGGGTTTGCAGAATTATTAGATAGCACTTTGTAATAATATCAATTTTTATATTGTTTTATATGACCGAAGATGTAGTACTGACCGATAATTCGTAACTTACCCTATTTATTGAGTAAAGAAGTATACAAAAAATACTCAGATCTCAAGCCCCTGAATCAGTAAAAAAAACTCGTACGACAAACAATATCAAACAAAACATCACATATTGAACAATACAATTGATGTTAAATCATCAAAACTTAGTTAATCTAACATATTGAGATATTTCGACTTAAGTGCTGAAATGTATACCATTAAATATCTAAACCTGAATATATAAACAACAGAACATTTATATATTGAATATTGTCTTATCACAGAAATGAACAATAGAAAATTTAACATTTTAGAGCAGGGCAACCACCCGTAGGTAGAATTCAGTATAATTCTATTGACTGAGAAGTTAGCAACTACTGAGAAAAGAATAAAGCCTTGCTAGGGGTGCAAATGGCAGCCAAAACCTCTATCATAATTCTGGGAAAAATATTATGATTCAACTCTATAAATCTGATATCTTTGAAGAAAGGTAGTTGTAGATTATGCTTAGAATATTGATACCATGGGTTCACTTTGTTAAAATTTAACGTAACTGAAATATTGAAAATGGTCGAATTCAACATTGGGTTCATCAGGGTAAGTTTCAGGTTATAGGACGATTCAGCATTTACGATCAGATAAAATAAATTATATATTAATTATTATTTAATATTCATACAAACTATTTTCTTAAGTGATCGAAAATGTGGATCCGTCTGATTACTTGGAACTTACCCAAGTAACAGATATCCCAGTAAGCTGTGGTTGACTCTGCGTATAATTATATAATTTTGTCTGAATATCAAAAATAAATCTATAGAAACTGGAATCTACATTGCCAATATTTATGAATAATTTCCCACATAAGTAACTATATATTCTTCTCAATGGTAGTTATAAGACATACCATCAAAATATGTTGATGGTGACGTATTCATATAATAGTTATCAGACTGTATAAGAATTTAGATCTTAAGGGCCGTACACACGTAAGTTTTTTTTAAGTCTTTCCACCAGACTTAAAAAACCCTACGTGTGTACGGCCCTTTATATAAGTAAAAAGTATATAAGATAATAACAGTTAAATAATATGATCTTATTTGATCGAAAATGTAGAACTGTTGATAACTCGCAAGCAGCCCTATGCGTCAATACACTATGTACCACCTAGTTTAACCAGTGCAATCACTAGTCTGACATTGATTGATGGTAGTCCAAAACAGTTTTGTTATTCCTAGTGTACTTCCCTTAGAAAAACATAATAAAGTCTCTCTCTATTATCAAGAAGTTATTTAAAGGTTTATTGTTTTGCTTTCAAGCTTTCGAATAGAAAGATGTCTATTCATCATCAGGACAAGGTTGTAAAACCTAGACCTAATAATTAATTTTATTTAATAAAATTCATTGTTAGGCCCAGGTTTTCCACTTCCTGTCCTGATGATGAATGGAAATCTTTCAATTCGGATTCTTTAAACAAAAAACTTCTGATAAGATGGATATCCCGTTGAGTGTGAATCTTTTGAATCAAGTCTTGCAAAAGCTTGCAAAAATGACCATAATTCATTTCCAATTGTTCAGTTAGCGTTCAAATAAATAGACAATCTATCACTATCAATGCAAAAGTAATAACTTTAGTTGGTTTAATAATTAGTGAGATGGAATTGATAAAAAAAAACAAATCTGTGGGCAAGGCATCCTCTGATCTAAGAAATAGAGGAGGTAATGTTATCTTCAACATTTGTGTGTTTATTTGTTAACAAGATGAAGATTATTTTTTTAATTTATCATCAAAAATGACTGAGTAACAGATGACTGCAGACTAACAGATGACTGCAGACTAACATATGACTGCAGACTAAACAGATGACTGCAGACTAACAGATGACTGCAGACTAATATATGACTGTAGACTAACACAAGAATGAAGACTAACAGATGACTGTGGACTAACAGATGACTGCAGACTAACAGATGACTGCAGACTAATATATGACTGTAGACTAACACAAGAATGAAGACTAACAGATGACTGTGGACTAACAGATGACTGCAGACTAACACAAGACTGCAGACTAACAGATGACTGCAGACTAATATATGACTGCAGACTAACAAATGACTGCAGACTAACACAAGACTGCAGACTAACACAAGACTGCAGACTAACAGATGACTGCAGACTAACAGATGACTGCAGACTAACAGATGACTGCAGACTAGCACAAGACTGCAGACTATCAGATGACTGTAGACTAACACAAGACTGACTGCAGACTTATGACTGCAGACTTATGACTTCAGACTTATGACTGCAGACTTATGACTGCAGACTTATGACTGCAGACTTATGACTTCAGACTTATGACTGCAGACTTATGACTGCAGACTTATGACTGCAGACTAACTTATGACTGCAGACTTATGACTGCAGACTTATGACTGCAGACTAACTTATGACTGCAGACTTATGACTGCAGACTAACTTATGACTGCAGACTTATGACTATGGGTTATCAGTTTACTGATCTTTGCTTAATATTTTCCCCTGTCCTTGGTCTCTGTGCCAAAAGGCAGTGTGTAGAATGTATCTCCCTAAGAAACACCTAATAATACTTTTTTTACTTATTTACTCTACTATTGAGCTTCAAAGAAACTTATTCACATTACACAACTTAATTAAGATAAGGAAAGCATCTTTACATAATGTGACTACTCAAGGACACGCGTCTCTCTGATGACTACCTGTATAATCAATTAATTAGCTTTATAATCATTAATTAGCTTGATAATCTGTTAATTAGCTTAATGAGGATGAAGTGTTGAAAGTTGAGACACGGTGTTTGGTGTTTAAATTGAAGTTTGAAATGTAGTACTATTTTCTTCAATCCTTTGAATACATTGAATATTTCTCTGCAAAACTTCTTACGAATTCTAATTTATACCATGAATATAAATAGTGAATATTATTTTGTTTGATGCTTATCGTTTCTTGTAATTTTCAGGTCCAAAAACTTCAAGATGAGTGAAGAAAGAAAATACTGCGAAAACTGGTGAGTGAATTAATGATGTAGGTGTGGGGTAAGATACGAATTATCAATCAGTTTCACATCTTCGGTCATATAAGAAAAAACAGTAGAATGTTTTATTTTTTATCGGTATACAAGAAAAGTAATCCAATTAAGTAAAATAATTATATTATTTTTTCTTATATGACCGAAGATGTGAAACCGACCGATAATTCGTGACTTACCCTAATTATTTTCCTGTAGGATTTATAATTTTAATTATAATCATATGTGAAATTAGATGCCAAAATATAACTAGTTAATGACTATTTAGATAGTTTGGAGGAATATGGTGGGAAACAAGAGAGAAGGTTATGGTGGGCCATCGAAGATTTAAAATGGACCAACATAATCTCCTGTCACCGTAACTACCAATCACATGTTGGATAATTTATTATAAAATAACCATTGTTTTATTAGATAAAAATAATTGAATATCATCGTAGCATAATTATTTCAATTTCAATTTGACGATCCATTTCCCAAAATAAAAGGCGTAGTACCATTCTATAATCATCTAAAATATTCAATGATCACCGACAATATTCTGAGGATCAGCGAAAATACTCCGAAGATCACCGAAAATGTCCGAAGATCACCGATAATGCTCCGAAGATCACCGAAAATACTCCGAAGATCACCCGAAAATATTATGAGGATCATCGAAAATGTTCAAATATCCTCAATTGTATTTTGAGAATCATGAAAATGTTAACAATATCAACCATTTCGTATAAGATGTTCCCAAATATTCCCTACCATGTTAATCTTTCCTGGCTGATGTTATTTATTAAGCAATATGGTTAATCCCGAGCATTTGGAGCACAGTTGCTGAAGTTAAAATGAACTTTAAAGGTCATCAACCTCGCCATTGTGAAACTACTGCCAGAGATTATACTTTGATGTGACATCGTCTAGTGGGGTGCACGTGACGTCATCTTAGGCCATAGGGTGGTGACGTCACCATAGACCATATATTGGTGACGTCATCACAGACCGTAGGGTGGTGACGTAGCAATAGAACATTGGGTGGTGACATCATCATAGAACATGGGTTGTAATAACATCATAAACATAGGGTTGTGATGTCACCATAGAGGTTAGGCCATCATAGACCCTAGGGTGGTGACGTTTTTATAGTTGTTTGACTCAGGACTCTCTTGAAAGTTGCCATGGACAGGACCGGTTTCTCCAGTAGCTCCCCGAATCTCCTTCCAACTCCTTCCCTCCACCAACTCTCTTCCAATGCCGGGCATCGCATACGCAAGTGCTCGCTGCTCTACTCCTGCTCCTCCCCACAGAGTCTGCACATCGATGTCGCTTAAAGTCTGACCTCAACGCCAGGCAGTGTCCTGACCAGAATCCGGTCAGGTCCACCCTCTCCCCTCTAGTATTTCACTCCTATCTCTCTTCTTCACTCCTCCCTCGCATCTTCTCCTTGTATTCACATTCTGCAGTCCCACTCTCCTTTCCTTCCTCTCCCTCCCAATTACTGCTACCCATAGACTCCCGTCCAGCTTCACCTCTGCTTGCCACATCTTTCCTCCATCCCTAGCCTTCTCATCTACCACTTTGATGCCTAGTAGACCACTGTGTGCTGGTACCCACACCATCTGCACCTCCCTTTTGTGTATTCCTCCAATTCCTACACCTTATCCTGATCTGCCTCAGCTTTAGACTTCCTCCATCTCCCTGCAACACGTCCACTAGTGACCTGGTGTAAGCCATCACAACGCTCCACTCTTCGATTCCCTTTCTGAAGTGAAGCTGCTGCACCACGTACGCGTTAGTACCGCTCATTGCTCCATCATCACCTCTCTTCTTCTCACCACCAATTCACCCCCTTCTTTTTCCATTCCTCCCTCTGTTGATCCGTCCGTGTAAATATACACTAGATCCAGCTATCATCTGGACACATTACCTTATGATGCAAAGTGTGCCGCATCGCCAAGGTATGCTTTCCCCCTCATGTTCACCCCTGTTGCTCCATCCCTCAACTCCCTTCATGGTGGTCACAAGTGCTTCTCTGCTAATCTCCGTCCAGCATTATCATCTTCGTCACCTTCATCTCCACAAACTCCATCCTCAGATATCCCCTCTCCTTGCCCTTCCACTTCAAACTTGCCCCTCGTCTTCTCCATACCTGCCTCTAGCAACACAGCTTCCTGTGGGTACTCATAGTGTTGCTGGTTATTACTCTTGCCGCTTGAAGATGGGCTCTCTCCACCGTTTCAAGTTAGTCTTGGCGGTCCACAGAACCCATGCTCCACTGGTGTGCTCCCCTCCCCCAGCCCAAGGTCGCCTCAGCCACCCTGCTCAGTAGTCACCACTCAGGGTGGTGACGTCATAATAGAACATTGAGTTGAATATTTTCTTGCTGTAATGAATCAATTTTAAGACTTATCACACGAGTTATTGACTAATTTAATGAAAAAATTATGCCAAATTTACAATATTTCAATCGACTAAGTTCTTTTGCACACACATCACTCAAAGCATTGTGAACCCATGTCCAAAAATGTTATCTTGCCATTTCGTAAAAAAGATGATTGAAGCGAGAAAAAGAAAACTACTACAACTTTGAAGAAGTTTCATAGAACGAGTATTCGAATAAAATTGAACGGTATTTTAATAAACTACTCCTAAATAATAGGGAAACAATATGGCAGAATTTCTTTGAAACAAAGTCACACCATTCATCTAACTCTCAGCATTAATGGAACCTCTTCAATATATTTATGAGACCAGACATATTAGTCTCGCGTCTTTGAATTCGTAGATTGGCGTACTTATCCAAATCTAGATAAAAAGTTAGAGACATGAGAGGTACCTACAAACGTATCATTCTTCAGTTTCATCTTCACAGCTGCACCGACATTTTTTTTCACGGTGTCCTATTGCCCTCCTTATCCCTCTGCCAACTTTGCGGTACCTATGTAACTCTTTGAAACTTTTAACTTTAAAGATCAAAATGATGAGTAAAATGCACTGAATTTGAACATTAGCCACACCAGTCATAAAATGGTCTAAGATGTAGGGAATTATATCTCTGTGTGATTGCACTTTGATTCTATGGGGTACAATAATCAGTTAAATATTACTTTAGATAGTTCATATTTCTTTTATATTACTTTATATATTATATAACTAACTGCACTCTCTTAATTGTTAACTTTAAGAGATAAATATTATAGATAACTATAACTATAGTAACTATTCAGCGTCCATTTATTTTGTCTAAAAAATGGACTTTGATATTTTTCAATAATCATTATTCACTGTTTCGATTATCACTTTATTGCTATGTTTGCGATATCTTCTTTAAAGATAATAAAATAACATATAAAAGTTATTCAGTTTCAATTTCTTGATGCAATATATTCAAAATTAAATTTTTATAAAATTTCAAAATCAAAACATCGAGTGATAAAAAGGACTAAATTATAGTTACGAAATATTATTTGAAATTTATCTATACTATTTTTATAATTGATAGAAAAAACGAAATATAATATTTCTCAAACTAAAATTATATTTAATTATACGAAACATCGTAGCTACTTCAACTGAAGCTTGTTAGGTATATTTTTTCAATGTTAATATTCTTCTGAGTAAATAATAGTTTTGATTATACAGATAACTAGGGGTAATTATCCTTGTCACCCAATGATGAATTGCCATCAAAAACTAGCGAAAGTATTAGAAAGAAGTAGAAATTATATTCTAAGAACATAATCGAATTTCTTAGTAAATTAGGGCATCTGCTCAGTAAATAAATTCGTTATTCTGTCAGTATTAAATATGTTGAATGAAATACTTAAATTTATACCGACACTGTCTGGTGACGTATCAAATTAATTAACCTGTGTGGCGAAGTAATACACATCATACACATTTTACCTGTGTATACGGTAAATAATAAGACAGCGGAGTAATACACAAGTGGAAATAATTTAATACACAGGTAATACATGTAGGAAGTATAATTATGAATTTCTATAGATTTCCAGTTGATAGTTCCAATTCTTTTAAGTCTAAGACAAATAGATAACTTCTCAGGTATCAGGTTATTTATAAAGCACAGTAATATATATATTTATGATCTAACCTTGCACCTGCAGACAGATGACGTCATTGGTTAAGATAAGTAGGTAACCTATTCCCGATTTCACTAAAAACTCTACCTACATGTGTTAACTTCTTCTTGTGATGATGGACATGATTCTACAACACACTCTAGCCTTCTTATAAATATTTAGCCTAGTTATGTTAGGGATAAGTTAGTCTGTGGTTATTTTGGTAGAAGCACGTAGTGGTTAGTTACTAAATCAGTAGAGTTTCCCAATTAGATCATCCACTGATATACTTCAGGTAACACCTGTTGGAGATATCTTTTGGTGTTTCCCGGTAATATATGCGATTGAGTCTACTTCCTACGCGATTGACGTACTTCATTATGAGTGGGAAATACGACCAATTTCCCAAAAACTGACACATAGCAACTGTCATCATTGAATTTGTGAAAAAAATTTACCAATGCAAATTTGGATGAAATAAATTTTGGAGGGAAATTTGAATCTGTCTTCAAAAAACGAGAAAAGAGAGCAAATTTTATAGCCACACTTTTTTTCTCGGTCAATTGCCATCAAGTATAAAAAGCAAATGGGAAGAAGGAAGTGTTTGTATAAGGAGAGATTACATTGAAAAAGATATTTAACTTTTATAGAGCAGAAAAGCACTTATGCTTTCTCTTCAGCTGCCAAGCAGATATCACAGTAAACACCTTGAAAAGGTAGATCACCTTTACCACCCTAACGAAATGTAAATCATTTCTAGTCCTCTGTTAGATAAATTTGACATTCAACCACCTCATCATAAGTATTAGTTCTATATTGAGCAATATCACATCTCTACTAACTATCTTGTAAAATTTATGAACTTTCATTTGGATTCTACAGTTAGTAAGTTGCACCAGTTCTCTCACAAATAGTAGAAAGTTTGGTGATTTCCTAGTTCACGTCCCTATTTCATTTAGGGACGTGAACTAGGAAAGGGGTAATCGAAAATTAATAATTTTCTTATAATGATGAGTTAATAACCATTTAATAGCAAAAACTAGAGTATACATATAATTAATTATTTTTCAATTTGTTTTTCAAAACGATACTCTTTAATTTGCTAAATTTCAATTTCAAATATTCCTTTTTGGTATTATTTGTAGATGTAGTCAAGATACTAAAAATTTCAGTCAATTAATATTTATTAGTGCAATATATTTCAATCTGAAAAAGGTAAATCAATTTCAATTAGGCACGTGAACTAGGAAGGGATTATTTGGATCGGTTCCTACTTCACGTCCCTAAATGAAATAGGGACGTGAACTTGGAATTAACCGAAAGTGTAATCAAAAATAAGGGCTATTTGAAGGATAAAAAATAATGTCAGTCTAAATTCTATTATAAAATTGTATTTAGTTATTACCAAAATATATTCCTCAAAAAGAAAAGTAAGAAACCTTCTTTTTCTCTACATCAAGTGGTGAAATTTCCAATAGCCGTTAATGACATCACAGTTCGGCTATTGGTCTTCAGTAGCCCTAAGAGTATCTCCTGAAAGTGTCCTAACGAACTGACCGATACTCTTCCCTCTAACCTTATCAATATCGGTGAGAGTTTGGCCATCTTTGTACAGCAACTCTCAAGCCCCTGCACCCACACGATAAATTGAAACCGGAAGATTATTTCTTGAAAGTGAATCAAAAGGGCCGTACACACGCAGGGTTTATCAAGTCTTTCCACAAAACTTTTTGCTAAGTTAGAAAATTATGATCAATCAATGAAGATCCTTCAATCTCATCAATCTGGTCATATTAAAAAAAATCGACCAAGGTCATAGATGAATATTTTACCATTGAATAAATGGGGTTAAAAATCAGAAGCCGCCTTTAAGCGAATATTAATTTCCAGCTGGGCTTCAGATTGATTATTCAAAATTCCTCAGCATCGAAGCGGATTCGACAAATGCTGTCAAATTTAGAATGACCTAACGACTGGTGCCGAGTAACCACTTGCCCTTTGTTAACTAATTACCTAATACTGTTAGAGCTCATGTATATAGCATATTCGATGGTGGCTGTTAATTGAATTTTTAAAATCATAGATTGTGGATACGGCCTAAAATAGACCTAACCAAAAGAGATTCTATTCTGCTTTTTGAAAGAAAATAGAAGATTAGTTTGAGAACCCTAATTGAAAGAGTATGAAATGAAAGATAATCATTTATCAATTGACAATGTAAGTGCAATCAAAGAAAAGTGTATCTGTGATGCTTTTTTTGACATACTAATTTACAAAAGAAATTAGTATGATAATCTTTTAAAATAGAAAAATAATAGTAGATTAGAAAACTGTGATTTGTGAAATCATCACAGTGACTCTTTTCTCTGATAGTACATCATCACAGTGACTCTTTTCTCTGATAGTACATCATCACAGTGACTCTTTTCTCTGATAGTACATCATCACAGTGACTCTTTTCTCTGATAGTACATCATCACAGTGACTCTTTTATCTGATAGTACATCATCACAGTGACTCTTTTCTCTGATAGTACATCATCACAGTGACTCTTTTCTCTGATAGTACATCATCACAGTGACTCTTTTCTCTGATAGTACATCATCACAGTGATTCTTTTCTCTGATAGTACATCATCACAGTGATTCTTTTCTCTGATAGTACATCATCACAGTGACTTTTTTCTCTGATAGTACATCATCACTGTGACTCTTAACTCTGATAGTACATCATCACAGTGACTCTTTTCTCTAATAGTACATCATCACAGTGACTCTTTTCTCTGATAGTACATAATCACAGTGACTCTTTTCTCTGATAGTACATCATCACTGTGACTCTTTTCTCTGATAGTACATCATCACAGTGACTCTTTTCTCTGATAGTACATCATCACAGTGACTCTTTTCTCTGGTAGTACATCATGACAGTGACTCTTTTCTCTGGTAGTACATCATCACAGTGACTCTTTTCTCTGATAGTACATCATCACAGTGACTCTTTTCTCTGATAGTACATCATCACAGTGACTCTTTTCTCTGATAGTACATCATCACTGTGACTCTTTTCTCTGATAGTACATCATCACAGTGACTCTTTTCTCTGATAGTACATCATCACAGTGACTCTTTTCTCTGGTAGTACATCATGACAGTGACTCTTTTCTCTGGTAGTACATCATCACAGTGACTCTTTTCTCTGATAGTACATCATCACAGTGACTCTTTTCTCTGATAGTACATCATCACAGTGACTCTTTTCTCTGATAGTACATCATCACAGTGACTCTTTTCTCTGATAGTACATCATCACAGTGACTCTTTTCTCTGATAGTACATCATCACAGTGACTCTTTTCTCTGATAGTACATCATCACAGTGACTCTTTTCTCTGATAGTACATCATCACAGTGACTCTTTTCTCTGATAGTACATCATCACAGTGACTCTTTTCTCTGATATAGTACATCATCACAGTGACTCTTTTCTCTGATAGTACATCATCACAGTGACTCTTTTATCTGATAGTACATCATCACAGTGACTCTTTTCTCTGATAGTACATCATCACAGTGACTCTTTTCTCTGATGGTACATCATCACAGTGACTCTTTTCTCTGATAGTACATCATCACAGTGACTCTTTTCTCTGATAGTACATCATCACAGTGACTCTTTTCTCTGATAGTACATCATCACAGTGACTCTTTTCTCTGATAGTACATCATCACAGTGAATCTTTTCTCTGATAGTACATCATCACAGTGACTCTTTTCTCTGATAGTACATCATCACAGTGACTCTTTTCTCTGATAGTACATCATCACAGTGACTCTTTTCTCTGCTAGTACATCATCACAGTGACTCTTTTCTCTGATAGTACATCATCACAGTGACTCTTTTCTCTGATAGTACATCATCACAGTGACTCTTTTCTCTGCTACTCCTATTTTTATTAAACAGCATGAATGAAAATATCTTAAATAATAATAATTTATCAATCAGTTTTCTGTTGATGAAAGGAAGCTAATTTTAGAACATGGAGGAAAAAATTTTATTCGGGGCAGAATCTGACGTTGGTTTTGCGTCGTTTGAAGATTTTTCTGATGCGGTTATAAAAGCACCTGCATTTTCTTAATTAAATTCTCACCTGTCACCTTTGAAGTGAATCGAGAAAGAAAGAAATTGATGAAATTATTATAATTAATGGGGCAGATGACAACAAATTAGAATATCATTTAATGTTTGGCTATACCGATCATTTTAGGTGAATTATACTGATTACGTCTCCATAAATAAGAGTATATTGCAATATTTTTAGATATATTTAAATTATTTTACCTATTTAACTCAATATCATATTGTTTCGATTATTGTTTACAATCGCAATTAAATAGAATACATAATGTAAAAGTTCATTATAAATTACTTGAGCTTGAAAGCAGTTATTTATTTAAATAAAGTAAAGGTACATTTCACCAAGTAAGATATTCCCTTTTTATTAAATAGTTCAAGCGATTTAGAAGTCTCGCAAACTATTAATCTTTACCAAACATAATACTGATTTATCGAATATAAAAAGAATTGCTTCTAGTTGACATATTTAAAACATTATTACTTTTAAACCTTACGATTTGGAGTTATTTAATATTATTGATGCTAATCTCACAATCTTTTTCTTGCTTCTCGAAACTTTTCTTTACGTGTTTTCTTTATATAATATTTAATAAATATAATTTAGAACAGACTTCTATCGTTTGCTTCAGAATCAGAGACCGTATAGCTGAAAGTATTAGGAATTTTCGCCGAAAGAAAATTCGCCGAAAGGATTTTTTTAACTTTCGGCTTAAGAACTCCAGACAAATAAAGCGATCACCACAATAATTGCCAGGGTACTTCTCCAACCCCCGTTACCAAGGATACTTATTAGAGGTTAACAAGACTCTTGACTTATAACAATAACACTTTCATAAAAATAGAAAGCAGACTATTTACGTATAAATAGTGTCTTTAGTCTTATTTCAATTTTGGTTTTATTTAATTTTAATAGAGATTTAACGTCTGCTTTGGAACCAAAGGCCATAGCGCTGACGTCAAAAAGAAATTAAGTACAAGTGACTGAACAAGCAGTCAGAAAGGAAAGTGGCTTCGTGAACAAAGTCACCTACTACTGTCAATGACGATGCTTATGAATGCAGAAAAGCTACTCCGTGAATGCAGTCACTTAGCAAGAAATGTTTCAAAAAGGAACACAAGCATCGGTTGCTGCACTCACGGTTTGAAGAGGAAAATGAAGAGATGATATTAATTAAATGAATACTGCGATCCGTCTACCTAACACAAAAATCAAAAACCTCGTAGTTGAAGAGCATAACCCTAGCGCTCTCCTCAATATCTTTAATAGAAACAAAAGTTCCAAATAAAACCCAGTTAGCAATGATTCTGGGGACCATGTTGTCCCAGTGTTGCCAACGTTGTCCCAATATTGGGCCAAGAAACATTGCTACCTGGGAAACAGTTCCAGGCCCCAGACAGAACATATCTTCCATCCATTACTGTCAACTTCTGAAGAAATTCTTTGAGGGGAAATAACTCATTACAATTGCAAGACAATTATAATGAAAGAATATAGAATAGAATATTCACTAAACTATGTAAATAAAGTGCACTTTGAAGGGTTAAAACAACCACCCGTTGTTGTAAATAAGGTGCACTATGAAGAGTTAAAACAACCACCCGTTGTTGTAAATAAGGTGCACTATGAAGAGTTAAAACAACCACCCGTTGTTGTAAATAAGGTGCACTATGAAGAGTTAAAACAACCACCCGTTGTTGTAAATAAGGTGCACTATGAAGAGTTAAAACAACCACCCGTTGTTGTAAATAAGGTGCACTATGAAGAGTTAAAACAACCACCCGTTGTTGTAAATAAGGTGCACTATGAAGAGTTAAAACAACCACCCGTTGTTGTAAATAATGTGCACAGTGAAGGGTTAAAACAACCACCAATAGTTGTCAATAAATACACAGGCACCATTAGTTTCAATAAAGTAATAACTAATAATTGTTTGTTTTCTATTCCGTGTGTCGAATGGCATGCAAGTTACTTAACTTTATTGGCCTTTGATTAGTTCATTGTTGTAGTTGTTGTTGGCAGACTCTGAAATACTCTGACTATTTATAGACTTCCTAAGACAGTCTTTATAAGTCTAGAATAGAGAGTCTAGGGGCCTTGTCGCTAGGCAAACTCATGGCAACACTCAGGCCTCTAAAAAGCTGATGCTGTATATTACCTACCTTACCGCTACCTGCCTAGTGTAGCGTGCAGTACCGCTACCGACTGTAGGGGTTTGACGTAGTCTCTTTCATAGGTAGGTATGCATGGGGAGAAATTTCAGAAATAAAATATTAATATACATGGAGTAAAATTATGCTGGATATATTAATACTTATGTATTAATTTTCATTATACGGTAAACAGAAGAGAATTACAATGTCTTTAAATGCTCTCACTAGGTTTGTGACAATAGGTTTTTATAATAATAGATCCTGAAAATATTATAGACAGAGAGACATAAAAAGTATTGGATCTTTCTGCACCGGCGGTACACAGTTTAAGGCGTATTGTCATAACCCTAATTAATGTTGGTTTTTTGATAATTAAAATTCCAAACTGTGCAAATTAATGAAAAATTCTCCCATTATAATGAATTAGTTCTGATCAGCATTTATAATCATTTTAAAAATATAATCAATTTACAACGATCTTGATTGGCAGGAAATTAAATCTTAGTTCATCCTATTTCAAACAATTTATAGTTTTTCGTTTTTATCAGACATTCATACCATAAAATTGCGACGATAATGTGTGACATTGTGATATTTTGCAATAAAATACCATCAATATTCATCACAACGGACAATAAAAGACGATCTGCCGATTCTAAATTGTCCAACTAAGTCTTTGATTCATATTTCTCCAATGAACTTTGACCTCTGAACTTCTGTAAGATCAGTAAGTTAATGTCGCTATCTTAATTTGAAGTAACCTCTGGTAGTATCTTGTATTGTTATACTTAAGGTTTTTTTAGCAAAGTTCCTCATCATTTTTTTTATTTTCGAACTGACTGTAATGGAATACAACGTTTTGGGACGATTCCTTCCAGTTGTGTCTTCAGAAGTTGCTTATTTTTTGGAAGTTCACATAGCTTCATTACCAATTAATTTAATAAATTCCAGCAACACATATCACTTACTTTAACCTGGAATATTAGATATTAATAATGAGCAATTTAAACGAAGACGAGCGATTTAAAAACACGTGAGACTATTTATCCCATTGACATTAATTATCCTTCCACTAAAAAATAGCACACTAATTAATTCCCATTCAAATAGAATACCAGGTGATAATTCACGTCAATTATAGCTTGGTAAACATACCCACCTCTTAATTTGCTTCGACATCACAAGTAAAGAAATTTGTTTGATCGTTTTAAACGATATTATTTAATATCTTTTTCTTCTGTGATCACTTACTCCGTGAATAAATAATGTTGGTAAAAAATAGGAGAATGTCCATTCGATATTCTTGATAGAGTGTTTACGTACCAAACTGCCGCACATTAAACTCAGAGGGGTGAGTGAACTCGAAACAGAGGGCTGTGGTAGCGACAAATTATTAGGTAAACCTTGTGGATTTTAACCATTATTATTAGACTAATATATAGTCATTTTGTTCTATACATATAAGACAATTTTTCTATATCTTGTCTCTTCCCTGTATAATGTATATTCGTAATTATCTCAAATTTAAAATCAGATATAAAATGTGTATGAAGCAATAACTGATATACAGCGTAAGCCTAAACCGATTTATCAACAGAAGAAAATGAATTTAAATAAAACTAGAAGAATAATGTTTCAACAGAATTATTAGGAAGTAAATTGAGAACCATAGTAACATATTAAAATTAGAAATGGCTGCCTCTATCTTTGATTAATTTCTCAAGAGGGACTGTTACTGACGCACAAGAACGCTGTACTAGGTACTTAGTGTAGAACTTGATGGAATCAAATCGAATGGCTGCATACAAAGAATATCTATTGAGTTAAGAATAAATTGAAACCTTTTTTCCAAGATATACCATTTTGCCATATCCATAGGATTGAAGTCAGGACTCGGGGGTGACCTCATTTTTTTGTCAAAAAAGCCGCTGATGCTGTCTTCGCACAACAGTTGAATCACATTTGCTGTGCGAAGATTCAATTGGTTTCAAATGATTCGAAGAGTCAAGGAAGAACATTTTCATGCAAAATATTCAATATTTATTCATAAATAGACATGACTGTTGTTGATTACTTTATCGATAATGACCAAAAAATATTTGATCAGCCCATGCAATGAAGGAAGTGAGCTGTAATTATTTACACTCGAGTCTTCAGAGTTAAGGGCCGTACACACGTAAGGTTTCAGTTGGTATCCATGATACCTGCAGGTATCATGGATACCAACTAAAATAAATAATAATTATATCTATTTTCTTATATTCTCGTGGAAAAAGTAGGAGGAGTTTAGCAAAAAGTCTGGTGAATGACTTAAAAACCCTACGTGTGTATGGCCCTTTATGGGTATACACACTATCTTCCTGACTATTGGTGGCAGTCTTCACTTTGAACATTTTATCGTTAGACCAAAGCAAAACCTTTTCTGTGGATCTCTATAACTCTTCCAAAATAAGGTTTCTTCTGTCCAGTCCTCTTAAAGCAGTTGTCTTTACTACTTTTCATATGGAATTAACTCTCCTTGATAATCCTCTTCTTTAACGATTTTGATACACACATCTGTTAAGCAACTATTCTGGCACTTCTTCGTGGATTTGGTCAATTCACTTTTGGTGCCTATTGGCTATTTTCTTCATATAGTTGGTTTAGAGGAGGTTGTGCCTGACTGTTCTTGTTGTTTTCAGGCGTTGTTTACAGTTTTGTGACTCACAATTTGAGTTGTTTGATGATATCCTTGCTGATAACACCAGCACTCTCGACGCTCAACCCTATCTGACATAACTTCTAAAATATCTGCAATAAATGCTTGAAAAATAGAAAAAATAATTTGTTCATTTTTAGCTATATGGTACGTAGTAAACAATCTAAAATAATAGAGGTACACCACGTACATAATAGAATTGAAAATAATTCTGAAATTATGGGTACATATCGTATAGTGACTGCAGAGCCTGAGTACGAGAACTACTCCGTATAGTGAAAAAAAATTGTAGTCTCATAAAATATCCATTAGTTTTCTAAGACTGATGCAATTCTTAGTAGACTAAAAGAAACTTGTTTACTATTCGGGGTAGTTCTCTTACACAGGACTCATCAAATTCTCTATAGAGGAGTTCCATGTTTATTCCATGTACATATAATGAGTTCCATGGAGTTCCATGTACATATAATGTACAGTTCATTTCCGACATTATATAAATCTACGGATATCACAACCAGTATTTTATTTACTCTTCATTAATGGAAATAGATTATTTTCTATAGCCAATAAATCACAAACAGAAAATAATTTCCTCATATTGTACATAGTCTTACTCAGTGTTGTTTTTTCGATAATATTTTACATATGTATTTTTCCTTTAAATATTGTCTGTAAAAAATATTTAAAATTGTTATTTTTCCCTCACAGCAAGAAGGATGTTTCTGCTGTCAACTTCACATCCCACGTTGCGCACTGTGCACGTCACGTTACGGTGTGTCATCTGTGTGACACCAGTGTGCTCAAAGCGCACTACGCGCAGCATGTGCACGCGCAGCACGGTACACTAGACTGCGCAACTTGCGGGGATAAAGTGGACTCAGACCGCATCTTTGCGCATGAGGTTAGTACGTTGTTTTTGTGTTTGTAATGGAGAAATATTGAAATTCAACCTAAAAATAATAATAACTATTATAATATTATATATCATATATTATAAAATGTTTCGTCAAATGATGAAAAGTAATAAACACACTAAATAAATATACTTTGATATAAAAATAGTAAAAAGATTTATTATTATAAAACAATTCATATCAACTATATTTTAATATCACCAGCAATGTTAATAAAACAACATTATATATTTATTATAAAATCCTCTGAGTAAATAAATATACACTTTAGTTTAATATGAAATTCGAGCTTCTATATTGTGAAATAAAAGTATTTACATTGTGAAAATGAAGCACAATTTAATCCTTTTAAACCAATTAACACAAAGAAAACACCAAACATCGATAGGGTTAAATACAGACGTTAGGAAGAGGGAGATGACTCAGTACCGTCATTCTCTCTCTAGTCAGCTGACCATATTTATAGGTGGCATTTTTTGTTGACAGATATACTAAAGTCTTGACCTACACTAAAAAACATTTACACCAACTGATACTCTTGACCCAATAAGATGATCTTCTTTCTCGAGTAAATAGATCACTCTTTAGATGCTATGTGAAGTGTAGTACGAATTATACATGTAAACGATAGTGATATATTTAGCACATAAACAGGAAAATTTAGTCAATCAAAAACATAAAATATTTTATGATCGGAAGCGAAAAGTTTTTCTTGTTTTTAATTTTGATGTCTGAAAGGTTTATGAAAAAAATTGTTATATTAAATACAGTGTAAAGTGAAGGGTTAAAACAACCACCAATAGTTGTAAATACAGTGCACAGTGAAGAGTTAAAACAACCACCAATAGTTATAAATAAAGTGCACAGTGAAGAGTTAAAACAACCACCAATAGTTGTAAATAAAGTGCACAGTGAAGAGTTAAAACAACCACCAATAGTTATAAATAAAGTGCACAGTGAAGAGTTAAAACAACCACCAATAGTTGTAAATACTGTGCACAGTGAAGAGTTAAAACAACCACCAATAGTTGTAAATAAAGTGCACAGTGAAGAGTTAAAACAACCACCAATAGTTGTAAATAAAGTGCACAGTGAAGGGTTAAAACAACCACCAATAGTTGTAAATACAGTGCACAGTGAAGAGTTAAAACAACCACCAATAGTTGTAAATAAAGTGCACAGTGAAGAGTTAAAACAACCACCAATAGTTATAAATAAAGTGCACAGTGAAGAGTTAAAACAACCACCAATAGTTGTAAATACTGTGCACAGTGAAGAGTTAAAACAACCACCAATAGTTGTAAATAAAGTGCACAGTGAAGAGTTAAAACAACCACCAATAGTTGTAAATAAAGTGCACAGTGAAGAGTTAAAACAACCACCAATAGTTGTAAATAAAGTGCACAGTGAAGAGTTAAAACAACCACCAATAGTTGTAAATAAAGTGCACAGTGAAGAGTTAAAACAACAACCAATAGTTGTAAATAAAGTGCACAGTGAAGGGTTAAAACAACCACCAATAGCTATAAATAAAGTGCACATTGGATTATTCCTGATCTTTTCCATATATTCACTTTTTCATTAGCTACACACTATGAATAGACACAAGGGCGATGTGAAATAAGTCTGCAAAGGACCTAAAAGTCGGACCCTGACAGCAACTTACAAGCGTTTGTTTTATTGAAGTGACACGATGTAGCGACAAATCCTTTACACCTTTTCCAGTCGGAGGGTACAGGTACTCTGAGATGATGTCCTTGTTTAATATTATTTAACACAGAAACTTTACAATATTGAAGGAGAATCATGTAAATTATTTAATTTAAATTTGGGTGAGGTTCGAGACATCAGATAATTCCACTTTAGTAATTATGCAAGAAAAAACTACATAATTTAACATTTAACTTTTTTCTCTTCCGCCTGATTTTTTTTAGATTACTCACATGAAATTTAACAAATATGCTACAAAATATCTAATACAGTATCCAACACAGTATCTAATAAATATCTAACACAGTATCTAATAAATATCTAACACAGTATCTGAATTATTGCAATGTATCACTTATTAATTTGAATATTTTATAAATGAAGCAAGGGCCAATTTTCAATAATATCTCATTGCCATAAGTCACTAGATATTTGATACAGATCACGAGAAATACAGTACAGATTAAAAACCATGGCAGTGTTCCAAAGTGATAAATATCACTTTATAGATTATGATATTGTAGTATCAGTATCACCGTTGGTATCAGTATCACTGTTAATATCAGTATCAGTATCACCGTTAGTATCAGTATCACTGTCAGTATCAGTATCACCGTTAGTATCAGTATCACTGTCAGTATCAGTATCACCGTTAGTATCAGTATCACCGTTAATATCAGTATCAATATCAGTGTTATCATTCTTCTCTATCATAATTATTGGTCAGTTTCACATCATCGGTCATATACGAAAAAAACGATATAATAAAAATTAATTAATTTTTATATTTATTGGTATCCATAATTGGATACCAATCTATCGTGGATATCAATAAAATATGAATTAAATAATTAATATTGTACCGTTATTTCTTATATGACAGAAGATGTGAACTAAACCCATAATCATAATTCAAACAAATGTGCTCTAGTTCCCGAAACAGTTATAAAACCTATAACAATGACGAATAAAATAATCAATCCAAATCTTGAAGAATATTAGTAATCTAAAAGTTCAAAACATTAGATTTTATTGGTTAAACAATATGTAATTGTTAACAATTGGAGCAGAGTGGTAAGAATATCTGCTCACAACTTATCAAGGATGACAGAGCTAGAAAAGTATCAACCATGACACAGTTAGAGTTGCTTCTCTTTTAAATATTTACACTCAGGTCTTACAACAGTGGCAAAGATACTTACTTTAATAAAGTACCATACGTTATAATACTAAGGAATTAATCAGTCTAATATCTATAAAGAAGATCATAGTTATGCTGTCAATTCTGTCACACTGCGAATTAAAAGATATTGTTGTTACTCATTGCTGTCACGTTGCATGGTTTATGTTGATCTTATTATAGATAGCTCTTTTTTAACGTTATGGGGCATCTCTTTTCGAAATGATACGCCTGCATACCATGCAACATTTGAATCATTTACCTCTTAACATTACCATCATTTACCTCCCTTAACAATATCGCTATTGTGTTGCTGTGTGTTCAGCTCCCTCTGCCAACGATGGAGACACTTTTTATCGGGGTCATACTCTTGGCATAGTGAGGGTTATCGGTAATATGACACTCTTAACGCAAACGCTGTTATTGTAGTCAATGATCATGTGAAGTGGGGATGTTATTATAGCTGATAATTACCTATTTTAAACATTTAAAATACGCTAAAAGGTTTTATCTTTTGGTTGCTCTGGAAATAGATCAAAGGGTGATAGAATTAAATAATATTCAAATCAGTACTAGAACCTAGTCTTTCCACCACTAACACATTAATTAACACAAGGACTAACATACTAACTAACATACAAATTAACAAATAGTAGCTATCGAATCAATCTAAAATCAAATTAAATGTAATAAACTAAATTTTAAAAAAATCTATTATTTCTAATCACGCCAATATATTTGATAAAATCAAGTGTTAATTCATATGACATCTGTGAACACTTACATGTTAAATGCAATAGATTTTCATTAGCCCCTTACACTCACATTGATGTCCAACTAATTAAGTTTCATAGTATGTTGCGTGAGGCATGTGATAGTCTAGCACCAAAGTACCTAGTCTCTAACCAACTCAACATGTTGAAACACTCAAACAGGTTGAGAGAAGCATTCTTCTTTCTATCTCACCAATAAATGATAATTTATGAATGGCTGTATTCACAGAATAACAATAGGTAGAACAGAAGAATTAAGAGATATGATGTTAAAAGAGATTTGTTAACAGCAAATCATAATAGTGGTGTGTCTCCTGCAATCATATCAGTTTCAGTTCTTAACTCTATATCCTAAAAGCCTCTATTTGTATCAAACAATTAAAGTGAATTTCATAGAGTTTGAATAATAATTCAAATGATATCTAAGATTTATAGAATGTTCACCTAACCAGTCTTTACAAGAGAATTTTAGAAAATGTTTCCATTGCCATTACGGTTTGGTTGAGTACTGTACGGCATCTTTTTAAATAGTTTCTTATACCAATAATGTTTCTTAACTTTATCCCTATAATATTATTTCACCAGAAAAACTATCATTCTCAATTCTTTGATAACTTAGTTAGGCTCACGCATTGCAATGGTACACATTACAATTAAGTAGTACAAGAGCGTTTCACAAATGGCACAAGCACGCATTACAGGTACCTATGTATATATCACGAAGAATCAACTCATAAAGTGCAAGCACAAACTAATATCTTTATCAATACGAATATAGTATGATACATATAACAAGTTAATAATTATCCAAGCTATCTACACAAAAATACAGATTTCCTTCTTTGAATTCAAAATTTTTAAAATTTTAAAAATCTCAATTGAATTGACAGTAAATAATGATATCTTTTCCAAACATAGGTTTAGTTTATAACAAATAGGTAAAAATTACAGTTGGTTTTAGCAAATATTAAATACGCTCCATCATAATTCCCAACAGAAGTTCATAAATCGCTATCCCAGCTCTACCTATCACACTTCTCGGTAGCGATTCACACCGTAACTTCTTTGAAGCTCACCGACTTCTTTCATCTCTAGATTTATCTGCAGCCCCTCTCTAATAATTAAAGATGGCATTTTATAGGAAGTGCCTTGCGTACCTATCTTTTCTAGCCAATATGATGTGCAGAGTTCTTCAAGTCGCTAAAACAATTCAATCAAAGCCCAAGAGAGGACAACATCACTTAATCTAATACGATTCTAACCCAAGTTCCTCTCTAGCAATTTTCAAACACAACCTTGATTGGCACCAATGTTATGAAATCATAATCCACGATACATAACCATTACGGTAGATGAAGTCACTGACGTGATTTCTATTTGGTATGATGCGAATGTAACACTGATTCACAGATGTTTGTAATCTTCATTACGAAGATCTTATAACTGTTCTAATTTAGATCTACAATCGTGATCTTTTTATTCTGGGTTATGGGAACAATATATATGCACTGAAGATGTTTAACACTGATATAGTTAATTATATCTTAGCGAAAATTAATCTAGAGTAGACTTGAGCCTTCTTGATGAACATGGTAATCCGTAGAACATGTAAATAGAATATATTGGCTACATTATTTTAATGTTAATGAGGTAAAACAGTTGATAAGAAAAAATAGTCAATTATACTTTAATTATTATCGATTCGAAATTGAAATTAAATATTATTTTTATACGGAAAAAAGCTACATGATGATTGTGCTACCATATTAGCCTTATTAAATATTGTATTAGCTCCGCGCTAATATCAATAAGCAATCAATATCAATGTAACTGCCTTTAGGCACTAAAATAGCTTGACTAAAGTGGGTTGCACAGTGCCAACTTCACTTCAAAAGACACCGCGACTAAGAAAGGCATGTATGGGTGCTAACACTCACGCACATGTCCACTCATAGCAACACGCACATGTCTTCATTATAGAAAGTACGCACATGTGCATTCATTTAAGAGTGTTAATTGTACCACCACGCGGCCGGTAGCTTCGAATTCAACCACTCAGTCTTTTGGCTCGTCTGATGCTGTTGTGGTTGTGCTTTATTTCTACCCAATTCGGATTGTGAATCGAAAAGACTTGGTGAAAGTGGCTAAATAGAAATAGTGTCAGCGCACGTGGATCTGAAAGAAAATTTTGGATCTTATTCAGTGTAGCAGGAGAGAATAACCAGATTTTAGAACACCATGACATGGTAAACTTTACATCTGAGAGTGAATTATTTTGAAAAGATGTCTGCTGTTCAGCTTGCTCCAGTCGAGGAGGTAAAAAAAATTTGAAAGATTCTAGAGTAGAGCTCTTCTATAATGAACTCCTGTATAGTGAATATGGTGTCCTGAGTAAGGAAGTATCCTCTATAGTCTATATTGTACAATTATCTTTTATTAGTCGGTTAGTTATCTAAACTTGATTGCCATTCATTGTAGACTATAAAAAATTAGTTCCCTATAGAGCAGTGGTTCTTGAAGTATTTTTCTCGTGCACCCCTTGCTGTTCTCAGGCACCCCCTGAGCATTGTTTTGCATTGAAATAGATTGAAAAGCTACAATGAGAATATATTTGGTTACTATTATTTGATAATTAGATACGCAAATTGAAAAGGTAAGGAAAATTATTGTTTTATTTTCATAATGTAAAATTATTTTTTTAGGTAAGGAAAATTAAAATCCATTAGAAATTAAAGAAAACCATATAATTTGTGATAATAATGCAGTATATTGCATTGTAGTTATATAAACATTTAGAAAATGAACAGTTGCAAACTAATAAAATAAAACTAATCAATTACGGGGTATCGACACTCTCATATAATCCCGACACAGAAAGGAAAAATCTATATAGAAAGGTACAGTTTTTTTTTACACTCTGTTTCAGTGTTAGAATATAGGACAGAAGTAATAAAAGTTTAAGGAACACAAAACGAGAAATCCCACACTCAAAGATGTACATTTTTTTATCGAAAGCCACAATGATAATTAGGTGTTTATATCAGAAAATTGGCATACTTTTATAACTACCTCATATCGCAACATTTTGAGGAAAATATACTTCATGTATATTCTGCACGATATTAATTGCAAAAACCGAACTTAGAAACAACAGCCATCTCATGCACCCCCGATACACAATCCATGCCCCAAAGGGGTGCCACGCACCCCCGTTTAAGAACCTTTGCTATAGAGACTACTTCCTTACTCAGGACACTGCATTCACTATAGAGGATTTTATTATAGAGGAGTTCTACAGAACTAAAATTGTTTGAATGATGAAAAGATCTAATGATAGTTACTATCATCTATCAGTCACGTTTATTAACAAAGGTAGTCTGCAATAATGTAGTCACACCTCATTTCAATTTCTTGATATGGTATTCCTTTATTTAGTCGTAATTATAAGGTCCTTTATTTTTTACATTGTGTTCGAAATAAATAAAATAAATAAACCAAGAAAAGCTGACTTCAAGATCCAAATAATAACAGGTCAAACTTTTCAAAAACTTTTGCACTATCGGCAAGAATATATTCAATTAAATATATTTCACTATATTTTTCAGCTTATAGTATATTATCATAGAAGCTAATGGCCTATTTTGCCATCTATAATTTAAATGGGATTTAAAACATATTCAGTCTGGGTTATTAGATTAATTAAATATAAAATTAAAAATAAAATATTTAACGTACACAAAATATTGTAGTCATTTTGAATTGTTGTAGCGTATTATTTATTGTTGAATAAATTAAGGAAAATGTTCTCCCTATTTATGATAGTCACTTTTTCAGTTGTGCCTTTCATTTATTAACTTGATTTTTTATACTTATATAATGAAGGTTGTTATTTATCTAATATAATATTAATCAGTTAGTAGAGTTTACCATCAAATGAATATGATATTTCAGTTGCTAAAGAAATTAGGATTGAAATAGAAAGGATTTTCTCACATGTTTACAACTAATTTATTTTGATGTCAGATTAGTAGACAAACCAACCACACCTGTGAAAATAAACTAGTAATTACTTGAAATTGGTTAATTGACCATGATGATAAGCTATCTTCACTTGATTGAAATGTTGCCTATTTTTATAGTTTTATATTATTTTGTGCTGCTAATTTGAACATAAACTTTATTTTTATCTGAAGAATGGCGTATAAATCGGAAGTTATTTTTTGGGAAATCAACACTCACTGAATAGTTTCTAAATACATTTCATTTTCTAAAAAAAATACACAAGATTTAAGTCTCAGCAATAATGTTACAGCCAGTATATAGATTTAATAATATTATGAACAATTATTTACTTATCTTCACCAGCATATAATATTATGTTCAATGATTATCTAAACTGTAGCCGTAACATCATCACAATTACGCCACTGTATAAAAAAAAAATAGCAAACTTTTGAACAAAATCATCCTTTTACCGTTCAAAATGAATATAAATTTTAACATTTTTTTAATGTAAAATTTTTGCCTTTCAAAAACTAAATCTGAAATTGGTAATATTTTTTACCTCCATGAAATGAAATGATCACAATAATCTATTTCAAGAATTTAACAGGAATTTAATAGGAACGAAGAATTTAATCCTTGGATATTCCTTTAATATCCAAGGAATAAAGCCGTCTTGCCTGGGTTAATATTTAGACAATGCTTTGTAACAGAGTAAATCTATAACTTACAAAGTATCGTCATATGGCACTAAGGTGATTATTGTATTGATGTCACATTCAATTAATGATTCCGCTATAAAAAAAACAGGTAAATCCTTTCCCCTTCACTCAGGCAAATCCTTTCCCCTTCACTCAAGCAAATCCTTTCCCCATCACTCAGGCAAATCCTTTCCCCTTCACTCAGGCAAATCCTTTCCCCTTCACTCAGGCAAATCCTTTCCCCTTCACTCAGGCAAATCCTTTCCCCTTCACTCAGGCAAATCCTTTCTCCTTCACTCAGGCAAATCCTTTCCCCTTCACTCAGGCAAATCCTTTCTCCTTCACTCAGGCAAATCCTTTCACCTTCACTCAGGCAAATCCTTTCCCCTTCACTCAGGCAAATCCTTTCCCCTTCACTCAGGCAAATCCTTTCTCCTTCACTCAGGCAAATCCTTTCCCCTTCACTCAGGCAAATCCTTTCCCCTTCACTCAGGCAAATCCTTTCCCCTTCACTCAGGCAAATCCTTTCCCCTTCACTCAGGCAAATCCTTTTCCCTTCACTCAGGCAAATCCTTTCTCCTTCACTCAGGCAAATCCTTTCCCCTTCACTCAGGCAAATCCTTTCTCCTTCACTCAGGCAAATCCTTTCCCCTTCACTCAGGCAAATCCTTTCCCCTTCACTCAGGCAAATCCTTTCTCCTTCACTCAGGCAAATCCTTTCCCCTTCACTCAGGCAAATCCTTTCTCCTTCACTCAGGCAAATCCTTTCTCCTTCACTCAGGCAAATCCTTTCCCCTTCACTCAGGCAAATCCTTTCCCCTTCACTCAGGCAAATCCTTTCCCCTTCACTCAGGCAAATCCTTTCCCCTTCACTCAGGCAAATCCTTTCTCCTTCACTCAGGCAAATCCTTTCCCCTTCACTCAGGCAAATCCTTTCCCCTTCACTCAGGCAAATCCTTTCCCCTTCACTCAGGCAAATCCTTTCCTTTTCAGAAGGAGGAATGCCCAGGTCGCATTCAGGCCTGTAGTTTCTGTCAGTTGGAGCTGAAGGTGGAGGAGCTGGCTGGTCATGAGGAGTACTGTGGAGCCAGGACGGAGAGATGCAAGGGGTGCTCAAAGTTCGTGATGGCTAAGCACCTTCAGTTCCACTACAACTCTGACCACAAGTTCTTAACTCCTGAAGATAAAGGTAGTTCTTGTTGTGAAAAAAATTAAGTTTCGAAAAAGTTGATAGATTATTAGTGTAATTTATAAATTATCGGTCTGTTCCACATCTTCGGTCATATAAGAAAAAACTATACAATAAAAAATAAATTATGATTATTATATCCTGTTTTCTTATATGACCGAAGATTTGAAACTGACCGATAACTCGTAACTTACCCTATTATAATTTTTACATCCTATTTTCTAACTTTGTTTCTATTTTCCCGTCAGAGAGGCAAGATGAGGCAGAGTCTGGGGATGAGAGTGGGGAGGAGTGCCCCATTTGCCTTTGCCCCATCACTCTGCCCCTTGCTCTGGAGTGCGGTCATGTCTTCTGCATGGTTTGCGTGAAGGGAATCGCCAACACCACCAAGAACTGTGCTATCTGCAGGAGAGACATACCTAGGGACATGCTCATGGACATCAGGTCAGTCTCTGGGGTGGTGAAAGTGCTACAGCAGTAGCTACCTGAACAGGACATTCTTTTAAAGTGGCTGGAAATATAATTAGAATTTTAAAGATTTCAGGAATACCTACAAATTCCTTTAAAAGCGGCTAGAAATTTAAGTACAATCTTATAGGTAATGAGAAAAGTCATCAGATTATTAAAAGTGGCGCCATGAAAAAAACACACAATTATCCGAAAAATCTAGAAAATGAATTTTTAAACCCGATTAATTCTTATAAAAAGGGAAAAGAGTCACGATAACCAATTGGAAAGCATATATAAAAAGTCTTCTCATTAATATCAGCAGAAGTGATAAATTTAAAATCATTTTCCTATTCTAAATGTCTCTGAGTGAATGTTTCACAAATATAGCTCGTTGACTACGTATTGGTACACAGTTGTACCACTGTGCACATTACTGATATACAAAGAAGTACACACATATACCACTCAACGCTTCAAACCAGAATTAAACTATGACTGTGCACCACATTTATACCAGTGTTTTACTATACTGACAAGATCACTAGGTACACACAGAGGTACTCAGGTCCTTTGGCTTTCATGGGACATGTGATATAGAAACAACAGAAACTTCAAATTTTGGAAATAGCAGTCTGGCAAGATCTTGCGTTTAGAGCATACGTACTCATCGTAATAAACAACTAACACTATTTACAACCTGTTGTTGTTGTTGTTGTTTTTGTTGGTTATAAACATTCTTTTCAAACAACAGTGCCCTCATTACAATACTCTCCATATGAACCCTAAGTATTGACTTAACGGATCACGCTCTCTCAAATTAAGCCCAAACTTTCCTAGAGTTTAGCCAAATGGCTTCCAGTGAAGTGCTTTCTCCAGAACTTCATGCAGAGCTGATAAATATTTCACTTTCGTTATTGCAATAAAATGCCTCGTTGTTTTATGTTGTTTGTGTATATCACGTATGAGTTTTTATTAGTTTTGGGGAGAGAAGTCCTATTACTGCCCGTTTAATGGAAGGAATTTTTCACTCATATTTAAATGGAGTCTTGATGGGAGTGGAGTGCTTCTATTTTCATGTTTATTCTTCATATTATTAAATCATATGTTAAAATAAACGGAAACAGTAATTTGAACATTTTACAACAGTGTAAAAGTAACAGATGTTTTCAGGTAATTTCACGTTTTTGGGACGAAAATAATTTTTTTTAACGTTTCAATATCGGTTGTCAATAATATAGGAAATATAAAATTGAATTTAAATAAATATTAACAAACAATAGATATATATATATATATATACTTACTTATATTGATTATCTTGGCTAAAAATAATGACGAATTAAAGTAATTATAATATCATTTTCTAATTACTTCTAATAGAGAAAAATATTCTACACGAGTCTTGAATTTCAGTACAAAATTTTGGTGGGAATATCACAGATGATCTGCGATATCTCATCAATGACTAAAGTGGGGTACTCAGAAAAAGTCTACTATAATTCCCTCCCAATTATCTATGATATCACACCTATTTATCACATATCATCGACGAGAATCCCCACGAAGAATATCGATATTCATCTAAGATAATGCTTTTCCAGAATAGATACGATAATAACGATCAATAGGGATGGTATACGATAACGATAATGAATATGCATATGGTCCTGCATCAGAAAAAAACATACCAATTTCTACCAATTCAATCCTTTTCATCTACTATAAACTATATTGAGTTTTCTGTAAATAACGAATTATCAACCAGTTCAATAATTCGATCATATAAGAAAAATAAAGAGTTAAAATTATTTGCATAGCATTTCCTAATATCATCAAAATATAGAACCGGTCGATTTCACTTAACTTACTCCAATTATCGAAATGCAACTGACTATTATTATACAAAATACCCCATTCGTTGATGTTCACACTGAACATTTTCAAAAAACCTTCTTTTGTTTCAAATCAATTAGTCATACTGTACCATACCACCATCGAAGATTTTAGAGGGTAATTATACCATCATTAAATTTCTCTCTCGAAATGGTAGGTACGTCAAATAAATCTTCCAAAACAAAAAAAAAAGACGTTTGACTGAAGAGAGATGACTATGAAATGTGACTCCCATTTATCGTTGTTATACTCTTTCGATGAACTATATATTATATTTCACGATAACTGACACCTCTGATTTATCGGTGATGTGGGGCAGGTAACCGTCGAGATTAATCACAAAAAAAATTATACATTTATATTTTGAAAATATCTCTCTAAATATTTTTCTTATCGGTTGGATAATTTTTCAAATTTCTGTATATTATTGGTAATTGATAAAATCAGAATATTTTATGCTTAAAGATAACTCCAACAAAAACCATTGACAGCTGTAATTTCTATTCACTTGAATAAATTAGAGATCAAACACTCGGCTGATAGATGGGGGCAGTTAGATACACCACATACAAAGACAAATGAATTTGATCTAAGGTCATAGAGTTGCAATGTGCAACAACAGCTACTGTTCATTGTGTTCAAACACTGTCTTTTCGAGGCACTAAAATAAACAGAGTAATTCTAATTGAATAGCAGCGTAGAGATGTTTTAAGGACAGAATAGCGCGGTGTCCATTACTGAGTAGATGCTGCTTAATGAATAGCTAGTTGATCTAAAGAGACAGAAGAATGAGTCTCGCCGAGACAGAGGGTGTGACAGTGAAATATTGCTATGTTGTTTACGGTATTCATTGCAAGGTCTTGCAGACAATATACTTATTAGTGGCTATTTATATTTATTGTAGACGAAATGAATAGCTTCGAACTGTTGTAGCATTCTACTTGGAAGGTGTTCAATACCTTGACATTGAGAGGGATAAGAGTGTTTACAAATTATTTTATTGATGTCTTAAATTGTTCATCAACTCTTACATATAAATCTTTTAGCAAAGTAAATTCTGAAAACATATTTCGAAATTATTATCCGAGATGGATCAAAATGTTAAAAGTAAATCATTTGGTACGCTAGTGTCAAATTTTGTTATTGGTACCAATATTCATCGGTGGAATTTTTCTATTAGTTTGGTACCAATATTCATCGGTGGAATTTTTTATTGGTTTGGTACCAATATGGATCTGTAAAATTCAAAGAACATTTTTTGGACGAACATTTTTGAGGTTCCGAATACGACGATTTTCAAAATTTCGGTGAGAATATTTATTTCAAACAGTTGCCCGCGAACATCTGAATCTTCAAAAATAACAACGCAAACCTTAATTCCAATACCTTTCGTATATTTCAAAACCTAAATTTTATTCACTCCGAATCTACGTAAATTTAAAGCTTTCGGATTTAAAAAAAGTGTTTTTAAAGATATCAACATTCTACTTTGTACATATATATTCAACAAATTATTACTAGAAAATCCAATTATTAATATAAGACAGTAAAAGTTGAAGTTCCTAAAAACAAATTCGTGTTTTCGAATTTTCCCCTTGACACATAGGTTTAGATTCACGTAAAAAAGACATTCGAATTTTTTTTTTTTGACGTTAGTCCGAATGCGATCCCAAATGCCGTACGAACAAATCCGCGGATATAGGTTCCCGAATATTTGTTCGTAACTCCCATATCTGGTGGAATTTTATTATCGGTAGACTTATGCGAGGAAATGGGATTCACGATCTTCAAAATGCATATTAATATTTCACAACTTAATCATTCTACTGTTACAACAGATTCTGTCGTGAAGAAGATGTCATCAAGAACTACGTCAACAAACCAAAGGACAAAAAGACCTTCAGAAGTCATTCCGTGCCCGGTAGAATGAAGCCCACTTCAGTAACACGAAGGGCGACAACCCAGGATTACGATGGTGAGATGAGATATAATTCATATTTGAAATAGTGAGAGAAACGAGTTTTAAACTTTAATCCTTTGAAATTAATCCAATTAAGTGAATTAAGGATTTAAAGTTTCTCATTTTCAATCTTTCTTTTTGTAGATATGGTCTCTCACCTTCTCTCGAACCGAACAAACACGTCATCTGTTCGCTACCAGAGACCAATCAACACCCACACCCCAGCTAACTACACACCCTACTCATACAACAGCACAGACAACACCACCTCCACCCTCAGCACCTCAAACAACGATGATGACTGCTGCTGTTCTTCCTCTTCATCTCCAAACAACAAAGTAAGCACACAAGTACAAGTCACCAGCACTGCTTCCTCAAACATCTCATCAGTCCCTACATCGCAGACAATAAGAACAGTGACTGTGTCGACACACAATCGTGATGTTTCATCTGACAGCCCCAGAGTGACCTCAATTACAACGGTTTCCTCCTCAGTTGATCCTAGACCCAGAAGACCTACATCTCTTGCATTAAACTCCTCACATAATGACAACTATCTACCTTGTAAGTATACACTTAAAATTTCCAACTTATTCATTCTAAAATTCACCCTACATTTTTTCACGTCTAATAAAAGTTTGTTTCGATTCATAATTTCTTTGACCTACAGCCAGCAGAGGTCCTCCTCCAAATGCTAGTCAGGAGCAGTACGACCGATGGTTAGCGTTCCAGTTAGCTCGGGCTGATGACGACATTCCAGTGGCTGATTTCAATAGAAAACACAAGCAAATTATGGGCAGGTCCCAAAGTATGCCAGAAAGACGGGTCAGTAATTCAGAAATATAAGCCATCTTCAATTTTGATCTAGAAAATAACTTTATTCAAACATTTACATGAATCACTTGTTCATGTAAATTTTATGTATATTTGGAATTATCATTCAACCCATAATTTCAGATCTTAGCTGCAACAAATCGAGGAAACATTAGTTCCGATGATTCTTCAGAGTCCAGTGACGACGACGATGATGATGATGAAAGTGATAGTGAACATTTATCTAAGTTTTACTCCAAACGTCCACCATCCTCACCCAGAACTCTCAACAATAATTCTTCTTCTTCATATCAATCACCTTCATCCAATTCATCCTTGTCTACATCTAGTCGATCCCCAAGCCTCACTAAGTCTTCAAGTGAAAATGGCTCTAGTTCTCACAATTCAACAGGAGCTAAGCCTAAGACATCAGGACTCAAGAAAAAAGTTTCTTTCAAAGAAGAAGCTGTGAGTATTTGATTCATGCTAGAAAATTGCCTATTCTGAAAACAATAGTTTTTTATAATGATTACTAATTGAACATAATCATCTTTTTTTAGCCTGAAATACGTCGATCAGCTGCAGTAATGCTTCCTTGTGAATTTTGCAATGAAATGTTCTCTGAGAGAGATTTAATGAGGCACCAAACGTCTTGTGATTTGAATGAAACTTCAATGCCAAGAATAAGTAGACGCGAATCTCCCAGTGTACAAAGCTCGCCTACAATGTCGATTAACTCTCCTATAACATCCGCTGCAGTAGCCTCTTCATCTTCAAATAATCTAAACTCACCACATTCACCAACATCAAAAAGAAAAGCCCCTCCAAATCTACCCTTCGCCCCTCAAACTTCTAAAAGTAAATCAGATTCACTGGGAAAACCTGACTCGTTAAAAAGTCCACCTAACAGTCCATCACCTAGACTCTCCCAACCCTCATTAAACAATAGAATTAAATCTTTTCCAGTTTCATCAGGCGATCACACAGATTCATCTTCATCTTCGGATAGTCGCCCCACAAGTGTTAGTCCGTGCCCTCCACATAGTAATAACAGTAGTAGCAGTGGTATTAGCAGTATGGCAAGTAGCGTTCGCTCAATTTCTAGTACACCAAATAGTAGCAGTTCAGCTTCTCCAATTCCTGCCATCGTAGATACACCAACTGATGTTGAGGCAGATTTTGAAGATGAAGAAACACCATATGTGAAACCTAGGAGGGGTAAACTCCTTTCCTCAGCAATTGGCTCTTGGAGAAGTATGTCGGGTTCAAGAGGTGATAAGCAGAAGTATACAAGGTCTATGACTGCCCCAATGGATTTTTCTGAGGATTCTACTGAAAATAATTGTGTTGTTAATAGTTTATCTGCATCACAATTACCACCATTGCCTCCTAGACCAGAATCAACTCCAGCAGAACCTAATCAATTTTCGATTAATGAGCAAGAAAAATCTTCACCTGAGGCTCAATCAATTCAGTCTAAGCCGAAACAACAGGTTTTCATAAAACGAACTAAAAAGTATAGAGCACCTGCTCCCCCGACCTCAAATGGAGCAAATAATCAGTCAAATACTAAACCTAAAAATGAAGAGACTAAACCTAAAAATGAAGAGACCATCATTTTCAAGCTTGACAGCAAACCAATGATGCGAATAAAATCAGAACCAGAAAAAGAGCTAGTACAATGCAGCGACTGTAAGGATTATTTCACAGAAGAAGATTTTGATATTCATAAGGTAAGTAATTGAGAATTAATTTTCGTCTAAATTCTATTTATCTACCGCAGATATATGTAGATTTTGAAGATACTAATTTTCCTCTAAATAGCCTACCTGCCCCTCTTCAAAAATTGCAAGAAGAAACCAGTTCTTTCGTGACTCCTCGCCACAAAATTCCCCCTCCTCCTCGGGTGATAACAACTTCTTGGCTGATGATGAATCAGAACACCAGGATGTCAGAAGATTCGACAGGTAAATGAAGTCACGATTCAATTTTCTCTAAATCTTACAATAATTCTATTCAATATCGATTTGAATTCAATTACATTTTATGCAGAGCTCAGTCAGTGTTCGACGACAGAAGCTTCGCCCACCGAAGTGGTCACATCTCAAGAACAAACAGCATCAAGGAGAATCATCACTTCGAGAGACCAAGCTACTCTTCCATGGGTCGCAGATGGGCATCGAAAGATTCCTTGTTCAGCCAACGTGGCGACTATTCGTCACCTCTCTCGCCCAATGCGCACTACTCCAATGGCGCATCGGTTTCAACCAGAGACAACGAGAGCAAAGAACGAGGAAGAGCCTGGACCGACCATGTGTCCATGGTTCAGGAAGATGTTAAGACGAGATTGAACAGCGCGAAGGCTCTTATTTATGGTTAGTATATTGGTTTCGATATCTTCCTAATAAACTTTCCGTTAAGTAGCTTAGAATTTAGATAGTTTGCCCTAATCTAACATTAATAATAAATACCTAACGTTTTTTTAATTTTTAAAAAGTAGTAGATTATAACATTCACTCTCTTGAAAAAATAGCAGCTTATATTTCTCTATCACTAATGATTCAAAATACCCAAAACTTCTGTATACTTTCGCTTTCCACCTTTCTTCCCTTTTTTCAATTCTGAAAACAGTTTGGTGGATCCAATTTCAGATAAAGTCAATGAGGGTGTCGAGGTGTCTTCACCAAGTATGAACATCGTTTCTGAGCTCCGTGGGTGGATTGAGAGGACCCAACCCGTTATGGGTAGATAATTTGTTAGAGTGATCTATGTGCACCCTGCTGTGTACTTGTTGCTTCACCAAGGGGTGAAATAGTGTGATGTCATTCGTATTATGTAACCACGTAATGTCGTCCACATGAGCTAAGCTAAATTATGATTTTATCCTCTCATCAAAACGTGGAATCATAATTTTGTGTATAAGAAGTTGGATTATCCAGAGTTAATGAAATAAGATAAATTATAAATCTTTACTGAAACAATTTAACAAAAAATATATCCCTATGATTGATTATCTGCATAAATATTCATGGCTTGATTCCAAATTTTTCATTTTTGGTGAATGTGCTACAAAAACTTCTTCAGGTCGTAAATAGTTGGTGCACAATCGAAAACTGTCCGTTTTTTAGTATTTTATCACAAACATTTGCCTATGTATAATAAAGAAGTCATTGATGAATATGAAATTTGAATGTTTATTCAGCAGCTGATATGAAACGATTTCAACTGCTCCCAATGACTTAAAAGTATATACATTTGATTTCTATACACCAATTATTTCTGATCAGAGGTAGTATAAACTTCCTTGTCATTGTTCACCCTCCTCTTACTTAAACAAACATTTATTGAAAAACACTTGCTTGGAATAGTAGAAACTTACAGGTCTATCAGTAAACTGACTATAATTTAATGATAATTAAAAAACAACTCTATCATCCTTGGACTATTTTAATCAACTGCTCAGAAAAAGCTAATTGGAAACCCAATTCACCATGGCAACAGAGAACAAGAGTGACCTAAATTCTGAGAAGTGATAGAATCGGGGACAATTTAATTGAAATGCAAAATTGATTAGTGCGCTATGAGACAATTAACATGTAGTACATACAATGAACCAGTAAATCTAAACAATTCATACCATTAGGTATTACGTAATCGTAGATATTGACCTTGCTTCCATTTTAAGAAAATTGCAGATATCATACTAATCATTCTTTCCATTAATTATATTTGTAGTTTTTTATGCGTGTGTTTTCCAATTGTTTTCTCTTATTCCTTTAAATCTGCTTTTGTATTTCAATTCATTGATAAATTTGATAATATTACTTTTATATTCTAGGGCGTTAATTCCTAGATATCGAACGGTTCTATTTTAATAAACGAAAGAATTTTTTTTCTAGTAATTCGATTCCAAACTCTGCAATACGCACTCAATTGCAATTGCCAGTACTTGGAATATTTGGAATCCATCTCCTTGCGAGATATTTTTTTCGAATCCGAAGATCACGACATTCGAAATGACAGTTTAGGAAGAAATGAATATTCTTTGACAACTCGAATAGCTGCAGCTTTTCGATGCCGAAAGTTTGGACGCCATTAGGAGTTTACGGAGCGAATCCTCAGCAACGAAACTTCCATATTTCGAACAGTTTTTGATTCACCATGCGATGCTCTAACGAAAAGTGAATAGCAGTTTACTGTGGAAAATATTACGCTTATGTAGAATTCTCTAGATGTTTTTTAATTTTCCATTTACCACAATTTCCTTTTAAAAATAGAGCCATCAATCATTGACATCTAAAATATAGTCGTTACTTTCTCCTTTTCTAATCATAAGAAATTAGTACATCCAAAGATGTTTATTAGGATGAATACCCGACACTCTCTCACAATAGTCACAAGTGCATTATCCTAATATTTTTGTTTACAGGAAGTAGCCGATACAGAAGTACAAGCCATGTGAGACCATCTTCCCTCTATTCTTCAAGGTGAATAGAACACAAAGTGATATAATTGATAAACTAAATTAACCCTCGAATCCAAAAATATTAGTTTTATCTGGTATCCAAACACATTTTTAAAATTAGGAAGTAATATGGAATAACAAATAAATACAATAAATAATTCTAATACTGTTTATAATTAGAATTTGCTCATTATTTTAATTATTTTCAACAGTGGATTTGGCAGCACGCTTCGCCTCAATTCTTCGGACTACAGTAGGTCCAATTTCGGAGACTCGCTTGGATTATCATTCAGAGTAAGTATTTGCCTTGTTTTGTTTTTTTGGTCTACTATATGAAGTTATTAATATCTAGGTACATGCTCATACTTTTAATTACATATTTCATAAATTAAATTAAGTTATTTTTACTAGAAACTAATACATTTCTTAGAAATATGTGAATTTAAATTTATGTACTAAACATATATACCTATTTATTGTTAATGGTTTTTCTTCTCTCATTTCCAGAGGAGATACATCAGGTAAAAACTAAGCCGGGGAAATGAAGTGTCTTCTAAAATCTAGCAAATAATTTTATTGAGCAGATATGAAGAATGATATTAAATTTCAAACTGATGTTTTTGTTATATATAAAATAGGGCTAAAGTTACAGAATCTATCAATTTACAGTTTTAAAATTTAATATATCGTCATTCAAGATATCATTTATTTGTAATGTTTTAACCCTAGCCAAATTTAAGAATTTACCGTAAAATTGTAAATAGGTTAGAAAAAAATGTTAACCAGTACATTGTTATAAAATGCTTAATATGAACATTTTATTAAAAACTGTTATCACTGCCATAAAAATGTTAAACAATCACTGTACGCTGTACCATATATGGCTGTAACCTGTAGTACCAATAGTGTGAACAACATAAATAAATATTATACGACTGTTATAATTTTTAAATGAACTAGAAAATGTTCTACTGACGCTGAAGATAATTTGAGTTTATTTTAATTTAAAGATATAAGAAAATAGAATTTACCTTCGTAGTTCATTTTGTAAACCCCAAATAAATACTTTAACACCTTTTGACATGTAAATATTAGGCAATTCATATATTGAGTATATGAATTGACATCCATGATATTTTAGTCTATTATTTGTAGAGAATAATATCGATGTTTTTTTCAATTTCTTCCTAAATTTAGTTGGTAAATATAATATTTATTGTAATTAAAACTAGTGTACATTTTTGGAAACAATAACCACTGCCATATGTTTTTTTTCTTTTTTCTTAATAATAAATAACGCACATTTACTTGAATAATTCGGACAGTATATTATTGTTATGATTATTTATAAATTTAATTATGTATACCGAAATTAATTTGTATGTTTTACAGCATTAAAAGGAATATTTTAAATAAATTATTTTGATATATTTGGTATAAAAGAGAGTTGTTAATATCTGTCGCATTTTCTTTGGAAGTTAGAATCAATCTATACCGATAATACTATCACGCAGTAGCTTTTCTGCATCCATGAACTTGAAACCATTTTTAGTAGGTGACTTAATTTTTTCACAGAATCATTTTGTTGACTGACTGCATCGTCTAAGTCCCTTGTATTTATTCTATTTACTTAGTCTTCTATGGCCCCACCGTAACTTTATTTTTGAGTCCGAAGCAGACGTTACAAACCTCTAAATTAATTAAATAACTTATAGTTTAGCATAGAACTGTTCTCTGAATTCAACCCCCATTGACAATTGTTAGATGTGTTATATATTTGTGTACAGTTATTAAAAGAGTGCTGGATTTTATTTTTACTTTGATTAGGTTGATTTGCCAGTTTTCTTTTGTTTCGTTGATGATGTCCAAACTGCTTTTTTTTACTTCCAAATTTGAGATTTTTAGAAAAATGCTGTGATAATATACCTCCTCGAGAGAAAACGACTTTTATTAACAGTAAAACTATGTAGAAAATATATATAAGAAATATCGGAAAAAAAACGAAATACAGAAATTGGTAAAGAAGATAAAAAAATATATTACCCTCAAGTTACTTGCAATAAAGATCTAAGTTACCCACAAGTTACTTGTAATAAAGATCTAAATTACCCACAAGTTACTTGTAATAAAGATCTAAATTACCCACAAGTTACTTGCAATAAAGATCTAAATTACCCACAAGTTACTTGTAATAAAGATCTAAATTACCCACAAGTTACTTGTAATAAAGATCTAAATTACCCTCAAGTTACTTGCAATAAAGATCTAAATTACCCACAAGTTACTTGTAATAAAGATCTAAATTACCCACAAGTTACTTGCAATAAAGATCTAAATTACCCACAAGTTACTTGTAATAAAGATCTAAATTACCCACAAGTTACTTGTAATAAAGATCTAAATTACCCGCAAGTTACTTGTAATAAAGATCTAAATTACCCACAAGTTACTTGCAATAAAGATCTAAATTACCCACAAGTTACTTACAATAAAGATCTAAATTACCCTCAAGTTACTTGCAATAAGATCTAAATTACCTTCAAGTTACTTGCAATAAAGATCTAAATTACCCTCAAGTTACTTGCAATAAGGATCTAAATTACCCACAAGTTACTTACAATAAAGATCTAAATTACCCTCAAGTTACTTACAATAAGGATCTAAATTACCCACAAGTTACTTACAATAAAGATCTAAATTACCCTCAAGTTACTTGCAATAAGATCTAAATTACCTTCAAGTTACTTGCAATAAAGATCTAAATTACCCTCAAGTTACTTGCAATAAGGATCTAAATTACCCACAAGTTACTTACAATAAAGATCTAAATTACCCTCAAGTTACTTACAATAAGGATCTAAATTACCCTCAAGTTACTTACAATAAAGATCTAAATTACCCACTGGCTAAAATACCCATTAATTACAGTATGAAATAACCCATAGATGAATAAGATTAAATCCAAACATATTTTCTCTATTTATTCTGGACGTTACCTTATTAATTTAATTGGTATAATTGGTATCTGAAATAAGAAATTCAGAGTAAAATTCAGTACATTTGTTCATACATGAACCAACACAGATGTGAAGACACCTGTGCAGGTAATTTGGGGGGAGAGAGAGAGAAACAGCAGTGTTGGTGAGAACGGTGAAGTGGGGAGTGGTGTGGTAAAGTGGAGGTGGTGAAGAGGGAGTGGTGAAGAGGGAGTGGTGAAGTGATGAAGTGGAGGTGATGTGGTGGAGTGGAGTGGTGAGCTGAGGTGGTGTAGTGAAGTGGGATGTGGAGTGGGGGTGAAGTGGAAGGAGAGTGTTGTGAAGTGGGGGTGAAGTGGTAGGGGGAGTGTTGTGTGAAGTGGGGGTTGAATTGGTGGGGGTTTTTTTTTATCACAAGTGTAATAAGATATCAACGTTGAAGATATTTTCTTCATCGTCAGGAGCAATAAAGTGTGGTAACATTAACCTAACAATGAACTTTATGACCAACTGTCGTAGGTTGCATACCATTTTTCTATGTGAGCTCTTTATCTTATATGTTATTACATAATTCATTGTAATTCATCCATTCATTTTTGGAAATTCAAGAAGTATAAATTAGCATCTTCAATCAGAGAAAAGAGTCTCCACATGTTGCTAATTTTTCAAATCACAGTTTTCAAATTTCCTATTATTTTAAAACCTTACAAATTTTTCGTCGTCTACCCAGCCCAATTATGAAATATCTACAAACATTACAATTAGTAAATATTCTTTTTTATATAATTGTGAAATTAGGAAACTGTCAAAATTTATTAGAGATATAATTTTCTTTGTATTTAGTTATCCATTACTGACTAGATTCTTCTTCTAGAAATAAGCCTATTTTCTTTATACCATTAGAAAAATTAAATGTATACAATTAAAACTTTAAGTTATGTATAATAAATGCAATGTGAGTTATATACAAGGGTAATAATTAAAACCTTTACTTATTATTTCTGAGCTCAAAATATAATGGTGTCTGGTTACCACTAAAAACTCTTTACAGTTTCATTTCATGTATTACTTGATGTAATTGAAATCCAGTATTATGCGATGCAATTTACCGCTGTTGAATTTTCCGCGAGAAAATTTAACGACAATTCTGTATATTTCAGTTCCAATTTATTAGTCTGCTATATGCAATCAGTTTATTCTTCAATATTTTCATATCTAATTTATTACAATCTTTATTGTTATCTGAAATAGACTCATAGAGTGCAGATAGCACACTAATGATACCCTCATGTCTGTACTTTACAGTAGCGTACAAAATTTTAGGAAACAAAGACGAAATAGTCAATATCTCGTAAAAAATAAATAAAATATGGAGAAATATTCACAGATGATTGGTTCGGTTCTAGGTATATTCCACCCCGGTAAATTCCACGCTAGGTATATTCCACCCCGGTAAATTCCACTCTGGTATATTCTACCCCGGTATATTCCACGCTAGGTATATTCCACCCCGGTAAATTCCACTCTGGTATATTCCACCCCGGTAAATTCCACCCTGGTATATTCCACCCCGGTATATTCCACTCTGGTATATTCTACCCCGGTATATTCCACGCTAGGTATATTCCACCCCGGTAAATTCCACCCTGGTATATTCCACCCCGGTAAATTCCACCCTGGTATATTCCACCCCGGTATATTCCACTCTGGTATATTCCACCCCGGTAAATTCCACTCTGGTATATTCCATCCCGGTATATTCCACGCTATAGGTATATTCTACCCCGGTAAATTCCACTTTGGTATATTCTACCCCAGTAAATTCCACTCTGGTATATTCCATCCCGGTATATTCCACTCTGGTATATTCCATCCCGGTATATTCCACTCTGGTATATTCCATCCCGGTATATTCCACGCTATAGGTATATTCTACCCCGGTATATTCCACCCCGGTAAATTCCACCCTGGTATATTCCACCCCGGTAATTTCCACCCTGGTATATTCCACCCCGGTATATTCCACTCTAGGTATATTCCACCCTGGTATATTTCACACCGGAATATTTCACTCAGGTAAATTCCACCCCTGTAAATAATTAATTTACTTTAGTAGGGAATTAAACGTCCACTTCGGAACCAAAGGCCATATCGCTGAGGTCAGAAAGAAATTTAATATAAAGGACTAGAAGAAGCAGTGTGAAAGGAAATTGACTCCATGTTCAAAATCACCTACCATCTGTTGTTGACAAAAAATAGCTACTCGTTGAATGTAGTCACTTACCAAGGAATGTCACTACAAAAGACACAAACACCGGTTGCGATACTCACGGATGAAAGAGGAAAATGAAGAGATGATAGTAAATGAAGCCAACGAGCCTAACCAAAACGAAAATTTAAGACCTCGTAGTTGAAGAGCATATCATTATTATAATTAGATGTTTAACGTCTGTTTCGGAACCAAAGGGAATATAGCTGACGAAAAAGGAAATTAAATACAAGTGACTAGAAGGCTATTCCTAAGGTGGAATATTCCTATGGTGAAATATACCTAGGGTGAAATATTTCTAAGGTGGAATATTCCTAGGGTGATATATTCCGGGGTGGAATATTCCTAAGGTGGAATATTACTAGGGTGAAATATTCCGGGGTGGAATATACTTGTCACCGATTGGTTTAAGCCTTCCCTTCCATTTCTTATGATATCAGTATTGAAGAAATAATAAAAAGGAATTTATAACATATTTATTTGATTGAAAAGATTCAAACTCAACGGGAAATCCATATTATCAGAGATTATTTAAACTCAGCGTTATAACATTTTATATAATAACATTTATATTTTATATAACTTAATAAAAAATAGTTATAATGTGTTTTCTATTAGAAGAATCGACCTTCGTTATAAACAACTGCAATTATTACAATTGTGACAAGCAACCGGTGGTTCTTGATCTTCACCGCTGTAATTATCAGAAACGCGGATCATTAAATTTACATTAAGTTTATATTGTTTTCATTCCTAATTGTAGACACATGCAAAACAATAAAAATGTGATAAAATCTTTTTTAGTATTACCTTAACGCTGCTGATATCATAGGAAATCAAAGGAAAATTTGATAGGAAAATATCAACCAAAATTTAATTCCTTGTTTTAGGAGATATTGAATATTTGAATATTTGTTCCCTAATCTTGGACACTTCTGTAGGTCACATTTTCCATCAGGTAAAGCGTCACTTGTTATTCCTGTCACACTCTCCTGTCACACACATTCAGTGTCAGGTCTGTGGAGGTGACACTGACACTCTGGACTGAAGTTAGGGGGGAAGTTATGGTGGGGCCAACCCTCTCTTAAATCTGTGTCCCCACCATAACTTTCTGTTTAGGATAGAGTGTCTGTAGTTCCGGGGCCGACTTACTAGTTATGTTAAATTTTCATATCTTTAAAATATGTTCATTTTGACCACTATTTCTATTCTTTCATTTTTGTTGAATGAGACACTAACGTTGCAGCCACTCTCTCAAAAATTTGATACCTTCAATTACGGATATCATATTCGAAAATGAGAAACACCGATGATTACAAAACCTTCTAAGTTCCCTCTCTGATATTATGATAATTACTTTAATATTAATTTAATTTCGTTATGAGTTCATTGAATCTATTTGTGAATATATAACTTACTATGTAAATATGATGGATTATTATATCTTAACATGCATACAAACTCAAATTAATATTCAATGCTTATAACTTTTAATGATGAGAGTTTCTTGAATGTTACTATCATTACTAAGCGTTACTATCATTACTTAGCATTACTATCATTACTTAGCGTTACTATCATTACTTAGCGTTACTATCATTACTTAGCGTTACTATCATTACATAGCGTTACTATCATTACTTAGTGTTACTATCATTACTAAGCGTTACTATCATTAGTAAGCGTTACTATCATTACTTAGCGTTACTATCATTACTTAGCGTTACTATCATTACTAAGCGTTACTATCATTACTAAGCGTTACTATCATTACTAAGCGTTACTATCATTACTAAGCGTTACTATCATTACTAAGCGTTACTATCATTACTTAGCGTTACTATCATTACTTAGCGTTACTATCATTACTTAGCGTTACTATCAGTACTTAGCGTTACTATCATTACTAAGCGTTACCACACTATACCTAATTACTCTGTTTACCTCATTCACATCCGCTCTCTGTTCAGTTTAAGTCAGATAGTCACAAACATTAGTTGTTGTTATATATTTTGTACTCAACTTTCTTGTATTGAAGATTAAAATATAATGTGGTGGAATCAGCTAATGTTGATTAGTATCAGTTAATTAATTAATAAGTAAAATGATTCAAATATAAAATTTAGAAAAAGGATTGAAAGTATTAAAGGTGCCTAATTGACTTTGCTTAGGTAGTTAAAATCTTTTACCTTATTTTGATAATGTGTGATATAATCTTCATCTTTTGTGACATATTTTAATTTTCTAAGAGCTACAATTCTGATCGTGCCCGGACAATTCGTCGTGGACAATTCGGCGCGGTCAATTTTCTATATTTTTCCTATACTCGTATATATTCATTTTTCAATGTATTTTGATATATACTTTTATATATATTATTTATATTAATTCAGCACAATATCACTAAGAATTTTTAAATTCTTCATATTACATCCTGAGATTTTGAGTTGGTTTGATCTGAGGTTTTTAGGTTTGTATAAATTACTCGTACTGTTGATACCAAATCTTGATATTAAATTATTGATTTTTTCATAATTTATTAAGAAATATGGAACAATTTATTCAAAAATATGGAATAATTTATTCAACAATCTTGAATAATTTATTTAGAAAAATAGAATAATTGTTTTCAATATATGGAAAAATTTATTTGAAAATATTGGAAGATTAGAAAATCATCCTTTATTATTTGGAAGATAGTCAAGAAATGGATAATTTGATGAATTTCTTGGTGAAATAAAGTATGTGATAAATTAATATTATGAAATAGTGCTGAATGAAAAATATGGCGACGAATTGTACGCGACGAATTTTATTTGCAACAATTGAATTATTTTGATTTACACGTGATTATTTCTAAGTTACTCTGTGAATTAAATGATTACTATTAAGTCACTGAATTCAAAATTTGTATACATTTAGAAAACATTGTATGCTAATGGAAGATATACTATACCAATTAATTACAATCACCTCTGCTTCTTAAAATTGTATCTAGTACTTAAATCTATCCCGAATATGCATTTCAGACTCAAATGTAACATTACTAAAATGTCTACGTCACAAATACCTATATAGTGATGTCACTTTTGATTAATTTTTGAATTAGAATCAAAATGGTTGCAATCATTAGGGGGGATGACACCCCAGAAACGGCCCCCCACGTCCCCTATGTCTTCCAACAGCAACAAAATCTAAAGTTCTACACAGACATCTACGTCATCAGCATCTTTTCATTCTTCTTCTTGCTTGGTTGTATTCTGATAGGAACGCAGTGGAAGCGACGGATAAGGTAGGTTCATCTTCTAATTTCCAAGTTACTATCATATAATATCATTAATGCAGTGATTAAGTTTCACTTCATGAATCTTACTAATATAAATAAATTATCTAAAGTTTTCACAAACGTCATTATATTTCAATTAATGATGATCGAACTTATATGTATTTTTAACGTATTTTTCGACAAATACCTCATCTACCTTTTTTCAAATACAACGGTTCATTGCAGTAGTCAAGAGGAGAGACTGGTTCTGATGCACATGCGGCCCATCCCTGGAAACATGTCAGTTGTGACCCAAGGGAGACCATCAGCCCCCTACTCCCCTCCAGTGGCATCAGGGATATCCCGAAGCCACCCCCAACCATTCTACTACTCCACTAGTGCTTTAGAGAAGAGTTATGGCTGTAGGGAAACTAGTCCTCCACCTAGTTACGACTCCCTATCCTCAAGGAAAGAAGACAAGAAGCCATTAACCGAATAACTTCTTTCCATATAGACAATTAGACACTACTTACATAGATTCAAAGTAGGAAACATTTCACTAACCTGGTAAATCAGGTATTTTTATCTACTGTCAGTAGGTTCACATCGAAAATTAATTTTTTGAGAATGTGAATTGTGGAAACTTGAATATTATATATCAAACAACTAATGAATGAAATATTTAAAAATATATGTGAGAAATCATGTAGGTGATGTGAGATTATTAGAGCCAGGTTTCATTTTATGGCAGAGAATTAACTGACCAAAAGTATATAGGTGCTTTGAATAAATTTATAACTGTTTCTTAAGAAGAAGAAAGGTAAGATAATCATGATGCTCAAGAGATTTATGATAAAAAATAGAGAATAAATAAAACAGATGAAAGTATGAGGATAAGTCAAGAAATATTATAAGATCGTATATTTATTTCAAGGTTTCAATTTTGGTCTTATTTAAAATTTGTTCTAATTGATTGCAGGATGGTCCAATATAAGTTTATGTTCTTAATTTAAACAGCAGAACAATACTTTCTTTCTGCTTGAAAAATTATCATTACTATCTGTATTTTCTTTTAATACTTTATAAGAATCTTTGTACAAATTGTTACTCGTAGAGAAAAATAAATATATTCACACTAATAAGTGATAAGGGTACATTGTAATTAGGTAATAAGTTAATGCAATATAACAATTAGATAAGAAATGCCGAATTACTGAAAAGATACCTAGTGCGCCACTAGGTACCTAGTACACCACTAGGTACTATATGTCCGCCACTATGTAGCAACTGCGCCACTAGGTAAGCACTTGGCAAATAAGGTAGGTAGTATTATTATATTTATTTAAATTTTTATTCGTTCTATATTAAATCAAAATAATCATGTTATTCTCAGTTAATCAAAATGTCTTTTTAAAATATATTGATATGTGATTAATATATGTACCTTGTTTAAGCAATATGAATTATGAATGCTCTGTTTAATTTATAAACTGATATGCCAACAGTTGAAGTTTTGAAGTCCTTTTCAACACTTAGGATGAATTTATTTGCCTTTGATTTGTACGAAAGAAAAGTATTAAACAACGACTATTTTAAATTAAAAGCCGTGAAAACTGGTTATCAATATGTTTTCTACATTTCAAACTATAATTATTTGTAAAATAGTATATGTAATGACCATATCCATAATAGTGCGAAAATTTTCAGATCATACATAAATTACATATAATTTAACCCTTTACACCCTAAGTGGACATATATTTTCCCTTTCAGGTTATATATTTTGCGCGATAATTTTGGGGTATTGTCCTTAAATTACCGGATATACATAATATTACACATGTGTACGCTTTCATTCATTTGAACCAAGGTGTAAAATAAAATCCTGTACATATAGTGCGTTAGGAGGTAGCCTCTATAGTAGTGAACAAATGTTCTTATGCCTGACATGAATGGCTATCAGTTTTAGATAACTGATGGTCATTTTATGGAAGACTGGAGAGAATTTGTTCACTATACAGGCTACTTGATTACCAGGACACTTCGTTCACTATACAGGTTATCATTATAGAGGAGTTCTACTCTACCACATTGCTGTACTTTCATATATTGCACCATACATACTAAAGACTCGTGTCATTTTGCACAAAATCAAAATATATATATTTATAAAAATACAAACTAATCAATCTTTCAAGTATCGATAATTTCATATAAGGCATCTATTATATACTATTTACATGATATTTAATAATTTAATAATAGTAAAATTACTTGTATTTAAGAAAATATTTATTTCAGTTCATCTAGAATCTAGATTAAGATATTTTGATAAATAATTTTTTCAATCAAAATTTACACCTAATCATACATATAAGACAAATATAGTAGCTATTTATTATTACTGATTCCTTTCAATATTGTTTTTATATTATGTTTGTAATATCAAAGTATATTTGAAATATCCTTTCAGTTTAAATTCCTTCCTACATACCATAGAGTTAAGATAAACTACTCTAGAGAGAGGTAGTGTTGCATCGATTGCAGGACGCTAAGGAAGATGGTGTAAAACCTTATTTTGTTTCAGTTATATCATTTCTCCATTAAACTGACTCTAGATTGCCAGTCACGTGACCCAAAAATAATGATTTTAGCGTCCCGCAAGACGCAATATTATTTTGGCCACTGACTCACCACTTCCTACATACATAGTAATATTTACAGAATATATAACGCGTTCGGTAGAGGAAAGACTTAAACCACTGGACAAGAAAATAAAGATTTTCATGGAAAATGAAATTTTGAGTATTTTCAATGTTCCATCAGTATTTTATACAATGATTGGTAACTCAATTGTCCATTATATATCAGCAAACCTCCAAAATTCTACCTACAAACTATGGATACTTCTGAACAATTTCAAATGTGGTTTAAACCCTACCTCCACCTAACACGTCATACGTCTATTGTCTAATCAAAACTTTTTCTGCCTAATTCTAATTTTACTAACTTAACTACTTACAGACCTCCTAAGCAATCTACCAAATAAAGCATTTTATTTAAAAATAGAACGTATTTACACCACTGAGATGACAAGTGACAATATAACTACGAGTGTTTTTGATCTTGCCATCAATAGTTTGGAAAGTTACGCCACAATCTACATTGTGGTTATGGTCACCATATTCCTAGTGCTGTGCTTAATTTTGGCGGTTACACAAGTTATGGCATGTCGCAGGTAGAGTATATTAATAAATATAGTAAAAAAAGACCTAGGTATATTAAGTATTTGAATTGTTAAATGTTAGATTCCATTAACAAATTAACAAACAAATATCTATCGAAATCTTCAACTCAACTAACAAATTCAATTTATAAGTTAATATTTCGATATTATATGATTATCTTTTTTGCAGGAGAAGAGGCCAAGAATACACTCCCGTTTGGTCTCAGCAAGGATCCAAGTTACCTAGTTACGTCCAGGAGAAAGAGCAGGACCCGTGGAGCGATGCTCCTTGAAACACTGTATCTATTTATATTGCTAATGAATACATCAAGTATATAGAAACCTTTTTGAAATTAAAGTGAGATGTTTAAAATGATAAAATTAATAATTAATATTTAAAGTTTTCTTTATTAGAATATATTATTAATGATGGTACCATTGAATCTTGTGTTATTAATATTTTCACTTGAGGCTGTTAATTTGACTATTTTCGCAATTTATAGACCCCATTCAAACACAGTGTCTAATTTCTGTGAATGTTTGAATACGCTACTGTCTAGCAATAGCATTTCTACCGATGTTTGCCTATTGGGTGACTTAAATATTAATTTGCTGGACATTGAGAATAATGAAGTAATTCATTTCACCACTTTAATGAGGTCTTTTAATTTAATTCCGACTATTACCAAACCAACTAGATTTGCTCCTTCTAGAAGACAGGAACCCTCTTTATTGGACCATATTTAGATCAATTTTTCAATTAATTATTTCAGTGGTGCAGGCATAATATTATTTGATCAGACGGACCATTGTCCGACATTTTTGACCTTATCTAGGAATATTTTGTTAACTAGTAGAGAAAATGAACTAGTTAAGGTGAAATTTAGACTTGTTAATGAGGTTAATATAAATTTATATAGGAGTAGGCTATTGGCTGTAGATTGGTCATTATTTAACGGTTATGTTGATGTTAATGCTGCCTCCATACATTTTATGACTATGATAAATGAGATATACTGTGATAGTTTCCCTATCAAGACTAAATTTATGGGCAAAAAGCGAATATCTCGGCCGTGGTTGACTTCTGAAGTTATGAAAGATATTAAATTGAAATCTGAAAGCTTCAAAAAGTTCAACTTAGGATTGATCTCTGATATTGATTATAAGAGAATTCGTAACAAAGTGAACAATATTGTGCGATTAGCTAAGGTTAGATTTTTTAAAAATAAATTTAATAGAAGCACCAATGATATAAAAAACACGTGGAAGGATTTGAGGAGACTTGTTTCTTTTGGAACAAAAAATCGCAAATTAATTCAATTAAAATGAATGAAGCAGTTATTTCTGATGGGAAAGATATAGCTCAATGCTTCAATGACTACTTTTCGTCAGCTGGAAATAATGTTAATGCATCTATTCCCCTAACCGATTTTGATCCATTGTCATACATTAATGAAAACCCGCACTCTTTGTTCTTTAATCCAGTGTCCAGAGTAGATATAAGTGTTATAATTACCTCCTTGAAGAATACAAGCTTATTCTTCGCCTTCAGCTTTGTTTTTTGGTGAAGAGGTGCTGAGGTCGGAGACAGGTATCCAGCAGGGTGACCCTTTTGGACCGGCTATGTTTGCTCTTGGAATTGACGAGGTGGCTCGCAGGGTTGAGTCAGAGTTCAATGTATGGTATCTGGACGACGCAGCCCTGGGAGATACACCGGGGAGAGTTTTGGAGGACGTAAAAACCTTGATAGATGGGTTGAGTGCCATCGGACTTGAAGTTAATAGCGCGAAATGTGAGCTGACCATTCTCGATGATAATGCCCCTGGTGAAACAGAATTGTTGTTCCGGGCAGTGCTTCCAAATGTCAGAGTGGTTCATAAGGACAATTGCTCCTTGTTGGGTGCGCCTTTAAGTGACTTGGGTATCCCCGAGGAGATTTTAAGGAAGAAAGAAAATCTGGATCTCATGGTCTCTCGATTGCGGGTGGTGGATAACCATCAAGCCTTCTTTTTGTTGAGAAATGTTTTCTCCATTCCGAAGCTACAATATGTTCTGCGGGCTTCTCCAGCTTACAAGCACGTAGTCGAACTCAGCTGCTTTGATGAATCACTTAGTTCTGCCGTTGCCAGTGTGACCAATGTAGAGATGTCAGCTGATTCTTGGGTTCAGGCAACTTTACCGGTTGGCCTTGGTGGACTATGTTGTAGGAGAGCTGGAGATATTGCCTTGCCTGCTTTTGTGTCTTCAATGTATTCTGTGAGTGATTTGGTTGAAACTATTCTTTCTAATATTAATGTAGTCGATACCGGAGAGCTTACGGATGCAGTTGGGACATGGAGGCAGGGTTTACAGGCTGGTCTCCCGGTACCAGTCCATGAGTCCAGTCAAAAAGAATGGGATACACCACGGTCTCATTCATTAATGGAGAGTCTGTTGGCTAGAGCTGATCAGGTGGCAAGGGCACGACTATTATCTGCATCTCTTAAAGAAACTGGAGTGTGGTTGAACGCGATTCCCATACCGTCATTGGGTACACAGCTCGATCCAGAGGTCCTGAGGGTAGCCATTGCTCTCAGAGTTGGTGCCAGAGTTTGTGAACTTCATTCTTGCCGCTGTGGCAGTGGGATGGATGTCAGAGGACTGCATGGCCTGTCTTGTAGGTACAGTTCTGGGCGTCACCCAAGACATGCAGCAATGAATGATGTGGTAAAACGGGCTTTGCAGAGAGCAGGACTCCCTTCAGTACTTGAGCCTCCTGGACTTGACAGAGGTGATGGTAAACGCCCTGATGGTATTACTGTGTTTCCTTACATGAATGGAAAGAGTCTGATTTGGGATTGCACGTGTGTCGACACATTTGCCGAGACACACCTCAATGATTCCGCAGTTGAGGCCGGATCAGCTGCCGGGCCTGCGGAGAACCGTAAACGTCAGAAATACTCCGCCCTTGGAGATGCATACATATTTGAGCCAATTGCTATAGAGACCACAGGAGCGTACGGTAGAACGACCTCCTTAATCATAAAGTCCATAGGTAGACGCCTTGTTGAGACAACGAATGATCCAAGGGAGTCTGCCTGGTTCCAACAGCGAATGGCTCTTGCGATCCAGAGAGGGAATGCCTTCAGCATCCTCTCAGCCGCGAAGGAGAGGTTTTAGAGGGTCGGGTCCACCCCTTCAGGGAACTCAACCCCTCACTCGTAGTTCCTGAAGGAATTTCCTCTTCTGTAAAGATTTTATCCTTCTTGTTTTTAATGGAAAAATATTGTCTTTTTAAACAAAAAAAAAAAAAAAAAAAAATGTGACCTGGATACAATTTCTGTGGGGGTATTGAAATGTTGCGTTGACATCTCAGACGAACCGATTTCAATTATGATAAATAAATCTCTATCTTCTGGTAGGTTTCCCGATTTATTCAAAGATGCAAACATTGTGCCTACTTTTAAAAGAGGAGATAAACTTGACATTGCTAATTATAGGCCCATTACCATTTTACCACTATTTGGTAAAATTTTGGAAAAGTGTGTCGTCAAGCAACTGATATCTTTTCTCAATCGCTATTCGTTGATCTGTAACGAACAGTTTGGTTTTCGTCAGGGTCTTTCAACAGTTGATGCAATAATTAAGATTTCAGAGTTCATTTATAAAACGCTGGATGAGAAAAAACATTTCATGGGAATCTTCATAGACTTTTCTAAGGCGTTTGATACGGTAGACCATGGTATACTGTTGTCTAAGCTGAGCAGGTATGGAGTGCGTGGAGTGCCCTTAGATTGGTTTAGAAGCTATCTTGATGGACGTAGACAGCGTGTGAGAATTGGAAATTGTTACTCTGATTATAGACCTATAACAATTGGAGTGCCTCAGGGCAGTGTCTTGGGTCCATATCTGTTTATTTTATATATAAATAATTTACCATGTTTTTCAACAGTCCTAAATAGTGTACTGTTTGCTGACGATGCTACCCTGTATGCTTCCCATTCTAGCTTCTCCAGCTTGGTGGACTTGGTCAATGACGAGATTTAGAATTTGAATAGGTGGTCTTAGTCCAACAGGTTGGCTATCAACATTGATAAGACAAATTCTTTAATTATCTCTAACAGGTCACGTGTTGTTAATTTTGACAATAGGTTAAATTCAAATGGCATTGAACTTAACTACGTGGATAAAGTTGTATTTTTGGGCCTAACAATAGACAGTAGATTGAAGTTTAAGGATCACATATCTGTTGTTTGTAATAAACTGTCAAAAATTGTTGGTATACTTTTTAAGGTGAGTAGGTTCCTCCCTCAGAAATCATTGGTAAACTTGTATTACAGTTTGTTTTATCCGCACTTGATTTACGCCAATCTGATATGGGGAAGAACCTATGATACCCATTTACATGTAGTTGAACTGTTGCAAAAGAGAGTTGTGAGAATTGTCACCCACAGTGATTATTTGGCCCATACAAATAATCTCTTTTCGAGTACTGGTATCCTTAAAGTGACAGATATTCATGACTATTTACTCTTAATTTATATGTTTAAAAATAGGCATAACTTTCCTATTTCTAACTATCACTATAATACTAGACATGCAACTGACCAGCTGTACTAGATCATCATAGATTGACTCTCACTCAGCACAGTGTTAGCTATTCCTCCTCAAAATTGTGGCACACTTTACCTTTTGAATTAAAATCCATTACAACATTAAATAGCTTTAAACGAAAACTTAAACTTTATTTTGTAGAAAAGTATCAATGAATTTCATTTTAATAAAGAAATGTACATTTTTTTTGCTCAATATAATTGTCGTAGTAAATTGATTGTCAATTAGAGTAGTATTGATAACAGAGTTTTGATTTTTGTTTTACGTTTTTTTTTTTCTGTGTTCATTTTAACTGCTGTTATACATTACTAATTTTTTCTTTAATACTTGTTTATGATTTGTGATTTTCTGTTCAATTTAGCAGCCATAATAAATTGTTAAATTGTGTAGTACGATTTATGTAGTGTAAGTTATACTATATATATGCCTACCTACTTTTCTGCCCGAAAAAGTCCTATCATCTGATAGGACTTTATATAAGGGCTTGAAAATGAGATTTTAATAATTTCCATTATTTTTTTTTATGTAATCTTTTTCTTTTCAATAAATATCCTTATCCTATATTCAGCAGATGTACAGTTAAACCTATAGTATTAACTACCTATTTTTGAGGTGGATGTTCATTATTTAATAGCTATTTTCCTAAATGCGCAGCAGTTATTAGAGATGCGCAGTACCTACACCTGTACAATTGATTAAAAATGATATTATTATTTTTATGTATGGATATTTTCCGTTTAAGCGGCTGCATTAAAAGATGAATTAAAATAATGAAGTGTTTAACGTAGTTTAGGTTATGTTAGGAAAATGAAAATGAATGTCTTAAATCTATAAATTTTTCATTTGTAAAAGTTTGCAATACATTTTAATATTCCTTTGCGTTGCTGCAACATGAATTTGCATATTATATGTGGTGTGTATAGTTTAGCTTATTTCCCAAAACATTTAAAATATAAGATTATCTTACTATGTCACTTGTATCTATGATTCCAGTTATTTCTATGCAGTATAGTATTCCAGTAATTCATCAGAGGCGCCTCTTGAACGGAGAACACCATAATCTATATATTAATACGATAGCGTGTGTTAGTTTATGTCACTTACTATACAGGGTGACCATAAAAAAGTGTACCCCACTTTTAAATTCATATATTCCAACAACTATTGCAGGTATAGTTTTCTTTCAAGTATCCTTTTGTTTGTTGAACCATTCTCCATCTACAATTCAATTTTCATTTTTTTTATTTATTTTTGTGAATTAAATAACGACTCAATTGAAGGGTGGTGCAAGTGGTCAGAAAACGGACAATGAAGTAAATTCAAACATTAAAAATATTTTTATTCTACAAAATCCACAGTAATAAAATAGATATTCTTCTAGGTTTTTGAAATATTTAATCTCGAAAATTGAAGATTTTGAAATATTTAATCCATTTATTATAACAGAAAAAGGATTTGCTGAACAAAGTTGATTTTTTCTTCAGATCGTACTGTCTTCTTGCGACCTGAACAACCCTTGTCAAAATTTAAACTTGTTCTTTTATTTTTATAGTTGAAAACCTTCCTCCAGATTATCAATATCAATATTTTATAAAAGGAATAGTTATATGAATATTCTGAAAACTTCAAAATAAATCTGTTTTATTAATGAGGATTTTGTCTGATAAAGATTTTGTAATGTTTGAACTTACTTCATCGTCCGTTTTCAGACCATTTGCACCACCCATCACTTAAGTCGTTGACAATTTTTTGTGGGACACCCTGTATAGCTACAATAGATCAAGAGTGGGCAGTGAATTACCTATGAGAGCCGCACGCAGGCCGCACGAGATAGTCCTGAACCCGCATATTTTAATAACGAAAACCGTAACATTGATACTTTAGAAAAAATTACACCATATATTATATAATATTATTTATGAAGAGGAAAAAATATTTCAAATTTTATGAAGAAATTACATTTTGTTTATTAATAAACTGTGAATTTATTTAATATTGACCTGGTTAATAATTTATTTGATCAGTCTGTATCATAAATACAGATTTAAAATAAAAATATTTATATATTTAATATTGAATCTTATAAAATCGGAAACAATTGTATTCCAATTAATTAAATTACGGTGGGGGAATTGAAAGTTGGGGGAAGTGAAGGTGGAGGAAGTGAAGGTGGAGGAAGTGAAGGTGGGGGAAGTGAAGGTGGGAGAAGTGAAGGTCGGAGAAGTGAAGGTCGGAGAAGTGTAGGTAAACTGTGGAGCTAAAATATAACTTAGTTTAGGTAAAAGGTTGTATGATGATAACATTCAATGGATGAAATGAGCTGTAGTTTCTTGAATAATTTATTACATTGAATGTTCTCTACATAATTAAAATGTTTGACCGACTGACACGTTGATTTTTATAAAAACCAACCGAACCAAAACTTATTTGTTGATTTCCTAATTCCGTGGAATTTCTACGGGGTCCAGCTAGTATATTTTCTAAACTATATAGTATATTATTATAATATACGTCAAATATGATATATTAGTACTTACTTGACGTTGATATAGATAATTAATTAGGTAGCGTCAACGCGAGTAATTCCCACACACCTGGAATGTGCGGGCATTACCCCGCACTCCCCTTATCTCCAAAACTGTTTGGAAATTCAAATTTCTGTTTACGGCATTGGAAAGAGCAGATTTTCATCCCTCAGGTCAAATAATATTATCCATGCTAGGTTTCGGTAAGAATTTTAAAATATTTTTTAAATAGGACACCATAAAATTATGCACCAAACATTTGCATTCGTAAAATCAGATAATTTTGCAAGATTTGCTGCAGAATCCACAATTCTCACTCAAATTTGATCACGTTTGTGACATATTATAGGTTAATTATCGTACTTTGATATGCTATCTACCTTTTTTGTTTCAGGTCAGCCAAAAATTGACTACATGGCAACAAAGTGGTGCGGGGTTTTGCCCGGCATGAAAAAAATATGCAGGGCATTATCCCGCACTTTTACAGTACTATAAAATGTTGAAATTTCAGCTTGATAAGATATAATAACCATAGATAATTGTGTAGCGTGTATACATACAGTGTGTAGTGCGTATACAGTGTGTAGGGTGTGTACATACAGTGTATAATGTATGTGCGAAAAGATGCCTGCTAAACTTTTATTATGCAGGAGTATTTATGCACCAACAGAAAACGTAATATAAAATAAGCTCTTGTCTGTAACGTGAATCTGACTTCTCAGAAAACTATTTCTGATGTTTGTGCAACATTTAGAGTATATTTTAACAAATAACTTTTTCATAATAGTAAATTTTGCGCGATTTATATTTTCAGATGGCTCAATATTGAGGTGGCTCAATATTATATTTTCAGGTGGCTCAATATTGAGCCTCTTAACTTTCATAGGGGTTACTTGTTCAAACACATGACGCTATTTCCAAGTGTTGTACTAGAGTACTTTTAACATTGTTTCTAAGAGTTTAGAAGCTGCTCTTTGCGATATTGTTCTCTAAATTTAGATTGATCTATTAGTTTCCAAGTTAATAGGGCTGCAGGGCATTACCCTGCAGTGCGGGATAATGCCCTGAATGGTGCGGGATTATTGCCCAGTTTGCTAGGGTAGCAATTTCTTTAGAAAAAATTGAATAACTATTAACTCATTGGTCATAAGGCTAAGCCGATTTGTATGTATAAAAAAAGTGACTATTTCTTTCTTTTGCATCTTACAGATCTTCTCTATCAGTTATAGTTTTAGAGATAATTGGACTTGTTCACTAAGTGCGGGGCAATGCCCGCGTTGACGCTAATACAAAAACTAATTTCTTATTCATTTTTTATTTAATTAATTGTATATAATTATAAAATAATATGTATATTTTTATCACCATTTTATAAGATAAAGGCCTGACAATAATTATTAGGGTGGCAATTTACTGGTCACGTCTTACCTAATAAACTACATCTACACTGATTACTAGGGTTATGACAATATGCGTTTGAAAATCATAGATCATGAAAATATTATAGACGGATTGAATTAAAGACTATTCATTATTCAATCGTTCTACATATAGTATTCGATACCATTTCATTTTATTTCGTCTATGATATTCTTAAGATCTATGATTTTAAACGCATACTGTCTCAACCCTACTGATTACATATATTTAAGGAGTGAGAATTTGTAATTGTCGTCAACAAAAGTTGTTATCCACTTTTATAATACAAAATAAATGAATATTACGTTGACGAATTGTCAGTGGATGAAATGTCCAGCAATGAATTTAAAGTACCTAATATTTTTTTAGGGTAATGGTATTTAGGTAACGGTATAGGTAACCATTTATTATATATCAGTCATTTAATTGTTTTCAATTAATCAGAATTAAAAACTCTCTTTTTCTTTGCTTAGAAAGTTGGAGGGGAGTGCGGTACCCACCGGGGCAACTTAAATAACATGTAATATTAAATATATAGAACCAAATTTAAAGTGGTTTGCAGTTTTATAACCACTATAACCGTAGATCTAATGAATAGAGTAATAAACACTCTAAGTGAAGAGGAACTTTCATTTCTTGATCTAACCGTCTAACGGTTGATAATTCCGTTAATTTTAGATCCTTTTACCTTTAATTTTCTAGTACAACGTTAATAATATATAACAATATTAATCATTTCTATATTAAACTTTTTTGTTTATAATCGAATGAAGTAAACCGAGATTAATTTTGTTTTATTTTCAAAACATTAGCAACTAGATTATGTGCACTCGGTAGAGCGCATACCTTCGCCACCGCATTGACCCGTTCTCCCCAAAAATTTAATAAACTGCTAACTGGATAATAACCAATCGTCCCACCAAGTTTCATGCAATGTGGTTCAATACTTTTTAAGTTATTGAGTTATAGATGACCTTGATGAGTTATAGATGACCTTTGACCAGATCGCTTCCAAAATTCTAACAGATGGTTCCTGGACATCGACCAATTGTACAATCAAATTTCAAACAATTTGGTTGAATACTTTTTGAGTTATTGAGTTACAAATGGCCTTGACCTTGATCTTTGACCCGATCGCTTCCAAAATCTAACAAAATAGTTCCTGCATATTGACCAAATTTCAGGCAATTTGGTTGAACACTTTTTCAGTTAAGCGAATAACAAAAAGATAAATAAATAAATAAAAAAACGACGGCTAAAATATAGTAGGAAAAATTATAAAGAAAAATTAGTAGTATATACGGCATCATTTTTTGCAACTAATATTTAATATGCTTTTTAACGAACATATATTTAATTAGTTTTCATATATTAACTATGCTATCTGCAACTATACGCCGATAACAAGGCCCGTACACACGTAGGGTTTTTTAAGTTCTTCCACCAGATTTTTTGCTAAGCTCCTCCTACTTTTTCCACGAGAATATAAGAAAAACAATATAATTATTATTTATTTTATTTGGTATCCATGATACCTGCAGGTATCATGGATACCAAATAAATTAAACAATAATTATATCGTTTTTCTTATATTCTCGTGGAAAAAGTAGGAGGAGCTTACCAAAAAGTCTGGGGTCTAGGACATTTCGTCCACGGACAATTCGTCCACGGATATTTCATCCAACGGACATTTAGTATGATGCAATCCCTCATTCGATTTAATCACTTAATGTAGTTTTTTTACATCCGCTAGTTTGTTGTAGTGCACACTTCCTGGTTGTTTAATGACCTGGCAACCCCTGCCAGGTCATTAGGGGGGTGGCACGCCCCCCGATAAACATATATTTGATGTGAAATTAGAAATAAACTGTAAAGGTGTTGGACTGATGAGATGTCGGACCAATTTGGCGTCGAACTAACAGGGCGTCGGACTATTGGGAACGGGGCGTCAGACTAACGGGACGTCGGACTGACGGGGCGTCGGACTAACCAATGAAAAGTAACCCATTGATGACACTTATGCCTAACCTAGAAATAGATATGTACCATATATTATTTAGTTCATCCCAGTCACGTAAATTCACACGTTAAATTACACCAATCAGCACAGGTGTTTCCCATGACGTCACAGTGATTCAGTCGTGCAGAAAATATTAGCAACTGTAAAACATCAACGAAATGAACTAATAAATAATGTGTATATGTGGGGCAAGTTACGAATTATCGGTAGGTTCCACATCTTCGGTCATATATAAGAAAAACGAAAAAATAATTATTATTTAATATCTATTAATATTAATATATAGTTTTTTCTTATATGACCGAACTTGTTAAACTAAGCGATAATTCGTAATTTATCTACAGTAAAAAAAAGATATTGCTAATGCAGGTACCTTATCTAGCAATGGTGCCTATACGTTTTTATATCATCTGATACGGTTAAAAATATTAGAAAATTAAGTCTAGGAATTTTTTTTAAATTGAATTGTTTAATTTCTTGAAAAGGAAGGACTTTTTCGCTCGTTCGAATATAACTTATAAATTGATATCAGGTCAATTTTACACTTAAATTTTTTTATCTAAACCCAGATATTTAACATAAATTTTTTTGTGATTTATTACAGGACCACGATTCGATGTGAATAAAGATCACGGTGAAGACGTATTGCAGTAAAATGAAGATTTATTATTTCGAAGAGAGAGTTGTGTTAAGTTCCTAGGCATTTAATTACTTCCTGTGGGTTATAACTACAATACCTAGTAAACATTTAACACAATGCTGGTCAGAGATCAAACCACAGTCTAGAGAAAAGATTCATAAAAGCATTCATTGCGAGAATTACTAAATGAACTATATTTTGAATTGACATAATTTTTGTATACAATATTTTTATTTATGTTAAATTTTTATTTAAAAAAAAATATCGATAAGAAAAGCGAATCTGTAATGAAAATAAGAAGATAAATGTTAATAAATTAAATGAAGCCACTGAGGCTAAACGTGAACCAAAGGTTGAGAGAAATTATACCGTCAGTAGAGAGTGAGAAACAGTGCCAGTAGCAGTTACTTACAGTGCCAGTAGCAGTTACTTACAGTGACAGTAGCAGTTACTTACAGTGCTAGTAGCAGTTACTTAAAGTGCCAGTAGCAGTTACTTAAAGTGCCAGTAGCAGTTACTTACAGTGCCAGTAGCAGTTACTTGCAGTGAGAGTAGCAATTACTTAAAGTGACAGTAGCAGTTACTTACAGTGACAGTAACAGTTACTTACAGTGCCAGTAGCAGTTACTTGCAGTGAGAGTAGCAATTACTTAAAGTGACAGTAGCAGTTACTTAAAGTGCCAGTAGCAGTTACTTACAGTGCCAGTAGCAGTTACTTGCAGTGAGAGTAGCAATTACTTAAAGTGACAGTAGCAGTTACTTACAGTGCTAGTAGCAGTTACTTAAAGTGCCAGTAGCAGTTACTTAAAGTGCCAGTAGCAGTTACTTACAGTGCCAGTAGCAGTTACTTGCAGTGAGAGTAGCAATTACTTAAAGTGACAGTAGCAGTTACTTACAGTGCCAGTAGCAGTTACTTACAGTGCCAGTAGCAGTTACTTACAGTGCCAGTAGCAGTTACTTGCAGTGAGAGTAGCAATTACTTAAAGTGACAGTAGCAGTTACTTGCAGTGCCAGTAGCAGTTACTTACAGTGCTAGTAGCAGTTACTTGCAGTGCCAGTAGCAGTTACTTGCAGTGCCAGTAGCAGTTACTTAAAGTGCCAGTAGCAGTTACTTGCAGTGCCAGTAGCAGTTACTTGCAGTGCCAGTAGCAGTTACTTAAAGTGCCAGTAGCAGTTACTTACAGTGCTAGTAGCAGTTACTTGCAGTGCCAGTAGCAGTTACTTACAGTGCCAGTAGCAGTTACTTAAAGTGCCAGTAGCAGTTACTTGCAGTGACAGTAGCAGTTACTTAAAGTGCCAGTAGCAGTTACTTAAAGTGCCAGTAGCAGTTACTTACAGTGCCAGTAGCAGTTACTTGCAGTGCCAGTAGCAGTTACTTACAGTGCTAGTAGCAGTTACTTGCAGTGCCAGTAGCAGTTACTTACAGTGCCAGTAGCAGTTACTTACAGTGCCAGTAGCAGTTACTTAAAGTGCCAGTAGCAGTTACTTGCAGTGCCAGTAGCAGTTACTTACAGTGCTAGTAGCAGTTACTTGCAGTGCCAGTAGCAGTTACTTGCAGTGCCAGTAGCAGTTACTTACAGTGCCAGTAGCAGTTACTTAAAGTGCCAGTAGAAGTTACTTACAGTGCCAGTAGCAGTTACTTACAGTGCCAGTAGCAGTTACTTAAAGTGACAGTAGCAGTTACTTACAGTGACAGTAGCAGTTACTTACAGTGCTAGTAGCAGTTACTTACAGTGCCAGTAGCAGTTACTTACAGTGCCAGTAGCAGTTACTTACAGTGCCAGTAGCAGTTACTTACAGTGCCAGTAGCAGTTACTTACAGTGACAGTAGCAGTTACTTAAAGTGCCAGTAGCAGTTACTTACAGTGGCAGTAGCAGTTACTTACAGTGCCAGTAGCAGTTACTTACAGTGCCAGTAGCAGTTACTTACAGTGACAGTAGCAGTTACTTACAGTGACAGTAGCAGTTACTTACAGTGACAGTAGCAGTGTTTTTAATATTTTTATTTTCATTTTACAGCTGATTTTCAATCGTCTCCCAGCCAAATTTCGAATCAGTTCATAAGTGATGTCCATGCGACATTCAATAAAAATTAGGTATATATTCTTCAGGAAGAAGATTTTCCAAGGCACTACAATAACATTAATTATTATATTATTCATACTACATTACCTAACTAGCTACCAAGTTGGTAGAATCACGACAGTTCTTTCAAGTGAAAGTGGTGGTACATCTGAGCCTAGTGGTGAAAAAGTAAAAATACCTAACTATGTTAGACTTGGTGACCCCTACTATGTACCTATGGAATATCCTTATGGTACTTTTACTAATGACAGTGACAATGGGAAAGGTAAGTGCATATATTCTTCATATATGTAGTTACATAGATTAACTATATGATGTGCACTCGTAGAACGCATACCTTTGCCGTTGCTTATAAATGAATTTGACCATATAATAATCCATAGGTTATAAATGACCTTGACCTTTGCAAAATCAAATAAACTGGTTCCTGGATAATGACCAGGGTTGTGACATTTGTAAAAAATATGCTCTTAAAACTATAAACTCCATGAATGTTATAAACGACATCAAAATTTAGGGTATTGAAACTTCCTATCGCTAAACTAGAAGGGTTCTACACAATATTTTTCATGTCGCGCTTAGGATTACATGGAATTTATATTTTTAGAGCATATTTTTTACAAAATGTCACAACCTTAATAATAACCAATCGTCCCACCAAATTCCAGGGAACTCATTAACTTTTTGAGTTGATGAGTTTTAAATGATCCTGACCTTGAACTTTGACCCGATTGCTCCTAAAATCTAACCAACCAATTCGTTCTTGGATATTGACCAAACGTCCCACCAAATTTCAGGCAATTTGGTTGAATGTTTGAGTTTTACGAATAACAATATAATAAAGAAATGAAATGCTGACTAAAATATAACCTTCCACACTCTGCGAAGGCAATTAAGTTAAATAATGAAATCACACCTAATGCTTTATTTCATACTCCGTATAATTCGTCAATTAGTTTTCTTTCAAAAAGTATTTATTTTTAAAGTATTAATAAATACGAACTGACTAAATAAATAACATACGAACTAAAAGTGATATACAATTAACTATTTTCTTTGTCCGTAAGATGGAAAATGGATCACTTGGCCGGAATGTGAATGTAATTCTGATTTCAAGAACAGGGAGTGCTTACCAACTTCTGTGCCGAAAAATACACGCAGCATCAAGTAAGTTTATTAATTGATCGTTAGCATACCATGAAATATTTATTGAAGTAATGCAGTTTAATCATCATGTATTTCAAAAAGAGTTAAGAGATTATCAATAGAATCAGAAACCATTCAAAATCGAGTCAATCAAGTATTTTGATTTTGAGGATGTGAAAAAATTCGTTAAAAACAATCTAGGTGCTACAAGAATTCGTATTATCTCCAGGTTTCTTATAATAATTTTGCGTTGATTTTGATTTATTTATTATATTCCATTTATTAAAGATGCATAAGGTAGATAATGCATTACTTTCTGTGGGTATTTTCAAGGTGGATATTTCAGATACGAAGAAGGTGGTTCTTGCAGTTGGAGAGCTTGGCAACATAGTACAGCATCCGTTATTTCAGTAGCTGCTTATGGAATACCTAGCAGGTAATAGAGACTTGCTTGGTTCTATTATTAGAATCTAGTTTAGAAATAAAGATCCAATAAATTGTTTACTTTAATCTTGCACTTAATAATTCGACGGTGATCTTCATACAGAGTTTTAGACATAGGTAGGTATTCATCTAACTAAAACCTCTCGTTCACTAAGGTACGTGCCAAAACTAACAGCTCTCATTGGAGGGTTGGATAGGTTCTATCCGGGTTGGTCTCTTTGGGTGTACATCAGGCATGCCAACCCCAAACTAGTCTGTGAAATTCTGAAGACACATTCTAATGTTTTCTTTTGTGACACTCGAAGCATTCCTTCTTTGGGTGATCTGAAAAGGAACTCACCGTTTGCATGGAAGGTAATAGAAATGGAATTTTATAAAAAAAAAAGTCATAATTAATTTGAGAAATCAAATATTTGTCAATAGATTTGAAGGAATGGAAGATATAAATCATATAATTGAGAAGAATTTGTAATACAGAATAGTAATTTCTAAGTTAATGTAAACATTTTGATTCCTAAATATCCTATAAACAATTTAAAATCTCTTTATTGAATAATTGGATATTCTCTTTAAATTTGTGGAATTATTCTCTCTATACCGTTTTCATTTTGATTATTGGCTGACGTGTTAGATATTTTCGTACTAACTCCTGAACTAAGTTTTCAGCGCTGGGTGACCACAGAGTGAGAAGAATCATCTTCAAAGACCTGGACAACTCTCCTTTAGAGAGAGAATCAGCTGCTGTCAAAGACTGGCTGCAAACTAACTTCGTGAGTAGGAATCAACAACTAACGCACTTTATCAAATATATTGAATGGGTCCGGTCACAATTTTTGAGGAAATCGTCCATTGACCCTCCTTTTCCACACTTTTTAATATTGCATTTATAATCTCAAAAGTATTGTTACTAGTTTGATAAGTTACCTAGTTCTTTAACTTGCTTTTACCCTATCACAAATATTAGACAGTAAAATACTAGGTCTCTTCGAAAATGGCACCAAAAATTAAAGCAACGGTTGCTTCTTGTTTCAACCAAAGCGATTTCGTTTATTTAGGTAAACTGATGAATAATTGACATTTCAGGACACCATCCGGGAATTATACATTTTATTTATTGCTTTTAGTTTTTAGTGCATGAAAGCTGTATGCTATGTAAATATATCTTCGAGTAGGATATCGTTTTAAAAACTAATCAAATTCTGTTGAATAAGCTAAATTGTACCTTTCAGACATACCACATAGCTTTGGATCACCCTAGTCAAGCTGCACTGCCTCCACTGCACCACATAGCAGTGCAGTATGACGTCAAAGAGGTCTTAGACATGCAAGCTCTGAGGAATATTTTAATGGAGAAGAGCAGACCGCAGATGGAAAGAAAAGATGTCCAGGCAATTCTAAGCGTGAGAGAACACAACCTTTAATAAATTGAGTGAAAACAAGTTTGCCTTCCACTGAGCAATATCGAAAACTAGAAGATGAACTGTATTGTATTAATCTTAATGTACTAAATATCCGAATGATGTTAATTTCACAAATACATTTTTTTAATTTTCTTTTGTTTTCGAATCTTACAAATTTGTCGTCGTGTATCCATATCAATTTTAAATATCTACAAGCATTACAATTAATTAAATTTCTATTTGCAAATGAGAAATTAGTGAACTGTCAAAAAATCATTACGGGTATAACTTTCTTTGACTCTACGTCCCTTATTTGATGACACATTTGGAAGTGAATAATTAGCCACAACAACCGTAAAGGGCCGTATACACGTAGGGTTTTTTAGTCTTTCCATCAGAATTTTAGTTAAGCTCCTCCTACTTTTTCCACGAGAATATAAGAAAAATCGATATAATAATTATTTATTTTAGTTGGTAAACTGAAATAAGTGATAACTATATCGTTTTTTCTTATATTCTCGTGGAAAAAGTAGGAGGAGCTTAGCAAAAAGTCATATGGAAAGACTTAAAAACCCTAAGTGTGTACGGCCCTTAAGTCTCAATCTGTTCTTCAGGCACACCTCTGGCCAAAGATGCTAAGCAGCTCTTCCATCCTCACTCACTCTGCTTACGAGTGCAAACAGGGACCAAAGAATGATGTCAAGCCATGGCCCACCCAAAGGAAGGGCAACACCTTCGTGGGGATGAAGTGAGAGATCATTGACTGCCACCCTTAATTACAGAGAAATTCCAGAAACCTATAACAAATTAGTTTCCACATTTTGTTTCGAATCTTGACATTTTACAACAAATATACAGATTTGACTATACATTTGATGATGGTCTTTAGTTTTGACATTTTTTAACAAAATTAACTTGCATCTTCAAACTTTTCACGGTTTAAGCCATATATAATAAATATTGTTTCTGCAAATTGTACCTTTAAATAAATCACAGATAAACTGCATGACTAAGTATTATTGTTTCCATATTTTACAGGTTTACAACAAGGATATAAGACCTACAGTCACGGTTAAATATGTTTGAGCTTGTGACATATAATTTATGAGCAAAATGACGTATTGGAATTCATGATTGACCTATCAATACCTATGTTAACACGAGTAACTCAAATTTACTTCGGTGTCAAGTTATTTTAGTAATTTAATAATTTACAGTTTTTTATTTATTTTTCTTTAACATAACAACTATTCTTTAATTCAGAACATTTTCTTCGTTTTTTCAGGTACGATACCTACCTTCCTCTACCAGACTGTCCTGTGGAGTGCCGCCCTAACTACAACAAAAACTGGAGCAAATGTTAATTAAATAGTAAATATAAATGTCTTTCACTCTTTTGAGAAATATTAATACGAACAAAAAATAACGAAAAATCAACTAGCAATTTATCCACCAATAGCTTTCAAATTAAGTGTCATTAGTCTGCTAACTGTCAAGTAGAGCAATAATTGTTCATTTATAGAATCCTAACCGTATAATCTTTTTCTTCTGCAAACTTGTTTTTCGGACTATTTAAGCACAATTTGTATATATATCTTCAAAACCATATGAAAAAATTCATAGTCAAATTATATTCGATTTTCATATAACATAGACTTTAGTTTTACAATATTATGTAATAAACTTATTTTTCGCCCGAAGCCTGGAGAGGATTTCACCCATATGCTTTATTTATCTTATGGAAATGTATTAAAAGAATTTGCAATAAATATTTCAGTGAATGAGTACCAACCGGTGATTGGTTGTTTACCTTATGAGGGTACATTTCGAATTACCGAACGGTTCCAAGATTTCGATCATATAAGAAAAAACATAATTCAAATCTTATATTAATTCGTATCCATGATACCTGTAGGTATCACAGATACTAATCTATTTTTTTATATGATCGAAAATGTTATAGTTCGATAAAACAAAACTGACATTAGGAATAAAAAAACTAATATTTTCCAAACATGACTATTGTATACTCAACAATTAAACTGTATGAAAATAGACTAGAAACATTGCAAACGTTAATTAATGTAATAATACTTAAGGAGTATTAGTAGTAGCTACCTAAAAGGCCGTACACAAGCAGAGTTTTTAAGTCTTTCCACCAGACTTTTGCTAAGCTCCTCCTACTTTTTTAACAAGAATATAAGAAAAAAACTATATAATTATTATTTATTTCTGTTGGTATCCATGATACCTGCAGGTATCATGGATACCAACTGAAATAAGTTAGTTTTTCTTATATTCTCGTGGAAAAAGTAGGAGGAGCTTAGCAAGAAGTCTGGTGGAAAGACTTAAAAAGCCCTACGTGTGTACGGCCCTTTAGTAGAGAGTTTATTGGCGAACACTTTACCAGTTGCTGCAGTCTGGTCTCTGCTGTATTATTGATGACTTCATAATAAAGTAATAAATAATCACTGATAAATATAACAAAAAATACCTTACACCATATATCATAAATAGGAATGTTGAAAGATAAAAAATAATAATTATTAAAATATTAGAGTAGATAGTTTTGTATAGGCTGGTAGATATTTAGTAGATAGGGTAGAATAATAGTGATAACAAGAATAACTTAAAAGAGAATTAAAGAGAATGAAATACAGCAATAAATATACCTAACCTAATGATTTTGAACAAGAAAATAGCTATGTTCATCAAAATAGTAATTAACAATAAGTTTATACTTAAAATTACCCGCAAAAAAAAAACAGATTAAATCACTGTAAATTAAGTAGGAGAGTTAGGAAAATAGTTTTGAAAGAAAATACAACCTGGAGATCAAAAAATGACTACTAGAATTTCAAGCATTATATTATTTATATGTATGCATAAAAACAATGCCCTTTAATTATACAATTTCAATCAATTCCCATATTTCCTTTTGTTATATTTTTTCCACACGTAATCTTCAAAATGCGCAGCCTTATCCCGCGCATCAGTTGATGATGACATCATACCAGTTGATGGTGATGTCATAATAGTAGATGCCCCGCCCCCTTCATTCTGAGCCAAGTCCCAGTACCTAGCTTGAGTTATGAAGGCAGCCATTTTAGGTTGTCTGTTTCTCATGAATAAGCCTTTCATGCACATTGCAGGTCTGGTGTATTCTGAAAATGGAGAAAATTTATTAGAATTAAATATTAAATGGATTCCATCTGTCAATTTCCCTCAGTTTTCAATAAATGGTAATTTCGTTAAAGAAATAAGTAGCAAAATGAACCTAGTAATGTTATGTTCATAGAATATTCTTTGGTAACAAGTTCATATTAAATTAATCATAGAATGAATAACATTATCATTCAAGCTCTAATTCAATGATAACGTACAGACATCATTGTTGCCAGGTGTATGGGGATAGGCTGGTAACATGGCGGAGTAATACATGGCAGGTAGTGAGAGCGCATCACCCCCTGGTTTAGAGCACACTCCGCTACCCAAACAAGTCTCATTTTTGGCCAGAGTTTGGTACCTGTACCTCAGAATAAAGGCAGCTGTTTTGGGTTGTCTTTCCCTCGTCAGAATACCCTTCTTATTCCCACCAACTCGAGTGTGGCCTTTAAAGAGTCAACGGAGTGAATTGAATATAATTTTAGAGGCGGAAGAAAATCCAGTTAACCAAATTAAGCATGTTCTAACAAGTCTCAAACATGTTCTAACAAGTCTCAAACATGTTCTAACAAGTCTCAAACATGTTCTAACAAGTCTCAAACATGTTCTAACAAGTCTCAAACATGTTCTAACAAGTCTCAAACATGTTCTAACAAGTCTCAAACATGTTCTAACAAGTCTCAAACATGTTCTAACAAGTCTCAAACATGTTCTAACAAGTCTCAAACATGTTCTAACAAGTCTCAAACATGTTCTAACAAGTCTCAAACATGTTCTAACAAGTCTCAAACATGTTCTAACAAGTCTCAAACATGTTCTAACAAGTCTCAAACAAGTCTCAAACATGTTCTAACAAATCTCAAAAAATGTAACGTTTATGTAGATACCATTATGTAGAGGGAAATTGACATTTAAGACTTATAGAGTAAACATAAAATGCATTTTATCCCTACTATTGTGGTATAACTCACCCTGAGGAGTCATGAAGTCGGCAAAGTTCCAAATCATTTCACCGACAAAGAAGCCTTTGGCTCGCAACTCATCGAAAGCGGGAAAGTTGTTGAGGAGTAATTCAGACTGGTACTCTTCACTCCATGTGAAAGAGGGGCTCTGAGGCGAGGAAATAATAAATAGGTAAAGTAATTGAATTATTAGAATAGATAGCTAATTGGATTAAATAATTAGTATAGCTAAAAAAGTATCTAAATTTATAAAAATTGGGTTTGTTCAATTCCTCATGAAACCCCCATTTAGAGAGGTTTTAAGTGTTAGTTTATCTGTGAATTGAAAGTCATATGGAAATGAAAGGGACTTTAAAGAAACAGTCACACAGGAAAGTGGCTCCATGAATCCAGTAACCTATCACCATTTGATGGTGCGCCCATGTATGCAAAGTTACTCCACAAATACAGTCACCAAGAAATATGATGGACGAAACCTAGACAACCAGCTACTATAATTTAGACAAACTGAAGCGAAGAGATACATAAATCTCACACAAATTCTATAGAAACCATGGCCCAGTTGCGAAATAAGACTCCCTACAATGGATAATAAGGGTTTTTGTGTGTTTTTATTGATGGCTGTCATGAAATACGACACCTTCCAAATATAAAAATTATATACGACTCCTCGATTTTAAAATGTGATATTTTGGTGATTGGAAAGAGATGGCTGTCACGGAACACGACTCCTCATGCTATAAGAAACGTAAGATCAACTGTTTATACCATTCAATTTAAGTACAATTCAATAAACCTTATAATACAATGAAATATCCACTATTAAACTTTAGGTTGGACAGTGCCAGTCTACTTACATCGGTGAGACCATGATGCAGTTAAAGGTGAGAATTTCTCAACATAAGGGAATATCTTTTAGAACAAATAGCCCCTATAGCTCCCCACCTTTCAGTTCAATACGTAACCATTCTTTCGATTTTAATCACCCAATTAAAGAAGAAAATTTCAAAATTTTGCAAACTACTAACCAGTGTGATATTCGTACATTAGAATCTATATATATTCATAAACAGTCTCCTACGCTTAATGAACAAGCGAGTTCTTTCAATTTAACTATTTTGGGTTAATAACTTATTATTTTTCCTTTTCTTTATTTTAAAATTTTATTTCTATTAAACTTTATAATACAATTAAATATCCTTCATCAAATGTTTGAAGCAATCACATAAATAAGTTGGCATAGTTTGCCGTAACTATGATACAAATATGTATTATATTTATTCTAATTGTTATTGAATTCAAATAATTTCTTAACTAATACTTGAATGCAAATTAAGAGGAGTGTGATTGTTTTAATATTGCCTCTATATAGCTGTCATGAAAAGAGACTCCCTTGAATTTCTCCCCGTAGGAATAATGAAGAGATACGATTTAATTACCATGTGGGGAGTCGGATCGAATTTTTGTATTCCAAGGGAGTCGTGTTTCGTGACAGCCATCTCTTTCCAAACACCAAAATATCATATTTCAAGATCGGGAGTCGGATCAAATTTTTGTGTTTCAAAGGAGTTGTATTTCGCAACTGGGCCGAGACCATGTTATCAATTTAGAGTCTTCGTCAAATACATTCAAAATCTAAGTTATAAAATCATTCAGAGACTAATTGGATTACATTCATGTTTCTATTTAACTCACGATATGCAGCCCGGGAATGCTGCCAGCCCCATACTCGCTTATTCCCACTGGTTTTTTGTAAAGCATATGCCACTCTGAGAACTCCGTGACAGTCTGCTGCCTGATGATCTCTAGATGGCCAGTGTCTGAGTACCAGGAAAAATACCTGTTCACCCAGATCACGTCCAGGAAAGGGGCAGCGTGATCAGAGATGGCAGAGGCCGATAGAACACAGGTGACGGGGCGGGATGGGTCCAACAGTTTGGTGGCGTTAACTACTTGCCTGCAAATAACATTGATAAGAGTGAACTGGGTTGAAAAACTATAGTTAGCATCATTTTTTGAAATTGTACATGAATTTACATCTGCCCCTACCTGAAGTAGTCTTTAGCCGCTGGTTCGTAGCTCTTAGGTTCGTTTCCAACACTCCACATGATGACAGAGGGTCTGTTCTTGTCTCTGGCGTGGTACTCTTTCATCACTGCGATGTGGTTAGCCAACAACTCTGACCCGAAACCACTGAAAATAATATTGAGTAGAAATTAGCAAAGTTATTTTTAAAATGAGGGATAGGGTAAGTTCCAAGTTATTGGACTGTTCAACATCTTCAAACCAAAAAAACCTACATAATAATTATATGTTCTTTAACTTTTACAATGCAGCATAGCACAGCATACATATTATTAACAGTTTAAGCCTGTTTTTAATTCACACCTCAGTCCCACTGCAGGACTCTCATCTATCACCATAATGCCCTCAGAGTCTGCCATGTCCATGATCTCCTCTGCATAAGGGTAGTGAGAGGTGCGGAAGGCATTGGCACCTAACCACTTCAGGAGGTTAAAGTCTTTCACCACTGTGGCGGCATCGTAACCCTTGCCTCTGATCTGAAACATAAGGGGGATTCTATTTACTAAATTTAGTAGGAAAAAAACTTGCTTTGGAAACAGAAGATTCTATTAATTACATTTAGAAGAGGCTGAACGTTTGCTATGGAAACAGAAGATTCTATTAAGAATTTTCACTTCTTCTGCTTCAAGATTTTAAAACATTTTCAATCTTGATAGGTAGGCATCAATGTAGTTATATTTCTAAATACTGAGGATAGACACTGGTTCTGACTGCTGTAATGGGATTTTAAGTATAAATAAGTATATTAATTGGATATTGCTTATTGTTGAATGTCTATGAAAATAAAAATAGTAGTGATTATTAGCAATGCATAAAAGACACCATAGTGATAAGGTATAATAGCTACATACAACAGTGGTAATATAACACTGGAAAATCTGAGATGAGACTAAGTATCTATCATAATAAAGGTTAGCTATATACATAGTTCTTCAGTTCAATACATTTCTCATTGAGTTTTTAAAACACAGCAACTCAACAGATTTCCACTAGACTGCAGATCTGTTTAGTCTCTTTTTAAACTAGGTAACCTTTTGCCCTATGAACTCACATCAGCATCCTCATGTTTGCCACAGCCTCTGATGTACAGAGGTTTGCCGTTGATGGTGAGGCTTGTGTTGGTCCACCCCATGGTACGGATGCCTACCTTCACAGGGTACATGTCAGCTGCACCTGAGGATGGCATCAGGTGAACCTGTGAGAAAAAGGTACAACTTTTAGCTAACTGTGAACAAACAAGTTTGAATTTGATTAAGAATTGCACTTTGGCCTCTGCTTATAATTTATTTAGGGTAAGATACGAATTATCAGTCAGTTCAACATTCTCGGTTAGCTATAGGCTAGCTATAAGAAAAAACGATGGCTATAGCTAATTATAATATTAAATGATAATTATTGTATAACTATATCGTTATTTCCTGTATGACCGAAGATGTAAAACTGGCCAATAATTCAAAACTTACCCTAATAGCATCTTTACAATGTTTGTCTATTTTTAGCCTAACTAAATAAGTGCTCTCCCTTACCATGAGAGTGTACTGGTAGGCAGGAGTGTCATGCATGAGGTAAGGCCACCAGAGACTGGCATTGGTGACTGTAATGGTGGCAGAGCAGCCAGTACTGCTCATAACGTGACTGTCGTTGGAGTCAAGCAACTTAACCGAACAAACGGCATCCATTTTGGAAACAGTGGAGTTGTACGCAATGTCGTATTTGATGGTACCTGAACAATGAAAGAAGAATGGTAGAGAATAGAGAGATGGATAGAAAGTAAGCAACTAAAGAGATAAGTGTTTTAATTTCATGAATAAGTGAATAGTTAAGAATGAGAGAAAAAGTGTGACAATAAAATAATTTTTGTTGCGATTAACAAAACTATCGCCAAATTACTGTAAAAACTCATGAGTTATGAAGCACTTTAGTAATGAAGGACCTGAGTTATGAAATGCGCTTGAGTTATGAAGTAGTTTTCTATACTTAAATTATAGAAAGTTACATGATTCAAGAATATGCATCCTAGTTATCCCTCAAAGAAGAGAGTTTCTAAAATTTAATCATAGAAAAACTATCTACAGCACTCGGGGTATGAAATGACTTTTGAGTTAAGAAGAAATCAGTAGCTACTTCATAATTCAGGAGATTTACTGTAGCTACAAACAATTATGGGACATAATTTAGAAAAACTACATTTAAAATAGTTACCATATGAATAAAATAAATGTGAATTAAATAATGCAACACTACGTTAGACTTTATATTAGCTATACCTGCACAATACCGATTGGGAAATATTATTTCTAATATATTTTTATCCGGCTTGGCTAGGATCTCTTTTCATTAGGAAAATAGCATATATGTACCTGTATAAGAGCCATCAGCAGCCTCTGCAATATCAGTTGTCACCTTCACATCTTCTATGAAAGTGGCAGGGGTTGAGTAAAGGTAAACAGGTCTGTGAATGCCAGCATAGTTGAAGAAATCAAAATTGTACTTTTGCTCAAAGTATCCCTTGGGGTATCTGAAATATGTACAAAGATTATTCTCAATCCATGAAGTGGTTTTTTCCTAATTTAACTATTATTAGCTAATGATGAATGAAATCACAAAAATTAATGAACAAATCTAAGATTAAATATAGCTACACTAAAATATTCAATTATTGATCAATAGCTAATAGAAAACAGTAATGAAATTATTGAAGTTTTCAGAGGGGATAGAATAGCTGCTATAAGATAAATAAGTCACCTGTGTTAGGAAGAAAATCATTGTAATAAGTGCACCTACTAACAAAATCACCAATTGGCTAAATATGAAAACATAAAGAGAAAACTCATAATAAAATACTGATATCATTATAATACTTAGTTATCTATAGCTTGCCCAAAAAGATTCAGCTACTAGCTATCTATAGTTTGAATTTATAAAAGGACTTTTTTAAAAAACTTAATAGGTAGCTAGCACTTATTTCAAAAATGATAGCTATTTTAAATTCTTTTCAATAAAGCTGTATCATTTAAACTCTATTTTCCATGATATCTGAAGATATAATGGATACCTATTAAAATTACGAGTTAAAATATTAAATTATTTAGTTTTTTCTTATTTGATTGTAACCAACTCCAAAGTTAGACTAACCTCGTGATGTCATGATGGTACACAATCGAGCCCTGAGGGACAGTGACAGGAGTGAGTGTGTTATTCACCGCCACAGTCAATCTGTTCTTCACCTGCGGCATCACATAGGAAGTGATGTCAGCCAGAATAGGAAGATGACCTCCAAAGTGAGATGTCACCACAGCACCATTCAAGTAGATGATGCAGTTGTAGTGGCACGAGCCAAACCGAATCAGAATGCGATTCTTGTCTTCAATCCAAGAGGTTGGTACGTAGAAAGTTCTGTCATACCTGAAAAAAATTATAACTAGTTAATTGATGAGAAATATTTTAAACTTACAGTTTTATCAAAGAGAATTAAATGATGACATTTTAAACAAAATAATGATATAGAACTGCCTAACTACCTATATGGGTAGAATTGAGAGTTAAGCTCTTTTAGAAAAATATGTATATAGCTATTGGAAATAGCTAACAAAATTGCTTTCTTCTGTCATATATTTCATAAAATTTAAAACCAGAGCTACTGCAGTACCTCATTTAAAACAGTGAATAGAGTATATGAATAAGAAGCTTTACCTAACATATTTAAGTAAAGATGAACACATCTTACCAAGCCCATCCAATGTGTTCACGTATTTCCTTCTCCTGAGTGACATCATTGTAGCTACTAGGCACAGGCATGGGCCTCACAGTCCCAGTAGCGGAGAGAGGCGCAGCATACCAAGAGCTGTTGAAGCCTTCGTCAGGATTGTCCTTGGGACTCAGACGGAAATTCCAGATCCCATCAAGCAGTTTCCTGTCCCTTGAAGGGGACTCATGGGGGTACAGGCCTCCCCATGTGAACTGAGCAGGAGGCAAGTCATGTTCGGTGGTAGTGGAGGTAACTTCTTCATTGTAAAGGATTTCATCAAAAGGATCATTGTCTAGATCAGTAATGAAGTTAGAAGGATCATCTCCACTGCACAGAGTTAATTTACCCACCACAAATGCAATGGAGAGAATGATAAACTGTTTATACATAATTTCACCTAGTTATGGAACATAATTTTATCTAATTCTGAAAAGGAATTTAGCTATAAAAAACTCAATTATTTGGTATGTTTCCTTAAACTATTGATTATTTAAGGCAAAAATGTGTACTAACAGGAAAATGTTGAGAATCAACTGAGATATTGTGATGTTGTAACTGATATTTAAAATCAGAAGTTAGCAAATTATAAGTAATATTACTTTTTCTTGCAAACCAGTTCTTATTTTCTACTACATTTTAAACCCAGCTTAGAACAGAAAACAAAATGAAGGAACCCGTGGAGAAAACTTTCATAAATTATCAGTTACTGTAGATTTTCAGTCTTAGGTTAAATTATAATTCATGAAAAAATTAGTTGAGTGATAATCATCTCCAGATTGAAATATTTCTGTCTCCAGGAATTTAAGAGTGTTTAGTGTTACATTCTGAAATGCCAGAAACGAGAAAAACAGAAAGAGATTGTAAAAATACCTGCTTGATTGAAATAAAATGATAAAGTAGTCTAAAAAAATCTGTAGATCATTTAAAAAAAAATATCTAGATCATTTCTAAAAAAACATGTCTAGATCAATTCTAAAAAAACTTATCTAGATCATTTCTAAAAAAACATATCTAGATCATTTCTAAAAAAAACATCTCTAGATCATTTCTAAAGAAAACATATCTAGATCATTTCTAAAAAAACATATCTAGATCATTTCTAAAAAAACATATCTAGATCATTTCTAAAGAAAACATATCTAGATCATTTCTAAAAAAACATATCTAGATCATTTCTAAAAAAACATATCTAGATCATTTCTAAAAAAACATATCTAGATCATTTCTAAAAAAAACATCTCTAGATCATTTCTAAAGAAAACATATCTAGATCATTTCTAAAAAAACATATCTAGATCATTTCTAAAAAAACATATCTAGATCATTTCTAAAGAAAACATATCTAGATCATTTCTAAAGAAAACATATCTAGATCATTTCTAAAAAAACATATCTAGATCATTTCTAAAGAAAACATCTCTAGATCATTTCTAAAAACATCACCAGTCATCGCCAATATGGAACATTTTTCCAAGACTCTCTGAGACAAATCTGAGCGCCCGGCTGAGTCAAACTTTAGAAATTGTAGATCTCTGCGGCACGTGGGAGACCAGTCTGAAAAGAAGATCTGCTCAGACCCCAGTCTGCCAAAGATGCATGAAGTTGTGAAGTTTACCCGGCGACTATCAAGGCCTTGAAATAAGTTTCTTTAATTATCCGGCGACAATTTTCAAATTAATTCCTATGTTTACATGTAATTAGTGGAGAAAATTTTAAGATTTTTGGCTGTTTTGTAGAGAAATTTGAATAGAGTAGAGTAGAGAAAACTTCATGCATCTTTTGCAGACTGGGATGCAGCAAATAATATGGGAACATAGAAAATAAATGGGACTAAGGCCTTGGCCACAGAATTAATCCACAAATCCTGCTGCCACTCTGTATTTGGTGCACAAAATTCCACTGACTTTATCAAAATGCTGAAAAAGTCATAGGGGATAAATAGCTAAAAATCCACTGACTTTGCTGGAATATTATTTCCAAAGAAGTAAAATTAAAAATTAAAGTAAAATAAAAGTGTGTCAAATCTATCACCAAGATTTCATATTTCAAGACAATTAGTCTCCAAAAATTTTCAAATTTGTCTCCAAAATGGCCAAATTTCTTCAATATATCTCCAACAATAACATGTAAACATCCAGACTGCAGAAACTGGTAAAGTGTTCTCCAAGAAATCCTCTATTTCCAGTCTGTATTTGGTGCACAAAATCCCACTGACTTTTTCAAAAAGCTGAAAAATTCACCATAAATTTGGCTGATCCACCAACATTTTCCCAATTTATCCACTGAAAATTAATGGTAACATAGGAATAAATAGCTAAATATCCACTGACTTTGCCAGAATATTATTTTCAAAGGGGAAAAAATTCCATCGACATGTCGGTGGGATTTACCACGAAATACAGACTGGCTCTATTTTGGCTTCTGTTCTCAGTAAAATACATGTAAATATAGGAGGAAATTAAGTATTATTCGCACAGAAAATGTCAAAAATGTCCCACATTCTGCAAACTGGCCAGTCTGTAGAATATGGAACATTTTTACAAGATTCTCTGCGTGAGTATTTGATTGAATTTTAGAAATTGGAGATCTCTGCAGGAGATCTTGAATTAATTCCTATGTACCATTAATTTAGTTGCGGGAGATTTTGAATTAATTCCTATGTTACCATTAATTTAGCTGCGGGAGATTCTGAATCTGCTGCTACCAGTCTGTATTTCATGGTAAATTCCACCGACTTGTCGGTGGAATTTTTCTCCATTAAAAATAATATTCTGGCAAAGTCGGTGTATTTTTAGCTATTTATTCCTATGTTAGTATGTTACCATTAATTTTCGGTGGAAAAATGGGTAAAATGTTGGTGGATCAGCCAAATTACTGGAAATTTAGGGTGGATTTTTTCCTAGTTTAAGAGTATGTACCAAGTAGCCAATTAATTGTCGACTTAAAATTTGTGAAAATAAGTATCTTCCCCATATATAGACGACTAATGAGCACTATAATTAGATTTAAAATTAAAATTGGTGACTCAAGAAGATGTATAAACGGCGGAAATCATCTTTGTTGAAATGTAAACAAATCAGCCATTTTTTTTTATATGGCGCAATGTATTATGTATATTAGTTTTCTGTTTTCTGTGAAAGATTGCAATCTTTTGTTATGAATGATGTGGTCACTACTTGTCCTTTTAATTTGATGCTCTCATGACTAATTATCGGGGGGAAAAAATGAATAACTATGAAAGAAAGTATGGCTCTCTGTGATTGGCTGGTATCAGTTGTATGCCTTTCTCTGATTGGCTGATACGCTCTCAATGAGTCAATTATATACTAAGGTATTTAATTAGGTAGGTATAATAATATAGGTAATGACGACTGTCGACTTTCAAAATTGGAATTAAATTTTGACAACTGGCGACTCCATTAATAAAAAAAAGATTCATTGGCAACTCAATGAACATTTTCTGAAACTAGGGATTATTTCAGCTTTTTCTAAAAGTCAGCAGAATTTTGTGCACCAAATACAGACTGACCAGTCTGAAAAGTACAGCAGGATTTGTGGATTAATCCTGCTCCCATTTCCTATTTAATTCCTTATATTCCCATGTTATTTGCTGCGCCCTAATCCCAATTTCTGTTAAAAATCCTGTGTCTGAAGAGACCTTCTTTTCAGACTAGCAGACTGGTGCTGCTGAGAGTCAGAGAGAAGCTCTCTCTCTCAAATTAAAGTCTCTGCAGGAGAAGAAACACATTCTGCATATTGGCAGACTGGGTAAACATAGGAAATAATTAGAAAATACTCAAAATAGTCACCAAGATCTTGTTTTGATGAATTTTCCCTCCAATATAGTCTTCAAAGATGATAGTGAAAGATCTTTGGCGACATGGACGCGCTTTGCAGACCATGTATAAGAGTATGACGTATGTCACTGTCAGTTAAAGCCAATTAATTGGCTTAGATTTGAAACGGTCAAATCTCTTATCTCAGATATGTCTGATTGGCTTTAAATTTTGAATTAATTCTTATGTTCCGAGTCCCATGTTAATTTTGGCTTGAAATCTTCAAAAAAAATGAGCCAAATTGGCTTGGCTCAGATTTTTTGTGAAATATTGGCTCAAAAATTGGCTTACAATTTTCCAGCCTCTGAAACATGGTTTGCAGACTGCCGTTCAGGGACGGCATGTCCCCCGATAGCCCAATCTGCATTTGGTGCACAAAATCCCACTGACTTTTCTAAAAAGCTGAAAAAATCCACCATAAATTTCCAGTAATTTGGCTGATCCACCAACATTTTCCCAATTTATCCACCAAAAATTAATGGTAAAATAGGAATAAATAGCTAAAAATCCACCGACTTTGTCAGAATATTATTTTCAAAGGGGAAAAAATTCCACCGACATACAGACTGACCGATAGCCCGGGCCGATACACTTATTTGTTATGTTAATGTACCTTTCCAGACCCTTGGCCTTAACCTAACCCCAGACTACAAAAGATGCATGAAGCCACTCTGGAAAAAATAGTTTTTCTGATGAATTAATTACTCTGTTGGAGTTTAGTAAACCTTTAAAATTTAAATAAAGTAAAAAATTAATGGGAACTGTATAATTCGCAGCATTTAGTCTCTAAAATTTCATCTGTTAGCCCAAGGTATTTTCCAGAGTGGGCTATGAACATGAAGTTGTGAAGTTTATCCGGCGACTATTGAGACCTTGAAATTAGCCATGTTTTAAAGTATGGACAAAGTTGCCAGTATATTGGCAACTTTTCAGGGGTTAAACAAGTTGGAAAACCTGTAAATAACCAGTAAAATTGTAAATCAGTCACTCCAAAAAGGCTAAAATAGTCTCAAGACATGCACATGCATCAGGCAACAGGCATGAAGTATACCAGATTGTATTTGGTGGTAAATTCCAATGATATCTTGGGAGATATTCAATTTCTCAAATAAAAAAATTTCTGCAATATCGGAGGATATTTAGCTATTAATTCCAATATTACTATAAATTTTTAGAGGAGAAACTGAAAAAATGTTGGAGGACTAGACAAATTGATGAAAAATGTTGGCAGCTATTTCTCAGATTTTTTAAAAAGTCAGAGGAGTTCAGTGCACCAAATACAAACTGGGAAGTATAAGGATCATAAAGGATGTTTGATCATGTTTCCAAGTGTAAAATCTAACATAGGAAGCCAAATTTCTCCTTTAAAGTATCTTAAATATCAATGAGGCGACCTGGATCCATTTACTCACTTAACTGGCGACTTTCCTGCCACACTTTAAAACATGGGAAATTATAGTCTCCTGAATTATTTGCCAATTGGCAACAATTTTGAATTTTCCAACTAATTCCTATGTTTACATGTAATTATAAATTATTGAAGAGTATTTTTAGATTTTTGGCCATTTTGGAGAGAAATTTGAAAATCTAAATCTTTGGAGAGAAATTGCCCCAAAAATTAAATATCTGGAGACTGATTGTGCATGCTTTCCAAGTAAAATAGTATGTCTCATAAGACATAAACTCACCATTTGTCTCTCCAAAATTCAATAAATTCTCTCCAAAATGAAAATGATCAAATTATCATTAATTCTCTCCAAAATAGCATTGTAGCATAGGAGAAAAATAGATAAAACTCACCATTTGCAATTAAAGGGCTCAAAATAACCGTCACAAACTCGCCATTAAAATGGCGAGTTTAGACATGCTTTATTACTTGGCATGCTTTGCCAGTCTGCAGAATGTGTCTCTTCTCCCGCAGAGATTTTATTATGAGAGAGAGTCATTCTGCAGACTCTCAGCAGTCAGCACTCAGCAGCAGATTCAAAATCTCCCGCAGCTAAATTAATGGTACATAGGAATTAATTCAAAATCTCCCGCAGCTAAATTAATGGTAACATAGGAATTATTTCAAAATCTCCCGCAGAGATCTCCAATTTCTTAAAAATTCAATCAAAAACTCCTGCAGAGAGTCTTGGAAAAATGTTCCATATTCTGCAGACTGGACCCCAAGTAATAATGCATGTCCAAACTCGCCATTTTAATGGCGAGTTTGTGACAGTAATTTTGAGCCCTTCAATTGTAAATGGCGAGTTTTATCTATTTTTCTCCTATGCTACAATATTATTTGGAGAGAATTTATGATAATTTGATCATTTTGGAGAGAATTTGTTGAAATTTGGAGAGAGCTGGAGAGACAAATGGTGAGTTTATGACCAGTCTGCAGAATATGGAACATTTTTCCAAAACTCTCTGCGGGAGTTTTTGACTGAATTTTAGAAATTGGAGATCTCTGCAGGAGATCTTGAATTAATTCCTATGTTACCATTAATTTAGCTGCGGGAGATTTTGAATTAATTCCTATGTTACCATTAATTTAGCTGCGGGAGATTCTGAATCTGCTGCTGAGAGTCAGAGAATAACTCTCTCTCAAATTAAAATCTCTGCGGGAGAAAAGACACATTCTGCAGACTGGGTTTATGAGACATACTATTTTACTTGGACTGGACCTAACCTATTGGAAACATAATTGCAATATATATCGAAAACGAAGCATTTGCACAACAAATGATATTATTGAAAAACATCTTAAAACGGCTCCTTGGATTTGGGCGGTCTTATAAGTTTAAAGTTATACCTAAAAAAACTTATAAAATGTCAAAATATCGAAAATCAGTGGGGGACCTGGACCAGTCCAGTCCAGTATCTTGTTGGGTAAAGGCTTCTCAACGCCACCCAGGACTAACGGTATAGAGGCTTCACCTCCTCCGTCAGCCCCCCTACACCTATTATCTATATTCCAGTTCCACCACCCTGTCCCTGTGATCTTCCTCTCTCTGCCCAAGCCTCCTCCAAGTAGACCTTCATCCCATCTCGGGCATCTCCCCTCTCCACAAAACTGCTCCACTCCATACCTCACTCTCAAGTCCCTCAGAGTTCAGACCTTCACACTCAACCAAAAAATGTTCCAACGTCTCGTCGTCTCCTCCCCCAACTGAGCCAACTCACACCTAACTAAAGCACAAATTTACCAAATAAAAAACCAGACACACTACGTACAAAGATATAACGATACTTATCTTTTTAGATGTAGCGGTCACGACGTTACCTCTCAGGCACGTGCGGCCTAAATTCTGTTTTCTGGCACCGTATGCGTATTGGTGCCGATGCCGGCTAATTATTACGCCCACCGATATTATATAAATCCCGGAATAGGAAATATTACCGATTTAACTAAATATATTGAGATACATTTTTATTGAAAAGTGGGATACCTAGGTATTTCCTGTTCGAGGCATGCCTCCAAATTATTAATTTCTTATTGAATTTTGTCAAAAGAATGCAAGAAATTAAACAATTTTTGTAGAAACTAATACTTCTGGACGATGATGGATTGAAGTTATATATTCTCCAGTTTTAGGAAGCTACTGATGAAACGCAACGCTTTAAATTTCTTATCATTATGAAGTATTCCAACATAAATGGCCGTAATATTGTTTGCTTTGAATCTCAGCTTTTTGGCTAAGATCAGAGTGTAAAATATGTTCTTATCAGCTTTCTAAAAACCTCTTTAAAAAAGCTTAATAGTATCCCTTATTACTAGGGTTGTGACAATATGCGTTTAAAATCATAGATCATTGAATATCATAGACGAAACGAAATGAAGTGGTATCGAATACTATATACCGCTAGTTTAGAACGATTGAATACTCTTCAATTCAATCTGTCTTTAATATTTTCAGGTTCTATGATTTTAAATGCATATTGTCACAACCCTATTGATAACATTGCACTATCGGGCCAACGTCGGTAAACGTTGGCAAAGTAAAGGCACGATCGGGAATTGGCACGCCAGTGCTATTAGTCTACTACACACTGGGCCAATGTATGGTAAACGACACTGGGTCAACGGTTGCCAAACAGCACTGGCTCAATGAAGGGAAACGTTCGTTAACCAATCCAATGATTTTTTTTTTATGTTTTTATGTACCAGTATATTCATTATACTTGTCTACCGGATCTATTAGCAGTTGTTGCCAGAATATCATAGAGGTTAGATGCAAACGATCTCTTCCAGCTTTAGTCTCACCAAATAGCCATTTTAATATCCTTAATAGTTAATTAAGTATATATTTCAAATTATAACCGTTTCTGGCAATTTAGAATAAATGGTCCTGTTATCCCTTCAATTATTACTTTAACACTTTATTCATTTCATTCATAAAAATGATTCATATATTTAGTAGGTATAAAAAGTTATTTTGCTGATTGAAATAATTATCTAAATAGTAAATTAAACTTTATATTAAATTTTGAATTAAAATATTATCATTTAGTTACATTAGCTCAGGTAAAATAAGTTAGATTTGAGTTTGAATAGTTTACTGTTGTATATTTTGTTTCCCCCTGATTTTGATATAATTATAAGATGTATTTATAGGACGGTTACTACATTGCGAGAAGTAACTGTTGTCCTCACATGCTTTGTATAGCGTAATCTAATACACCTCTAATATAAAAATAACCAGTGGCCGTAAACCGGTATGACATCGACAACATTATGTATTAATAACAGGTTTATAATTCTTTAATGAGACGTTTATAAGTTATTCATGAGACATTTCTAAGTCATTTGACATAACTGGGTTAGTGAGTTGACAAAACGTCGGATTTGCTTTAGTTACTATAGCCTAATCCAGCTGAACATCGACAACGTTAAGTATTGCTGGTACCTACCAATAAGTCGTCTGTCTATACGTGGTTATACTGTTCTGGGCCGGTGGACATCCGTGAGGTGGGCAAACATCGGCCCTTTACTGGCCCAATACAACGAGACAGGCATTGGGCCAAGAGTTTCGTTCTGCATTGGGCCAACGTTTGCTCAAAATTGTAATGTTTACTGGGATAGTTTGTTGTCGCCGCCAGTTTTTTGCACTACGCACATCATGAGTGTTCAATGTTATTGAACCTGACTATTCAATAACACACCCCTATTACACATATATCAAAATTGAAGTAATAAATTGAAAATATCACGAAAAAGGAGTGATCTATTTTATGATACCCCCCCCCCCCTTAATTCTATTATTCCTTATAAAGCATTCTGGAGAACGCCCAAGTAAAAATAGGAGCAGGTTCGAGGCAGCGGTTAAGCCGATCGGGGTAGTCATTGCGGCAGTCAGGGAGCAGCGAGAGCGCAGCGTGGGATTCAGACTGATCGCTTTGAGGGCTAATTCTACTCCGACGTAATTGCATGTGCATAATTGCTCTGGGTACCTGCGCCTATTTGTCTAGCGCGCTGCCTAACTGTAGATGCGCGGCCCCTAGCCACGACTGTAATATTATATTACTATTATAGTAGTTTAGGCTAAGGGCCGAGTATCCGCAGTTAGGCAGCGCGCTAGGCAAATAGGAGCAGGTGCCCAGAGTAGTTCTGCGCAGTTACACCAGTAGAATTAGCCCCCAAAGCGATCAGTGTGGCTCCCACGCTGCGTTCTCGCTTCTCCCTGACTGCCATGGTGGCTACCCTGATCGGCGTAATCGCTGCCTCGCACCTGCTCCTTTTTCAATTAGGGCATGTATATAAATATTCTTTCCGAACAGTACAGCTAGGCGTTCCCATATTTTAAATAATGTCATCAAAAAATACATTGTCGGTCTTATTTCAGTAAAACTATTGTCATCTAAATACTATGATATATAGTCATTCATTCGAGTGAAACAGAAACGAGATATCTGCATAAAGTTGCATGGAGCACGGAGTAATCGGATGGAAAATGGGAAGGGGGGGGGGGGGGGGGCACTGAAGTTATTTAGGGGTATTCATCTCGAGTAGTTAATCATCATTAAATCTACTAACTCCGGTTAAACTGGGGGAGAATATTAACTTATTATTAATGCAATTATGCTAACAACTAAAGCTAACATCTGTGTAACTGATAAGTGAACCCTGTGAACTTTCTTATTTATATGCGATATCAATTAATATGGTCAGTCAGCTGCGGATAATCTCTTCCAATGCTGATAAGAAAGAGATACCGTATGAATTAATAAACGAATGACTGATTATTGCTTCGTGTATACATGAGCAAGAATATATTAAAGGTATAAATATATAGCTCTAAGCTGTAATATATATCGTCAACTGTGAAATTATTGTCTATTTATTAAAATATCTCGAACAATGTAGCATGTCGATCTTACGCTCTTCCATTAAAGGTCCTCTCCAGGCTCCGTGAAAAAAATGAGTTTATTACATAATATTATAGAACTAAGGTCTACGATCATTATTCCGCAAACTGCATACAATTCGGTTCTGTATATATTTCATTATTTGCTTTAAAAGTTTTTTAACACTCTGTGAGCAACAATCGAGCGAATCTCCAACCTGACGCTGAGAAAGAAGATTGTACACTCTTTGTTTTGATTTCAAATTTAGATTTTTAAACAAACAATGCGCTTTTTGGCCTTCTTTTAAGATATTAATTGTTTCTAAAAGTATATAAACGTTTCTATAATAAGTTTATCCAAATTTAAACCTTTAAACGAATAATAAATAGATTTATTAAACCAAATACCTAGTTGACATTCAAAACAAATGGTGTACATTCTTCTTCTTCAGACTGAAATTTTTTTAAATTAGTAAGTCAGAAGTAAAATAGGTTTTGTAGAATTTTGATTATAAAAATCTTTAAAAGCATATAAAATTTAAATTATGCTACCAAATTCGTTGCAGTTTGCAGCAAAATGATAAGAAACACTAGCCTCGTTGAATAAGGCAATAAAAATATTTGCTTGGAGGAGACCTTTAAGCTTGTCGCCCACCTGATCGGATCGGAAACGACGCGGAAGCTCACGAAGCCTCGGAACGGACACGACACGACGTTCGTACGCACACCAGTTCAGATGACTTCGGAAGAGAAACGATGCCGTCATCACAATACTTATAAGAATATAACAATTAAAAGTTAAAATTTATCGATCATGACAACTATTTTATACGATAGGTATTTTATAAAAAAAATTCGGTAGCATCGTTGTTGATTTTAATTTTCAGTTCGAATCTCTCTAATTTATTATCATACAAGTGAATGTACTTCCCCAAAAAATACAAAAAATATATGTTGAAAACAATATATATCAAAAAATATATGTTGAAAATATATAAGCGAAAAAAAATTAGTTAGAAACATATAAAAAAATGAATATTAAAAATTATGTATAAACAAATGTATGCAAGTAAAATTTATATAAGTGAAATGTATGCAAATAAATGCATGCAAATAAAATTTATGCAAATAAAATTTATGCAAATAAAATGTATGCAAGTAAAATGAATGCAAATAAAATTTATGTAAATTAAATGTATGTAAATGAAATGTATGTAAATGAAATGTATGTAAATGAAATGTATGTAAATGAAATGCATGTAAATGAAATTTATGTAAATAATTAATGTATGTACCTAAATGAAATGTATGTAAATGAAATGTATGTAAATGAAATGTATGTAAATGAAATGTATATAAATGAAATGTATGTAAATGAAATGTATGTAAATGAAATGTATGTAAATGAAATGTATGTAAATGAAATGTATGTAAATGAAATTTATGTAAATAAAATTCATTTAAATAAAATTGATGTAAATAAAATTCATGTAAATAAAATGTTATTCTTCTTATTTCAATAACTTTTCGTGATCTGATTTATAATCATTAAAGTTAATTGAATGAAACTAATTGATTATGTTTTAATATCAACGTATTCATCACGCAGTAGGATATTCACATCTATTCCAATCTTCCATATCCATCCCAGCCTCACCATACACCGTTCTGCGCATGCGCAATCTCTCGGACGCATCAGAACTATCAGAAAAATATTCTTTCAAACATATCCGCATCGTTTCCGTTCCGATCCGACGCGTCGTTTCGTTTCCGATCCGAGCAGGTGGGCGTTAGCACGTTCAAATGTATGGTTTAGATTTTTGTCTGATGCTTCGTGTCCGTTCCGATGCGTCGTTTCCGATCAGGTGGGCGACAAGCTTTAAACTTTTCCTCAAAACATGATTTCTTTTTATCAGTTCAAGTGTTTGGTTGAAAATGTATAATTTGGATTATATTTTTGGATGTTCATGGTAATGGATCTTTCATTCCCATGATATGATAACTATTTCCCAACAATCAGGCTGAAGTTGGACGATCGTTTTCTTCCCATAATCTGAAAGAGAGTCTTTCCGTCCGAGCTGGGATGGGCAGGTCAGATTTTTTCAGAAGACGAAACAAGTTGCCTGGAGGTAAAATAATTTTCTTCCTTTTTAATAACCAACGTGAATTATTAATGAGACATTGAATTATTTTATCCATTTAAAAAGAAAAAGATAACTTATTTTATTTGTTGAAAATGTTATTTTCAAAAAGATTTTCAGTCAAAACCGTATAAAATGCATTGCTATTAAATAATCACACATCGTAGGTGCAAGCTGCCACAGAATTTAAAAGAAATATGACTAGACTTTTACTGACTGATGGGTGCACCGACAGTTGGGCCCAGGACAATCGGGCCCCGACTATTGGGTCTAAGACAATTGGGCCCAGGACAATTGGGCCCCAAAACAATTAAGCCCAGAATAAAAATTGGGCGGAAGACACAATAAAGAAATGTTTCTTTGTTATTACTAGGGAAGTGACAATATTATCTTCAAATTATGCTTTATTTTCTCTAAAAATATGTTTATATTGTTTTAATTCAATTCATTTATTCATTTATTTAAATAAGTCGTATTATTTTGAATCATGTCATATGGATCCAATGTGTAGTGTACATCGTCTGACAATGACAAATATTTAGTAAAAAATGGGTAAATTTCAAAGGGTAAACGTTACATTGAACAGTTGTTTGGATAAAATGAGATTATGATAATACATTTTGTAATAATAATTCGTAAACCTCTTCAATATTTAACACTGAACAGCAATCAAATAATTCACGTTAACTTTATTTCAATTTGTATGTTCCAATAATTTCGGCATGTCTAAAATACCTACATCCTTATTTTCTATTGTCTCTTCATCTAAAATAGCTACATTCTTATTTTCTATTGGCTACATCCTAACTCATTTACTTCACAGGAGTTCACTATATAGAGGTACTGTAACTAGGAAATTAGTTGCTTACATGACCTATCTCGGAACAGAAAATCATTGTAGTTTAAAAGATTAATACTATTTATTCATGAAAAGAATATGTTCCATTAAAAAATAGTTATTTTTCATAACGAGAATATTTTTTCTCATGTAAGGAATATTCTTTATTTTAAATATGCTCAAGACTATATTTTTATATACAACTCATATTGTCACAAACCTAGTTATTACAGTAGCAAGGGTCTTTAATTAAGTTAATACAATAAACTATGAAAAAAATGGAAAATAATATAATTGACTCTGGGCCCAATTGTCCGGAGCCCAATTGTCCTGGGCCCAATTGTCTTGGGCCCAATTGTCGGCGGACCCAATTGTCGGGGCCCAATTGTCCTGGGCCCAACTGTCGGGGCCCAATTGTCCTGGGCCCAACTGTCGGTCCACGGACTGATGAATGTTAAACATATTTTTTTTATAACTTTTTCTGATGAATGTTAAACATATTTTAACAGTTAACAGTTCAACAAAAACTAACAGTATAGCATAGAGTAAATGAAAATAAGATTTATAGAGCATAGAATCCACTGCTAAAACAATCACAATCATTAACAGAAACAAAGGGATGGCAATTACAGGATAAAACGTACGTATCTTGGTGAAAATGCAGCTACAGCATGTAACAGTCAACACCACATTTTTTTTCTCAACGGTTAATTTAATAAACAGTCTTGATTTTTTCTAGCCCACAAAGATCATCTGATTTATCCCATTTAAATTTCTTTCTCTTGTGGCTTGTAAAAGAAAGAGTATTTTGAACTGAACAATCTAACAAGGCCTAATTGAAAATTGATGTCATCACGAGAATTCAACATATCCATACTTTGCCAAGTGTTTGAATTTTGAACTTCGTGTTGATTAATGTATTGAATCTAGTTGTCCATTCGATAGTTAGACACGAAATTAATAAAATTACAATTCTTGTTCTTTTCAGTTACATATTCTTATTTTTCAGCCTTCTAGCCACAATAGGCTCAATAGCAAAGATATTATACAACAATTAATAAGATACACCACTCTTGGAAATTTCGGTTTAAAAAATTGCAGCGTGCTTCTATCTTTGTTTCAAAGTGGCTACTAGCCGCTGCTACGCTATCGCAATATTTAATGTTAATTAAAACATCGTAAAATAATTTTTAAACTTATTTGTTATGTACAATATTTTTTCAGAAAATTGTGTCTCAGTCTATTTTTATGAATAATTAACAGTTTAACCAGAGCATTGGCTAGAAGCCACTTTGAAACACAGGTGGCAGCACGATGCATTTTTGAAATCGGAATTTCCAGTTTCATATTGTTGTATGATAATTTTCGATAATAGTATATTAACCATGCGCTTTTGAATCAACTACACTTATACTAGATTCTCTGTATAATATATAATTGAACTGAAACTAAATTTATGACTGTAATTAACGTCTCCTGATAGTGATTCATAATCACTTAGATTATTCAATTACTGAATTTAAATTTTGTATTCATGTTTTGAGCAACAGTTACTGCTGGAAGTACCGTTTTCTATCGTACAAAAGAAAAATAACTTATGTAAATCACTAAAAAGTAGGTGGGCAAGGGATCACTCTCGGTGCTAAGTATGGCCATCGGTGTCGCTTGTGCCTACACCTACTATAAAGGATCAAAATGTCAGAAACATAGATTCTATATAATATGAGAATAGGTTCTATATAAGATGAGTTCTATATAAACATAGGTTCTATATTGTAGCCTTTTCTTTTTTGGCTATGGTCATCACAAATGCTTCTACATTAAACAATATTTTACTTAAACTCTGTCCCGTTTAGCTAGGGAAACGTTATGGTGGGGCCACTGAAGAGAAATAAGACCCTACTTAATCTTCTAAGGCCCACTATAAATTCTCTCTTGGATAAGCAGTTGTTCTTACTGGAGGTGTTCATTCATTATTTAAAACTTTATTTTGTACCATATCTCAATTATTAATTTAGCTTAATAATTCAAACATCTTTTCATGAATGAGTTGGTGCAATATGAATTATAAATATTATTGAATATTATCAAAATATTATACAGAAATAGTAAGTTCAGAATGATTTAATGAACAAATTCTTTTAAATATACGATAGCGATTGTAGAGGAATACAAATTAAGAAAAATAATATGATAATATCTATAATTATTTCTACATAGAAATACAATTTGACATAGGTATATAATTACACGGATATATATCATTATCTTGATCTTCAGATTGTAGAATAAAAACTACAGAAACTGATATCAATCTTAGAAGAAAAACCTTCGTAAAACAAATTATATAATTCCTGGAAAATGATACGTTGGTCCAAATTAGAGTTTGTTCGTTAGTATGTGCGTCTGATATATTATACTCAATGTTCAAACCGTGGAAAATACCATAATTCAATATAAATTAAAAGAAATGTATTGATATTAAGAGGAGAAAAAAAACTGTTTACGATTCATTTAGTTTAATATTTTGGTTAGGTTGCAGAGTTTTTGTTGGTGATGGTACAGCTGCATTGCGGGTATTTCCGAACCTGAATGTTCTTTAATTTTATCATGTGCTCTAATTACAACCCACAGTGCAAAAAATTGAAAAAACATCACGTTTTTTCTGCACATCTCCATGTTATCTGAGAAGTAACGTGGAGTTTTTTATGCCACCCACCGGTTACTTTATAGGTTCATCTTTTTCAACTTGTAATTCTGTATCGCCTGAAGGAAAACAGCTGTTCTTGGCAGCAATTGGTGGAAAATGTCGTCACAATTACATAACGACTCCTTTTAACTAAAGGATTTCATTCCTAACACCACAGAGTATAAAAACGGAAAGACAAACTATCAAGAAATGACGTATAATGATATAATTCAAAGATAAAACTTTTATTACCTCATTGGGAATCAAATCCGTAACCTAAAATCCTCAGAAAATAACTTATTTCAAAATTGCTTTCATCTCACTGGATAACTTAATGCTTTTCATGTGTTTTTCCATACAAAACACCTTTCTTACTGTTGTGCCTAATGCTATATGTTGCGTGCCTTTATTATTTGGATCTTTGTCCTACATATCATCATATATACGGTATACCTAATAATTGTCACTTAAATCTTTCAAGGTCCTCTCCAGACTCCGCTGAAAATATTGAGTTTATTACATAATGTTGTTGAACTAGGGTCTAGATTACGATCATTAATCTGCAAACTGCATAAAGTTCAGTTCAGTGTATATTTTACTTTGACATATGCTTTTAAAGTCTTTAATACTCTGTGTGCAACAATTGTACGAAACACTAACCTGACACTGAAGAAAGAGATTGTACTCTCTTTGTTTTGATTTCCAATTTGTATTTTATAAACAAACCATTCATATTCGGCCTTCGTTTAAGATTTAAATTGTTTCAATATCAAGTTTATCTAATTTTATACCTTCAAAGGAATATTAAATATTAAATTGATCATACCTGCCTAGTTGGAATTCAAAGAAACGATGTACATTCTTTTTCTTTTCGGACTGAAAATTACCCAGGGGGAAAATTATAGGGGGGACATAGAAGATTTTGGGAGATTAAAAGAGTCTTTCTACCATAATCATAGAAGAGAATTGAGGGTGCTTATGTCCAAATTTTCTACCATGTTCACTCCTATAATTAAAGGGGGGAATCTCCTATACTATCAGATGATTTCACCCATAATCATGGAAGATTTTGTGATATTAAAGGAGTCTTTCTACCATAATCATAAAAGAGAATTGGGGGTTCTTATGTCCAAGTTTTCTACCATGTTCACTCCTATAATTAAAGGGGGGAATCTCCTATACTATCAGATGATTTCACCCATAATCATAGAAGAATACCAAAATTAATATTTCCTAGCATATACTGCATTTGTACGTGCACGTTTGACTTTACATGAATTGGTTGAATGACACATATTGTTATATACAAATTAAATGGAAAGTAATGGAGAAAGAAATGAAGTGATGTTTGCGGGTCTCGAACCAGCACCTTGTTGACTTCTGCTTGCGTCGCTAACCACTCGACCATCCTGGACACAGTAGAAGTAGGATTTCTAATGAACTTTATGCAATATGATAACTCAAGTTTATCTTTGGGTTATCATCGATAAATATAGTTTCATATTTCATAGATTATTTCTTTTTTTCTTTTATAATCGTTTCTTTTATCATTTATAGGGGATTACTAACTATTTTTCACTAATTCCTGGAATATTCCCTCGATATTGTTAGGGAATAAACTAATTTTTAGCAATTCCCTCGATATTTTTAGGGGATCAACAAATTTTCAGTAATTCTTGGAATATTCCCTCGATATCGATAGGGATCAACTAATTTTCAATAATTCCTGGAATATTCCCTCGATATCGTTACCCAGGGAAAAATGTTATGGTGGAGTCATAGGAGATTATGGTGGACAGACATTATAGGGGGCTAGATCTTACGTGATTATAGATAATATTCGATAAATATCATCCTTGTGCAAAACATCCTTTAAACATCTATAATCACCGTAATATTTCCCAACCATGATGTATAGTAGATTATTCCAAAAAACCAAAATCTCCAAATATTTTCTGATAATGTTCCTTATATGAACTTCTATGACTGAACCATCTTAAATCTCCGAAAATTTTCTGATGGTATTTCTTTTATGAACAAGTTCATATAGGAAATATAATAAGAAAATCTTCGAAGGTTTAAGATGGATAAGTCAAAGAAGTTCATATAAGAAATACCATCAGAAAATCTTCGAAGATTTATTATAGTTCAATCATAGAAGTTCATATAAGAAAAATCATCAGAAAATTTTCGGAGTTTTAAGATGGATCAGTCATAGAAGTTCATATAAGAAATACCATCAGAAAATCTTCGAAGATTTAAGATGGATCAGTCATAGGAGTTCATATAAAGAATATCTTCAGAAAATCTTCGAAGATTTAAGATGGTTCAGTCATAGAAGTTCATATAAAGAATATTATCAGAAAATCTTCGTAGATTTAAGATGGTTCATTCATAGAAGTTCATATAAGGAACATTATCAGAAAAAATTCGGAGATTTTGGTTGATATAATCTACTATACATAACATCATGGTTGGGAAATATTACGGTGATTATAGATGTTTATAGGATGTTTTGCACAAGGATGATTTTTATCGAATATTATCTATAATCACGTAAGATCTAGCCCCCTATATAATGTCTGTCCACCATAATCTTCTATGACCCCACCATAATATTCTCCCTGGGTAGCAATTGTCCGAAGAAAAACGGGTATTGTAGAGTTTTAATTATACAGATCTTTAAAGCCATATAAAATTTAAAAAAAGCTGTGACATTTCATGTTAGTTTTCTGTAAAAATATAGCAACCTTATCTATCATTGAATAAAAAAATGAAATAATTGGCTTGGATGGTTGGAAAGGACCTTAAGCATTTATCGCAGGTATTGGAGAAGTTTTGGCTGATAAAGTTAAATTGTAATTACCAGATTGTAATTACCTTCAAAAGGAATAAGGATATCGTGAAATTGCTCAGGATATGTTATTAAACAGTTTGAAAGGAAAATAGTTTCACGAAGAAACCGATCAATCAATATAAAAATGTGATTTCTGTAGTGAAAAAGCGAATGTGCCTAATTCCGGAAAAAGGCCAGTCATATTGCGAAACAAATGGATATCTTAATAATTTCAATACAAAGACCAATTATCTGAAATGAACTCTATATACTAATTGAGTAAATTTAGAGTAAAGGCATACAGTATCCAGTCCAGAAAACAAATTTCAGATGCATCAATTAAGAAACGGCTGGACAAAGATAAACTGATGTTGCAAGAGTTCAATCTACCCACAGGAAAGGTTTTGATTTGGTCCGATTCACCGGAGAGGCTATTCAGAAGATTCAGTCTCACAGTTGAGATCTATGCTTCTAGTTCTGGAAACTGTGAATATTAAAAGCCATTTGAGAGGCCAGAAGCCTGCTTCCGTAATGATATGAGCTGTTGTTGCATCGGATTGAACCAAATTTCCTTTGGTCGTTATCGATAGAGGATCAAATGCTGTCATATCTATTCATTTATGAATATTGAATATATTGCAGGAAAAGTCATTCCTTGATTCTCCAAATCATTTAGAACCAATTTTATCTTCAGTCAAGACGTAGTGCCAGCCAAATATGACTGAAAGATGGTGCAAAGACAACTTAGACGGCTCTTTGGGACAAAATAATGTGGCCATTTTCACGTCTTGATATCAATCCCATAGACTTTGCAATCTGATTCATCCTAAAATTTGAGATTTTAACTCGTTCCTATCTCCAAATCTGAACTCATTGAAGGCAGCCATTTGTTCTAATCGTACCACATTGGACGAAGAACTAATGCAGCGTTCTTATGCTTCAGTGACAACCCGTTTTGAGAAAAAATATAAATAAAAAAAATGGCGGCCATAGCATAATTCTATATGTGACTTTGATTCTTTAACATGCACTTATAAATGATTTATAATTCAACGAGTCATCCACTCATCGTGACTAAGAAATTACTCCTTCAGTTGCTTCTATAGAACACCCTTTTCGACCTTATCTTTGACGGTTCCTGATTGAATTTCAGATATTTTCTTCTTCTTCAGAAATTTTCGCTTTTGGTGGTCTAATTTTCAAAACAGATTTTTAACAAGTATGAAAATAATAAAAACAGTTTGTGTAAATATAGTGAGATATCAAATCTGGAAGGTTTGATCAGGTAATATTGTTCTCAATTTACTGCAATAGAAATGAATTAACTAGTTTATTCAACATTATGATAAAAACTTATCTGACTCTCTATATTTAGTTATTAATTTAGAAAGTGATTATTATTACTTAGACAATATTACAACACCTACAAAACCAAACAAAGTTTTCTTGAGGTGTATCAAAATTTTATCCAATCCAAATATCAAAAGTATAAAGTACATAAAAATTCTTCTAAACCAAGAACACGAAGTGCATTTCGCGAATCACCACAAAAAATCTTAACTGCATTTTTTCACTTCAACTGCAGTTGAGGATAAAACACATAAAAAAATGCAAGTCATCTCCCAAGAAATAATCATAGAAAAAACAAATAACATTCCTTTGTTTGAAATAAGTTCTATAATATTTATTCTGGAGGTCAAATCAATATCATTCGATTCATGTAATGTTATGCTAAATTATGCAGTTCATTTCTTTGATAAAGTACTAATTATTTCACCATTGAATTGTTATTTGTGTTGAATAAATATGTATATTATATGATAATGTAGCACCTATTCAATGTACATTGTTCCTATAATTATCTAGATATGATGTTCCATTCTCACTAACTAGTAGATCACTAGTCGCTAATTCGTATCAAAGGTCATATGTTAGATACTGGTTGTCTTGCCACATTTTACCTGTAAAGGGCCGTACACACGTAGAGTTTTATAAGTCTTTCCACCAGACTTTCTGCTAAGCTCCTCCTACTTTTTCCACGAGAATAGAAGAAAAAACGATATAATTATTATTTATTTTAGTTGGTATCCATGATACCTGCAGGTATCATGGATACCAACTGAAATAAATATAATTATATCGTTTTTTTTCTATCGTGGAAAAAGTAGGAGGAGCTTAGCAAAAAGTCTGGTGGAAAGACTTAAACCCTACGTGTGTACGGCCCTTTAGGTATTCATCTACCATGCGTTTGTATAGTTAAGCCATAACCATCAATATAATCACTATCCCAATACGAGATTTAATATACCATTTCACTGTTTCACATATTCTCTCCGGTGCATTGTTCAACACGAGTAATATAATTCTTCACATCTGTTTGTTTATTCTCATAGGAGCAAACCAAATAATCCGTTGCTATAAACTGCTCAGTCTGTTCAATCTAGCCTATTCAGGAAGTCCAAGAACTGATCAATTCTCAGCAAAGACTGTTTGTTGAAGGTGGAGACTGACTTTGCATCTATGGGACGAGATATTCAATACTTGCCCTACATAAGATATTTTGTACATCCATTGTCCTTTTTATTATGTGGTTAACACTGTATTTTTCTGTTTATTATTTTTTTAAAGTGTCCCTAGTTAAGTATTTAATTGTCAATTTAAGTAATAATTGCTGCTCTGTTCATTGTTTATTGCTTTGAACTCTGAATCGTATTGCAATTATTAAAGCTATTCAAATGTAGAATGTGGATTACTAAGATTATACACCCTCTACTGTAATTAGGGAATGAATTCTTTTTATTAAAGGATAAATACTGTAATTAGTTCGCAAATTGCCTAACAATTACGTTATTCAGTTTTTTCTAACTTTGAGTAATTACTGTTGATTATTAATAATCGGTTAGAGCTCTGAGACCTATTACAACTGTTAAAGTTATTTAATTAATTAAGTTTATTATACACCCTGTATATCAGTTCTATTTTTCTGAAAGTATTAATTTTTATACCAATCTAGATCCAGAAAGCATCTGAAAACGTGAACCGGTAGGTACTATTCAACACAATTTAATTATTTTCTGTTGATCATGAGGTTTACAAAAATCACAGTGTTTAATATCTACTATACCTATTAGCATTATTACCAATTTAATCCAAATGAATGTTTTTAACAAACAAATTTTTTGTCCGATGGTTTTTTCCCTCTACATTTACTTCTTTTACACCATTGAAGAATAGACGCTACGTTTTTTATGACAGTAGCTGTTTGCAAGGTTTCTGCTACCATTGACTGCAATATTGGCCAAAATATTCCTGGTTTTATTTGGGTTTCCCTGCTTAAGTGATCCACAAATTCCTGTTTTTTTTCAGCCAAAATAGACTGTAACCTGTTTTGGTTTCGATTTTAATGATTTTATTTATTTATTTTCTCTGTAAAATAATAATAGATTTACATTGCTTACCGTAAATTCATAATCTAATAGTTTGTTGTATTATATAGGAATCAAAACAATAGTTTTAAAATAGGTTACAGTAAAAAAAATGCCAGGGTGTACTTACCGGGAACTACAAAGAATCTTTTAATTTCTGATTTTTTTTAATGTTCGTTTATTTGTGAAGTGTTACATTACCATCAAAATGTTATACTATATATTTCCTATATGATAACACATTTATTTAATGGTTTATTCGTGTAATTCATGAAATACTGTAATTCTCATCACTTGACCACATCATTAGAGTCACCCCTCGGATGTTACTTATATACGTAAATATATAAGCATTATAAGTGTATAAATAAATCATTACACGTCAATTAATATATCATTATATAACATTAAGTAATGTTTCTTCTTATTTTTTAAACTTTTTTTTTAATATAAATATATAATATATTTTTAAACAATAATAATTAATCAAATATATCGAAAAATTAATAACTAAATAATAATGATAATAAACAAATAACTCATACATAAACAGGAAAATGGTAATCAATAAATATATAAAACTGATAAATAAAAAACTGATACATGAGCAATAAATTTATTAACAAAATCTGATAAATTAAACTAAACTGTTAAATAAAGTACGTAACGGTAAATACGTATTCGCTAATATAGACATAAGTTCTATTTACACATGTTAGCATCTTGGGAACGTGTAAAGGCGGTACTGGATTCTGAGAAAAGCTGTGCTAGATTTCTACGGTGTACTATCGGGAGAAGATATACCTCTAATATGGTACATTCTACGGTGTACTATCGGGAGAAGATATACCTCTAATGTGGTACATTCTACGGTGTACTATCGGGAGAAGATATACCTCTAATGTGGTATATTCTACGGTGTACTATCGGGAGAAGATATACCTCTAATGTGGTACATTCTACGGTGTACTATCGGGAGAAGATATACCTCTAATGTGGTACATTCTACGGTGTACTATCGGGAGAAGATATAGCTCTAATGTGGTACATTCTACGGTGTACTATCGGGAGAAGATATACCTCTAATGTGGTATATTCTACGGAGTACTATCGGTGAAAATATACCTCTAATATGGTATATTCTACGGTGTACTATCGGGAGAAGATATACCTGTAATATGGTATATTCTACGGTGTACTATCGGGAGAAGATATACCTCTAATATGGTATAGTCTACGGTGTACTATCGGGAGGAAATATACCTCTAATGTGGTATATTCTACGGTGTACTATCGGGAGGAAATATACCTCTAATATGGTATAGTCTACGGTGTACTATCGGGAGGAAATATACCTCTAATGTGGTATATTCTACGGTGTACTATCGGGAGGAAATATACCTCTAATATGGTATAGTCTACGGTGTACTATCGGGAGGAAATATACCTCTAATGTGGTATAATCTACGGTGTACTATCGGGAGAAGATATACCTCTAATATGGTTTATTCTACGGTGTACTATCGGGAAAAGATATACTTCTAATATGGTATATTCTACGGTGTACTATCGGGGAAGATATACCTCTAATGTGGTATATTCTACGGTGTACTATCGGGAGAAGATATACCTCTAATATGGTAGTAATTAAAGTACAATAGTGTAATGAAGTTAAGACATTAGGTATTGCAAATAAGTTCTTTAATAATAAATATATATTAACTAATTTAGTAGGGGTTTAACGTCTGTTTCGGAACCATAGGCCATAAGAAAATTAAATACAAGGAACTGGAAGAAGCAGTAGGAAATGAAAGTGGCTCCTTGAACAAAGTCACCTTCCACTGTCAGTTAATAGATGTATGTTAATTAAATTATTTATACATGTATATAAATCAACTGTATTAGATGTTAAATAACTAATAGGTATGGATATTGAATTAATAATAATAATCATAATTATGCAGAAGAAGAGAAATAGTAATCATTAGTTAAGTACAATCTTCACCTTACTATCATTAGTTAAGTACAATCCTTACCTTATTATCATTAGTTAAGTACAATCCTTACCTTACTATCATTAGTTAAGTACAATCCTTACCTTACTATCATTAACTAAGTACAATCTTTACCTTACTATCATTAGTTAAGTACAATCCTTACCTTACTGTCATTAGTTAAGTACAATCCTTACCTTACTATCATTAGTTAAGTACAATCCTTACCTTACTATCATTAGTTAAGTACAATCCTTACCTTATTATCATTAGTTAAGTACAATCCTTACCTTACTATCATTAGTTAAGTACAATCCTTACCTTACTATCATTAACTAAGTACAATCTTTACCTTACTATCATTAGTTAAGTACAATCCTTACCTTACTGTCATTAGTTAAGTACAATCCTTACCTTACTATCATTAGTTAAGTACAATCCTTACCTTACTATTATTAGTTAAGTACAATCCTTACCTTACTATCATTAGTTAAGTACAATCCTTACCTTACTATTATTAGTTAAGTACAATCCTTACCTTACTATCATTAACTAAGTACAATCTTTACCTTACTATCATTAGTTAAGTACAATCCTTACCTTACTATCATTAGTTAAGTACAATCCTTACCTTACTGTCATTAGTTAAGTACAATCCATCCTTACTATCATTAGTTACTCACATACGCGTTGAAATTACTAATCAGTGTCAGTAGATTCTATGCTCACTGATCGTAATTAAAATAACCAACTCGTTATTTTTAATTACGTTAAATTGGTGAATCTTTACTTAACTTATTTAACAAATTTACTATAAATAATTATCAGTGATTGGAAGTTTCACTGATATCAACTTTGTATTTTTGTTAAATATCATGGTAATCATTATTTGAAACATTCAATTATTTATTCATTATTCAGTATAATTCTTGATGAAATATTAATTTTAATTCAAAATAAAAGTTTTTTAAGGTGGTAAATATCAATACACAGCTGAAAACTGAGTAGGATGTTATGAATTCTTCAGGATTTGCATTTTTTTTAAATTAATAGATTGTTAAAACATGTTTTCAGAGGTTATCTGATAAATAATATATTAAAAAAATATAAACTATACCTACTGTACTGTCTCTTTGCATTGGCTATCATTTTACAGATAAATGTTTTCTAGATCCAATTCCTTCTGATGGAAAAAAAAACAGGGTGCAGGTTTCTATGAGTTTGCACCTGGAAAAACCGAAAATAATTTGAAGTTTTCTCTATTCAAGTATAATTGATTCATATTATTTTACATGAATGTTAATAATAGTTGACTTTTCGTCATTTATGGCATATACTGGTATAGTATTGAATTGTTAGGTATCATAATGTATTGTTACAGCTACTAAAATATATTATATGTTTACAGGCACTTTAGTTGCCGTAAATAGTTTCAAGTTTTGCCCATAAACTGAATATTTGGATTTAAACTGAAATATATTGAAAATAATATTAAATTACAGTTACAATTAAAACACTCAACTTCTTCAATAAAATTATAACCATTGCATAAAACCATTTCGACTTCTTCAAGAAAATGATAACCATTACATAAAACCATTTCGACTTCTTCAAGAAAATGATAACCATTACATAAAACCATTTCGATTTCTTCAAGAAAATGATAACCATAACATAAAACCACTTCGACTTCTTCAAGAAAATGATAACCATAACATAAAACCATTTCGACTTCTTCAAGAAAATTATAACCATTACATAAAACCACTTCGACACATTATGCAAAATATTAACAATTGCATAAAGCCATCTCGACTTCTATAAAATATTAGCCATTGGTTGATATCTTGAAATGTAAGGTTAGGCAGAAAATTACAAACAAACCCAAATCAGAGCGCAAAAAATAGAACCTGTGTTTTTTTTTTGCAAAGTACGATACCAAGTTTCCATTTGTTATTTCCCTCATGGGAGTTTTTTCTCCTCAGGGTTTTTCTAGCGTTGCCATCCATGTTGCCAGAGCTGAAGGTTACAACTCGTTAGAGTATATAAGACCACTGCTGCAGATTCTACCACAGAGTTGAACGTTGACGACTAACACAAAAGGACATCAAAATGTAAGTAGCAACTATAGAGTTACTGGTGGGAGCTTCATTTGGCAAGTAAACTTTACAGAGGTCAATAGATGGGCAGTGATCTAAAATATATATACAATTTGGTTACTAGTATTTTTTAAATCTTAATTTGAACTAATCAATTAAAATTAAAATTGTTATAGTGTAACATAATAGTTTTTCAATGCTAATTATTTACTTAGATTCAAATTCTAAGAAACCAATTAGCTATCAAACCTTCTGTTTCACAATAATCCACTCTAAACTTTTTATTAACCTGTCTGCTCCATTTAATGTATTACCTCCAGTTTAACCCCACCCATAGTTATTATGCACTCTACTCTCTCTATTGAGGTAGGAGTGGGTTGATTGTCTCGTATCCTTGCTTAACTAAATACCTTGACCATGACACTCGTATAAACTCTGAGAAAATACTCTCATGACCCTCAACATAAGCTGAAAGACAATCTACATGTAGGGTGGTGACAATATGCCTTTAAAATCATAGATCTTACGAATATCATAGACGAAACAAAATGAAATGGTATCGAATATTTTATACCGCTGGTTTAGAACGATTCCAATCTCTTTAATTCTCTCAGTCTATAATTTTTTCGTGATCGATGATTTTAAAAGCATATTATCACAATTCTACTTATAACCTGAAATACAATCGCACACACCTAACAATGACTAATTGTGACATAAAGGCATTCATTTCATACAGAGATATACAGTGAAGAACATAGATAGGAGGTAGAGAACATAAGAGTATACCTCAAGGTTGTTTACTTGGTTCTCTCCTTTTCATCATTTTCAATATTGATCCAATTTAATCCTTTCAATTCTAAATTAATTTTTCTTAATTTTCAAATTCAATTCAAAAATAAACATAGTTATAATAATATGACTTGCAATTCAGTAAAATGAAGCGAATTATCGTCTCTGGACATTTTTTGAAGATTATTTTACGGTTTGGTACAAAAGTATATAGTAAAAAAATAATTTCAATGCATGTATTAAGTTTAATCCAATTTAATCAAATTAGTTATAGCTGTAAAACAACCTAATAAATTTCAGATAAAATCTAAATAATAAATATTGAATATAAAGAACTATTCAATTTGCTAACCAAAATATCAATAAATTCACTATCAAGATATCACTATATTCACTATAACTAGATAAATTGAACTTTTTTATTATATAATATACTCAGAATAGTTAGATAAAACACGACTCAACTGGATTACCAATACTTGTCTTACATAAAAACTTGTTGCACGGTGGACGTAATTCCCAATTTTGCTACTACTTACAGCAAATAATATATATACATTATTTTCATTTGCACTTTTTTCTTCTCCGACTGCATGGTAACATATATATTTAAATATAGAAGTAGTCTTGTCTTCTTTCATTTGAAGGAACATTTTGCCAATACTATCATGTTTTAAACGATTAACAGTATTTTAGTATTCTTAATTTTAGTTATATTCATTCAGCTATGATGCATTTAATAAATTTGTTTATCTCGTTTTTAAATGATACCGAGAACCGAAATCAAGCTAACCAATTACTCAATATCAAATTGACTCTAACGACCTTTTTTCATTTCAGGAAGTTTATCCTGTCTTTCCTCGTAGTGGCCCTGGCTGCCCAAGCCCTCTGCCAATCTGGCCTGACTGCTGATGAGCAGCAGAAGGTAGCTAGGCTGCAGAAGGTCTTCCGTCAATGCAGGGCCAATGCCGCCTCTCTCACCGTCATCCAGAAGAACCAATGTGCATCTACACAGGCTGAACTTAAGCAGATTCAAAACGAAGTGGCTATTAGATCCGGTGCTGGTCCCTCAGCCAGCGACGATGCCGTTATCGACAAGGAGCTCAACGTGAGACTTGACCCCAACCTTACTCTCCTTAAGGTCACTGGACCAATCCTGGACAACTTCCTGAAGAGTGAAGTCGCCGTCGGAGAATTAGTCAACTGTTTCGAATCTGCTAGAAAGTGCAGACACAGGGCTGGAACTTCTCTTGTCAGTAAGTAAACGAATCGAATGCATACATAGTAGCTGTTCAGAATTACTCACTCTTTTGAAAAAGGTACTAATTTAATAACAGCAAAATGCTGACTTAGAACTGATATCATTTATTTGGATTATTATATAGTTAGTTTATCACCACAGTGTTTATATAAACAATCGAAATAGCGGGATTTCAATCTTCCGAAAAAGAAAAAATTACTCTTTATTCAATTTACTCTTAAAGCTAAACGCCCAGATAAATATAATCCATGAAAGCCATTTCTACCATCATCTAACCAGAGCTTCCTTTTCAGACGATGTGTTGAAGCTTTCCCGCGGACTCAGGTGCACCGACTGCTCCCCAGAGGAACAGAAGAAACTCCGCGCTGTCGTAACCAAAGCCATTAACGGTCTCCAGAGCAACCACCCCAAGGCCTGGAAGAGACTCCTCCCCCACATTGGCTTCCTCCTCTAAGAGCTGAAGCTTCAATGTCTCCTCAGGAGAAACCTTAGCATTCCGTGTGATTTTATTGTCTTGTTTGTGTCTAAAAGAAGTCCTCAAAATAATTTGAAATGAATAGGTAAATTGATAGGAAACACTGTTATAATTCGTTCATTACAATCTAAGGTATTTATTTTTATTGAATAAAAGATTATATAGAATGAACTCATTTGCTTTCATTTCAAACTGAATTTCGAATTCATTGTAGTTCCTTTTTGGTTACTTTGAACCTTTCTCGGAATGAAAAGAAAGTAGATTGTAACAAATATCAATAAAATAGTTATTTGATCACGGAATAATAGTTTAAAATATTTTAACATTAATAAATAGATAAAGGAAAAAAGTTACTGTGCTAGTTCTGTATATCATGCAAACATTAGAAAGAAATTTGGTAATTTGATATATGTGACAAAATTCTTCTTATATGATTGATATATTAACAAATTTTATTTTTTCCGTATCAGAAATATTTACCAATTGCCAAAACTTTTGCAAATAAAAAAATCATGCATTAAATATTAATTGGTTGTTAATATACCATGTAATGTTAATTATAATTATTGGATACTAAAGAAAATCAAACTAGGTACTCTTAAGTCTTAATGAAAAGGTATACGATCTAAAAATGAAGAAATTGTATTCATATTGGACATAATTTTTCTTATATTGGACATAATTTTTCTTATATTGGACATAATTTTTCTTATATTGGACACAATTTTTCTTATATTGGACACAATTTTTCTTATATTGGACACAATTTTTCTTACGTTGGACATGATTTTTCTTACGTTGGACATAATTTTTTTTACATTGGATATATTTTTCCTCGTATTGGACATGATTTTCTTGTATTGGACACAATTCATCTCACATTGGAGCTGGACATAATTTTTCCAATAATTTTCTTAATTTACCAAATTATTTACCAATTCATTATAATAATAAGGAGAAGAAAGATGGTAGGTAAAAACATTTTAGGTTAAAATTCTTCACTTCAATCCATCTTCAGTGAATTTATTTTGTCTGGATGGAATAATAAAATGAATAAAGATAAAGAAAGAAATATCTACACCATGGATATTCTTAAAGGTTCATTTTTAAAAGCATATTAAATATTCTTTTAATATGTTTTTAAGAATAAGCCTTTAGGAATAACCATGGTCTAGATATTTTTCTATTGATCTTTATTCATTTTATTATTCCACACAAAATAAATTCACTGAAGATAAATTTTAATAATCCGAAACGTTTGACTAAACAATTTAAATCCAAAAAATATTTACCTAACATCGTTCTTCTTTTTATTTTTAGATTTTTCCAAAAAAAAACAAGTCTAGTTCTAGATGCAACATGTATTAAACATGATTTTCTTCATAACATTTTCCACCTATCAGACACGAGTACAACATTATATGAAAATATCTGAGAATGCCAGTTTGAATTCAACTTGGTTATGCAACTGGCCGTGTCTAACTTCCAATCTTTTTTGCTCTATATATATATGTTTGGTGGGAAATAATAATTAGAATATTTAACTTCAGTTAGACTCTATGACAAAAAGTATCTATCCTCTAAAACAATCTGAAGCAATCAACATAGACATATTAAAATAATTTTCGTACGTCTGGATTAACTTACTTCAAATGTATCCGATGCAAAATAGTGTATTCTCTCTTTTTTAAAGTCCTAAATAAGGAAAATTAGTATATTACTCAATAGATGCACAATTACTTCTTTTTTAACTCGATTTGTAAACTGACAGCTCTGCCGGATTCCACAAATGAAATTATGGCAGGAGATCGCCTTTAATCATTCACAACCCCGCCAAAAATTTCCCTCTCACAACTCTCAAAACCTGTCAATAAAAATATCAAATATTTCCCTTTACTAACATTATTCTTTAGCTAGTCAGTACCAACTTAGAGTAACAATGATATTTAGATATAAAATAGGTTAGTATACCATTGCAGTTTGTGAAGTTTTCTTTGATAGAAAATAAGTAATCTTCAATGGAGAAACTTGGACACAAAATACGATCATCTGCAAACAAATTTTAGAGGAAAAATAAGAAATTAAAATAAATGAAATCAATTTGTCCTTTTACATACAAATTATTCAATGAATTGCAAAGTCATGTGTATAATATCATAAAGTTATTAAGCCATTTGCGAGAAAATAAAACAATAAAAAAAGCATAGAAAGTTAAAAGACATCTGATTGTAACTAAACAGAATAGGAATCTGAAAATTTATCTAAAAATTTAAATCGGCCAAATTTTATATTAGCTCCAAATAAACTAATTTTTACAGTGAAATAAGCATATGGAAATCAAAGCAATGTAAATGCAGGTTTACACGCTACGATAAATTGTAGCGATTCATCGTAATGAAGAGGTTGTTACAATTTATCATTAGGTGTAAATTCATTTTTTACCTTAGAGGTTCTTAACATAAAGAAACCTACATAGCAAAACAGTATATACTTAAAAACTTGAATCTATAAATTGCTAGAACCAATACCTGCAATTGTCGTCATGCAATGGATGGATACCTCTCTAAAAACAGTTTAATGTTCTGATAATGATGCACTACCTTATCTAGGACATTAGAAACTACATTTTGATGCTACCTAGCTAAGAAGCGCTTTTCTGCCTCCTCATGCCTATAAACGAGAAACCGCTAGGTGACCAATCAAAAAAACGCTAGCGTGTTTTCCAAGGAGAGACCAAAGTCATACCACCTTCAAGGAAATATTAAACCATGTCATCCAATGTGTTATAGAGAAAAAATGGTCACATGATTAAAATATCGATGAGTGGTTGATTTTATCTTTGGAACTATAAAGTCATCAGCGCCATCTTGAATTTCTGTTGTGACGAATGAGTTGAGTTCCGATTGGTGGAACTACCTACCATTCAGAAATTATAATTATACATTGGGATTTTCTTTCAATTTAATTGAAGTAAAATGTAAACATTATGATGGTAACTGTTTAGACCTGTAATGGTAAAAAATGAAAATAGTTGAAATATGTAAAGATTAGTTAAGATTAGTTTTCAAAAAATCTTTATCTGATACTGCAGGTATAACAAGTAAGTTACTTGTTGCGGTTTAAGTTAACGGTCTACATGTGAGGTTTTTACCAAATAAATAAAACAGAATCATTTTAGAAAAAAAGAATTGATGCTATTTGTGAATCTTATGATGTGTGTTGTTCACAAAACACGAGATAATTAGAAAATAATTAAAAATTGAAATTAAAGATGCATCGACCTGAATTGTATGGATTTATTTATTTTGTACGATAATATTTATAACCTGAATATGACTTCCAAAAATTGTATGATTTGTTTTAATTATTTCTAATTCATAATTTGAAATTTATTCTTCATCTATAGTCACTACAATTTTAGTGAAACAAATATATTAAGGAACATAATACAGTTTGTTGTATCCGCTAGTCTGTTGTTCTGCACATCTCATGATTACTTTAATACCAATCCCCCGTTACGCATATATCTGTCAATATATTATACTATAGTGTATTTTCCCGTAATTCTATCTTAACTGAAATGAAAGAAGGGGCTGATATAATAGAAATAACTGATGAATAGCTTAGTCGGGATCCACGACACATGGGGAAAATACTTGAATTAAAATAAAGGTTTTAAATATATTTGTTTCATCAAAATAGAAGTGGCGGTCATAAAAGAAAAGTAGCTTTGAATTTAAATGAAATTCTAATTTCAGGTTGTGAGAATAATTTTAGTTTGATATCAAAATAATTATAGTTTGATATCAAAATAATTTTTGTTTGATATCAAAATAATTATAGTTTGATATCAAAATAATTATAGTTTGATATCAAAATAATTTTAGTTTGATATCAAAATAATTATAGTTTGATATCAAAATAATTATAGTTTGATATCAAAATAATTTTAGTTTGATATCAAAATAATTTTAGTTTGATATCAAAATAATTTTAGTTTGATATCAAAATAATTTTAGTTTGATATCAAAATAATTATAGTTTGATATCAAAATAATTATAGTTTGATATCAAAATAATTTTAGTTTGATATCAAAATAATTTTAGTTCGATATCAAAATAATTTTAGTTTGATATCAAAATAATTTTAGTTTGATATCAAAATAATTTTAGTTTGATATCAAAATAATTTTAGTTTGATATCAAAATAATTTTAAACTGAGGAAATAATTTTCAGTTTATGCAATAATATCAAAATCTGAAGTTAATTTTCGTTAATGGCTAAAATAAATCCGTAACTGATAATTTATAGCTTTGCTAACATAAAAATTTATTACGTAATACAAGTCAACGACCGAAATATTTCATGGTGATAGATAAAAAACACGGGCCATAAATAATAGAAAATTGCATAGGCTATCTAGAATTATCTAGAATATAAAAATTGTTGTCTATTAATAGTTAACTTATTATTTCCTATCACTGAAATTTAAGCTATGATTATAGTATTGCAGAATTGAAAGGATGAAAATGATCATCACTAAAAATGATAACCACTGAAAATGATCACTAGTAAAATTGATAGCCACTGAAAATGATCACCAGTAAAAAATGATAACCACTGGAAATGATCACCAGTAAAAAATGAAAGCCACTGGAAATGATTCTCAGTAAAAATGATAGCCACGAAAATGATCACCAGTAAGAAATGATAACCACTGAAAATGATAACCACAGGAAATGATCATCACTAAAATTCATAACCACTGAAAATGATCACTAGTAGAACTGACAACCACTGGAAATGATCACCAGTAAAAAATGATTACCACTGAAAATGATCACCAGTAAAAAATGATAACCACTGAAAATGATCACCAGTATAAATGATAACCACTGAAAATGATCACCAGTATAAATGATAACCACTGAAAATGATCACCAGTATAAATGATAACCATCTCCTGACAAAAAAATAAATTATACATTGAAAAAATAGTTAAAAAAACAAACTCAGGAACAAAAGGTGTATATTTTATCACTGTGTACGTGTTCACTTACGTAGCTATAACGCGTACAATACATATCACACACAAACACACACAAATTTCTGAGAGTGCTTCGAAATAAAAACATACGGTTTCACCAGGTTTTTCCCATGTCTGGTTATGAATAAATATTTGATTATTTTTTAGAAATATACTTTGAACCCTTAAAGATGACTGTGCGAAAAATACCTGTAGTTATAATGATTCATTGTATTTCCCGAGGAGGTGTTTTTCTATTATCTGATTTTCATTCAAATAATAGAATAATAGATAAAATAGGTTCATAATAACTCATATTATAAAAGGAAATTACTGTACTTAACGGTTTTCTTTAATTCCTATTATGTTTTTAAAAGCAGGTAACTATAAATATTTGTAGAATATAATCCTATTTAAGGTTTCAAATAAAATATACAAATTACAATTTGGTCAACTGAAAATTAAGATGCCATTTTTCGTATTTTAACTCATAATATTTCGATTCCATCTATAATTTCTTTTAAATAATAAGTAAGCAGTTTCAATTGTAGATTATTCTTCGAATAATGACACAAAATATAATAATAAGACAAATATTCAAAATGAGTCGAAACAGTGCCATATAGCTCCAATTCACCAAGCTTTGGTCAGAGCTTGCTTCAATCTGGCCAAACTGCTGTAGCTGAATTTAAAAACCTCAGACTCAAAAATGGACCAAATCGTCGAAACCATTGGGTTAATACCAGAACTTAGAGACGGCCAAATATTCATGTCTCAAAATCCACTGAAATGTTCATATATTGCACTATTTTTGGTTGATAATCGGTGTATGGGCTGGAATGTCATCTTGGTAGAAGATATATTCATTCCCAAAACTTTCAGGTAAACCTTATTATTCACCCTCTGATCTTACCAAAGCCCATCCATCTACAAGTTAATTGTCGATGTTCTATATTGAGTGTTTTAAAGCCCAGGTCTTCCTTTAAATCCTCATCGTCGTCGTTTGCGAGATATTGCCATAGAATTCGTTGAACCCTCTTCTTGTTAAGCTCTATTAGTATATTTCTTTGAACCAAACGCTGACTTTTTTCAAAATACTTGCTGATATTTTTACCTGACATTTTGTATGTTTTCATGGTATTAAAAACAGTTTTGGGAGACACGTCCAGCAGTTTAGGAACATCTTTGTTTCTCATTTCAGCCAGCATGAGCGTTACAATTTGTTTGATCTCTCTTACTCTTTGACGCCATTCTTTCAATCTAGTAGAGATATATAAATAAAATTGTAAACAAAGAAATAAAAAACTATAAACAAAGCGCTGTGAATTTTTTTTAATATTTTCAAGCTGTAAACGAATTGTCATGGAGTTAAAATTATAAGCGGTAAATTTTGGTGGTTAACCATATCAGGTGTAATTTTTATATGATGACCTTCCCGCTCAAAAACCGACCCAAAGATAGATATTTCTGACAGAAATTTCACACCAATGTTACACCAATTAAATAGCGCAATTGTTTCTTATAGCCTGAAAATTCATTCCTCTCCCGGATAATTAGAGAAAACAACAAAAGTGTTTTCCGATTTTGAACAAGGCCGTCTATAGTTGATACTTTACCGGCAGACCTATTCGTCACTAGCGCTACTTTCAGTCTCTGACATCGGATGGGTCGGTTTCACGCCCGTGATAGTTATATATATTAGTCTAATGCATTATGGATACATTTCTTATACTGTATTTATAAAGTATAAGACCTATAACTGCGTACTCGAGAGGTTGCATACGCAGACTCATGGAACTGGAAGTTTGACCCCAGCCTGCATGTTTGACACTTGTATATTTATTTATTCTACCTACACATAGAGCAGAATTCCATGTTATTTTTCATTCACTTTTTTCTTTTTTTTTCTTTATATTTCAATTTTCATATATAATTTTGATTACAATATTGATTACAATTTTTATTTAATATTATAATAACAGGAGTAAACAAGATACGAATTTAATTCGATTAGGTACAAATATTTTAAATATTGCACTTAAATTCGTAAAAATATCTACCTGCCTATATCTGCGTATCCAAGAGGTTGAATATACGCAGATGCGCAGAATAGTGCGTACCCAGACCCTCGGTTACGCAGATATAGGACTTTATCATATATGGACATCGAATATGAGATTTTTGTTATTTTTCTTAATTTAAATAGCGTAAAATTGGATATAATTGGGGGGGGGGGGGAATACGCATACATTAATGTTCAGCTTTAAAACCTGTACTTCTTGGCAATAAAATCGAATGCAGCCAAGTGCAAATAAAGATTAATTGTACAGAATTGAATAACTTAGGACTATATAAATTTACATTCATATAATAATAAATAATTATTCATACAATTATTCATCAGTGTCATGTTGTCAGCATCTTTAAATATTTCATTTATGATCGTAATCAATAATTTCACTCAAGAGGAGCTATATTTATTGTTCACCTAGGTTAGTTAGTAATGTGCAAAGCGAATTAAAATTGTTCATCCTACTAGGAATATTCAGAAAAAAATCATTTATTTCCTGATCTTAAATTGATATCGACATTCCAATCTTCATATAAGATTAAACCAGGAAAAGATAAATCTACCAGTACAATCTACCATCTTTTTTCATTGAGATATAACGTTCCTAAAGTACAGTAACTGAGAATTGCAGATGCCTATTAGTTACTGCAGCTGCACGCTATAATTTAATTAATCTACCTAGACATGTAGGTATACTCAATAAAATAATCCTTACGACACTAGTTCAGAAGATCGGCGCTAAACTAGGTTAAACTTAATGTATTTCATTGGTATGTCAGGAAATCATATGTGGAAGTCTCAATATAGGAAGTAGACTAAATGGGATCATTGAACCTAGGTACTGGTATTTTGTCTAACAGGAAGTGGTCATCTCTGTCTGACATGTTTGACGGTACGCTTTCTATAGTTTAGAGCTTTAGAACTTCAGAAGTCTATTACTGTTAATACAGTAATAGGACAAAAATATCAAATAACGAACATTTCTCGTGTATCAGTAAAGGATATGGTAAATCAATTCGACACTTTACTAACTTATAGCATATACATGTACATCTAGGTAATTTTACCTTCGATGATGCTGTAAATCAGGGTACACGAACATAAAGGGTATAGTACCTAGTAGACAACGCAAAAATATGACGTCACCAAAGCAACACATTTCTTGTTTGAGACCGAGCAGCTCATGATTCCTCGTATTTTCACATGTTAATATCGAGAAGTTTAAAGTCTTGTTATAAGGGTTTCGTGTAAAAGAAAAGCGAAAATGGCGATTGAACCTTAAAGTTGAATATATTGATATAATTCAGGTGTGTGTTTTATTTAATTGTTATTCCTAGGAACTGTAGTTCCTATGAATAACAATTAAGGAATATATATAATGGAAATACAATTTAACAAATGCCTAGTTTGAAATTGATAAGAAAAAAATAATTTAGAAGTGACTAAGTTTAAGTAGGTAGTTCCATATTTCGAAATGAGGTCAGAGTCGCCATTTCCGGTCACGCCGTGGTCATGTCAAACTTGATTCGATGAGCTGATTACCATATCCTATATGTTACTGTATCCTGCCGTAAATGGTTTTTTCTTGGTATTCGTAGTGTATAAAAATTCTCGGAATAATTAATTCCGTCAAAACAAAAAATTCACAAAAACAACACGAATTGATCTCATTAATTTTTCACTAAATATAACATTAAATTAGATAATATAATCTTTTTAGGTACCCTTTAGTCACTAAGTGGGTAACTTTACATCTGTAGGTATTTTTCTACCTCCCATTTTTTCAATCTTATTCAGGGTACAGGAACATAAACGGGTATAGTACCTAGTAGACGACACAAAAATATGACGTCACCTCAACAACACATTCCTTGTTTGTGACCGAGCGGCTCATAATTCCTCGTATTTGCATGTTAATTTCGAGATGTTTGAAGTCATTTTATAAGGGTTTCGTGCTAAACAAAAGCGAAAATGACGATTGAACCTTAAAGTTGAATATATAGATATAATTAAGGTGTGTTTTTATTGTTCATTTCTTTAACTCATCTATATAAAATAGGGTCTTGAAAATATGCTAACTAGGAGCCTATACTAGTGCTAGTTAACTGCTAAATTTTAGTTCCTATGAATAACAAATAAGAAAAAAAAATAATGGAAATACAATTTAACCAATGCCTAGTTAGTAATTGATAAGAAAAAATTAAATTTATAAGTGACTAAGTTTAAGTAGGTTTTCCCATGTTTCAAAGTGAGGTCAGAGTCGCCATTTTCAGTCACCCGGTGGTCACGTCAAACTATAGATTCTATCAGCTGATTACCATACCCTATGTTACTGTATCCTGATCTTATTAGCTATTGAAGGAACTATCTGCAGAGTTCCCAGTAATACATAAAAAAATTCTTTTATTTATTAGTGCACAAAAAAGATGCGAAAAAAGTAACACACTAAATATGCTTCAAAGGTCCACTGATCCAGGCTCCAGGAAAAAATAGTTTATTACATAATATTATAGAGCTAAGGTCTAGGATCATTAATCTGCAAAACGCATATTCAATTTGATTCAGTACATATTTTTATGTGCTTTTAAAGTATTTAATACAACAATTGCACAACACTTTAATCTGACACTGAAAAAAAGTATTGTACACTCTTTGTTTTGATTTTAAATTTGAATTTTATTAACGAACAATGCATTTTTGGCCTTTGTTTAAAATTAAAATTATTTCCTGAAGTATGCATATTCACATTTCTATAATAAGTTTCTCCAATTTTATACTTTTACAGGAATATTTAAATTTAATATTGGACTGCATGATTATACTTACATAGCTTGACATTCAAAATATAAAGTGTACATTCTTTTCCTTCGGACTTAAAATTAACAAGTCGGAAGTAAAACAGGTTTAGTTTAATTATAAAATCTTTAAAAACATATATGATTGAATATCTGCTATTATAATTAATGTATTTAATGGGGTTTGCAGCAAAATGATAAGAAACAATAGACTCATTAATTAAAACAATAAAAAATATTTGCTTGAATGGAACCGTTAATTGAACTTAATTAGAATAGCAAAACTTTCCATTGATGACGTGACTGACGTCAAAGAAATAATCAGAACTTTACAATTATTACAACTACCTGCGAAATAATAATAAAAATACTATTCGTCAAAGTATAAAATTATATAATAGTATATTGTTAATGATTGCGATTCGTTGATAAGAGTGTCTATGCACCCATTCAATTTGCAATAATACCTAAAAAATTACTTCACAATTTGAATAAATTTATAAGTAAGCTCAATTTAAGAAATAAAATATGGCTCAAAATCAGGATATTTTAATAGTTTCAAATACCTACTGTATTTTTTTTTTTTTTTTTTTTTTTGCAATAATTTGACCGCCCCACTGGGAATATTTGGAATAAGAATTCAGAGGAACCAAATTTATTTTCTAGAAGAAATGGGTAGGTACTAACAATTCATATATTACATAACAAACCTATTTGAAACACAATGAAAATTATTCTAAGGGCTATCTACAGAAGGTATTGAAAATATCCACCGTAATCCTCTAGATCAAATCTTGTGAGTTTCAAGAGTAAAAACGTTCTTCGTCATCCTCTCAATTGCTGCTGCGTCATAATTTACAGACGAGAGTCCACGTGATATCGTCGAATTTAAAGAGAATAATGACGAAAAAGTAATGATTATTGTTTCGATAGTGGACGGTAAAATTCTTATTGCCCATGCGCTCATCGATGACGACGGGCGTTGTCTCTCGGTTGATGATTCCTGCTACCACGTTTTACTGAAAAATAAAGTATGGCCAACTTTTAGAGCCACTGCAACATGAAGCAGACTCTGGTGGACGCAAGTTGGTCTCAGGCACAAAGAGATCTTTGGTCAGCACTCAGTCCAGAACTCAATCCCCTTGATTTATATTTCTGGCCTGCAGTACAATAAATTTTATATTCGGAAAAACATCAATCCATTCTTTATTTTTTTTTATTTTATTTATTGAACACAATATACCCTTTATAATGAGGAATTGGAGTCAGGGTCACTACAAATTCCATAAAAATCAACACTTAATTCTACTGCTACTAGGGAACATTGAGGCCCACATAAGCTAAGAGCTTAAAAGGCAACCTAAAATAAAATTTAAAAAAAAATCATATTACTGATATTAGCTTATAAAACAGACATGCACGATTATTAACAATGTTAAGAGTCTAATAATGACTTTTTAAGCTTTGATTTGAATGCATTTAATGACTCTGCTTCCCTAATGCTAAGATCAATCTGATTCCAAAATTTACAACCTACATAATAAATAGATGACTGAGACTTAGTTTTAGAATATCGAGGTAAAGTAATTTGAGAGTTATTGCGCGTAGAATAGCTATGCTGGTTAGTGTGATTAACTATATAACATTGAAGATCACTATCAAAATTCCCAACATTAACACAATTATACAGATAGGTTCCCAGATTACAGAAGAAGATGCTTTCCAATTTCATAATGTTCAGTTCTTCAAAAAGCTCCTCAGTATGGTCCAAGAAGCCAGCTCCCATAATCACTCTGATAGCCCTTTTTTGGTGGATAAATAAACTGTTAGTGATACGTTTAGGTGCAGCATACCAGGCTATTATACAATAATTTAAATAAGGATTATTAATAGAATAATAAATTTTAAGAAGAACACTACGGGGTAAATATCTACCTATTTCGCACATAATGCCAACACTTTTGGAAACTTTATTAGACATCATATTAACATGGGGACCGAAATTCAGGTTATTATCAAATTTAAAACCAAGATACTTAATCGAACCCACACATCCAATATCAGTTGCATCAAGTTTTATTGACTGTAGAGTGAAATTATTTCTGTACGAAAATACCATATACTTTGTTTTATCAATGTTCAATTTCAATCTATTGGCATTTAGCCATTTTGACACAGAACTCAGATGATCATTGATTTGAATATGAACAATATTCACACTTTGCCTTAGGAATTTAAATGATCTGATAGAATGTGTGAAGTTGTTTGCTGTAAATTATGACGCAGCAATAATTGAGAGAGTGACGAAGAACGTCTTGAAGCGCGTAAGACTTAATCTAGAGGATTCAGGCCGCCATTTTCAACACCTTTTGTAATTACCCTTAATTAGTATTCTCACTGTGTTTCAAATAAGTTTGTAATTCATGAATTGTTAGTACCAAACCATATCTTTCAAAAATATATATGTTTCCTATAATTTCTTATTTTGAATATTCTTAGTGGGGTGTCAAATATTGTAAAAAAAACATTATACATAAAGAGATATAAGCATTAGTCAGGTTAAATGTTGCATAGCAGTTTAAATTCTAGTAGCAGACTCGATCCGACAAGTAGCAATAGGTACGCAAAGTTAAATTTTCCTGTACTTACTCCAATCATAATTCTATTAGGGTATACGTACACACTGGGGTACGGTCAAGAGCCCCCCTCCCCCGGTCATGAGCCCCCCTAGGTCATAAGCCCTCCCCCCCCTCCCCCCCGGTCACGAGCCCCCCTTTTTTAATTCTTATATACATAGTTAAACAAATGAAGAACTACTTAGTTAGATAGAAATGCTAATGTAGTTTGTTGTATCCGCTAGTTTGTTGTACTGCACACAAAATACATATACTTTATGTTTAATCAGTAATGAACTACAAAAGTGTCAATAAGGATTAACTAATATAGGTAAATAGGGATTAAAATATAGGGGGCCTATTAGTTAATTACAAGTACTAAAAATACCAATTAGTGAATTATCCTTGAATATTGAAATTCTTTGGCAATTAAATCGTTATATAGTTTTACTATGAACTTAACATTTCGATCAAAAGTAATTCAAAATAATATAAAGTCCTGTTATCCAGTAAGAATTATTGAGTATTTACTCTACTGCTATTCGTCACTTCGAATCAAATTATATATGAATTTCAAAATCAAAGAAATATTGGTTAATTTACTTCAAGCCATAAGAGAGTTAGGGTATTTTGGTATGTAATTATGTAAAAAAAACCTCTGCAGGTTTACGAATTAAAACACACCATTACATTATATTTATTCTCATTCATTTCATCATTCCCTACCAAACTTTTTAGATATCTTTTTCTTTCTAGGATGGGGTAAGTTACAAATTACCAGAAAGATTCATCTCTACGATGAAAAAAAAATAAGTTTTTTATTTGAGTTTAATATCCATGATACCTGCAGGTATCATGGATACCAATTAAAATTAAAGTTAAATAATGATTATTATATATTTTTTCTTTCGTATTCGGAACTTTTAACACTACCTATAGTTCATTATTTCTACCACTTTATAATAGAACTGAAGATAGGTAACTAAAATAGATTTTACGACTGAAATAGATTTAAAACAAAATATTTGGGCAGTACTTCAACTTTAAATTGGTAAAACAACAGCAGAGTTTGCCATGCTTATATTGCATCTGTTCCGAAAGAAACACTAAAGTGGTAATTATATTGAACATCTTTTCCCGGGAATTTTAAGGTTGATCTGACCATTGACCAAGATGACAACTATTTCTATTTATATAAAGTAATATATAATTGTTATTGTATCATTATAACAATGGGTATTTAACCACCGCTATTGAACAAGAATAAAATAGCTGTAGCCAAAATGAAATTGAATACAAGGGACTGAAAGAAACAGTTAAAAAGGAAAATGACTCTATGAACAAAGTCATCTACCACTAGTCTGCATAATGCTCATGGATGCAGTAAGCTACTCCGTGAATGCTGTCACCTACCAAGGAATGTAACAAAAAAGGATCAAGAGCACCGGTGACTACACATCTCGGATATAAGAGGGAGATGAATAGGTAGTTATAAATGAAGCCTTCGAGCCTGCCTAACACAAAAATATAAAATATATCGTTGTTTAGACTATCTTTTAAAACTACAAGTAGTGTTTGAAAAATGATAAACATGGCAAAAATGAAAAATGGCAATTCAAATTATAACAGTTCGTGGCCATATGTACCCCACACCAAACACAGCTCCAGGATAAAGAACCTCTGAGGAAAATATTCAATTATCATTTTCAACAATTTAATTCAACTTATTTTCTAATGATTGAAATAAAACCTCAGAAGCTGTGAATTAATTGACTGATTCAAAATAAAGTTTAATGTATCTAAACTCATAGAAAAAAATATTAAACTAAAGAAATATTTGATCACGATATTTTGTACAGCCTCCAATTCTGCCGTTTAGATATGTTCCTGGTGATGACTTTCGTGATATTAACGCGTGAAATTCATGCTCATAACGATGGTGATGCGAATTGGAATTGGTAATCCTAGAAGATATTGAATTCCAGGCTCTACCCTCTTTTTTTAGTGTGGTCAGAGCGATGAAGACTTATGGGGTGGCATACTTCTTGAAAGTTTATTTTTATTACAGAAGGAGTCATTCGTATTTAACTGGTTCGATCATCACATCTTGCCCATACATATCCTTCGTCTAAGTCCACTGAAATACTTCAATTAGGTTGTCTTTGCAAGCATCTCTTGGCCATGCACCAATTTGGCCTCATATATTTAAGATTGGTTATTTCTCCGTTGCAAGAATACATGACTCACAACCTTCAGAATTCAATTTCTCATTTCATAAACTCGATTACTATGACACAACAGGCAGCTACATTTAGACCTTGTGAGCACCTTGTAACTGGAGAGAATTAGAAAATAATTTGACAAAAAAAAAATTCATTGAGATTCTTCAGGAAGAAACTGAAGTCAGTTCTAATTTTTTGCTGCATCGTTTTTATATAATTCAAACTTTTTCTTGAATTTTTTCTTTATTTTGTTTTCTATGAATGTTCCCATTGTACTATGTCTTATGCCAGAAGTATTCTTATCATAGAAAAGGGCTTACAATATGCATGTGTTTTTAATTGAATTTGAAAGATCAGTGAGACCCCAACTCTCAAGTCTAATTTTTTGAATATGAAAACAGATAGAATATCGCGAAATATATGCAATTCCGAATAAAATTAGCCTCTTCTCATTTATTCATGTGATATTGATTTACCTAACACTAATTCCAGTTTAAAAGAAGGTGCTAGGGATATATTGTCCCATGCAAGGTATTAGATCTAGGTACACAAAATATTTTTCTCTCTGGCTGCTTCTGCGGCGAAGTCCCTTGTATTTATTTTACAGATCATGCAAATGAATGTGTGTTATTAGGAAATAAATACATAAGATAATTGTAGAAATTTATAGAAATTTATTTGATAAAGCATCGCTAGGCTGAGTTGGCTTGACCGATACTCTTAGTACATATACTGTTTATATTGTTTTGTAGTTATTATCATAAATATAAAATAATAACCATTTCAATAATATTATCTCCTGCAATAATTGGACTATTTAAAATACATAGAGTATTTGTGCACAATGAATTCATCATAGAAATTAAAGATTGAAGTATGGTTAATATATACACGATAGTCGATATGACACAGTAGCTGATATATAGTCGATATCAAGTTACAAAAAGATGTTCCATTATCGGTAGGAAGTTGATATTTCTTCATTCAAAAATTGAACATCTTTTTTGTTCCTCCCATCTAAAAAAAATATATCAAAATCTTTGAGACTCCTTCTTAGATACAACTGTAATGGGTGTAAAAACTATGACTGTTGTTTTCATATCTGACTATAACTGGTCGAAATGAACATATGGTAAGTGTGTCGATTTAGTGTATGAAACTTGATAGATATTGAATCCAGAAAAAGTTTAGGGATTACCAATCGATTACTTCGATGTTACATTCATGCAAAAAAAAATCACGACAACCGTTATAATTTAGCTGAATAGTTACAATAGATATTTTGTCGAAAGCTTAAAAGTTAGAATGGATTTTCTCAAAGTAATGTAAAGCTTTTATAAGTACGATATTATATAATTGGCACCTATCTTGAATATTCAACGATATTCACTTATTGGTATCTTAATATAAATTTACGTTCTACTAATTGGCAACTTTTTCTTTTACAACGTAAAGGAGGAGTTTAACCTAAGTAATGTTGTCAAATCTCAAACTATTGACTGATATTCAAACTGTACTCGAAAAAATCCCGCGATGATACCTATTCATAATATATTATTCAACTTAATTATTCATTTAGGTAGTCTTTCAAATTTAGGTTGAATGTTGTGTTAGTGGTATTTAAATACATTGTCAGATAAAATCACTGTACAATATAGAATTAATTTCACTCATGTAAATATTATAAAAAAAATGAGAGAAGCCACTTTATTCCAAAAGACAGGAGGCTTCTGTTTATGTCTGTTTATCAGAAAATATTTATCAAAGCTATCAATTTTATTCATCTTTTCGTTACGCATCAATTGATTGTTTTATTTTGTGGGTTTTACCAGAACTTTATATTCTCTTAATTGTAAAAACACTATACGGGGCAAACCTCACTTATCAAAATAATCATCAGAACTTTTGTAACTTTCCTAAAGTTAGCAGTTAAAATTTTGGCCAGTATGGGGATCGAACCCACGACATCCGCGTTATTAGCACGGCGCTCTAACCAACTGAGCTAACCGGCCGATGATTTAAGATTATGCCATTATTATCATTGTCTACATTAATCATAGTTGATAAAACAAATGATTAATGAGAAATACTGGTATCTTAATTCTTTAAGACAACACAATACAAAAATGAATAATCTGAAACGTAAAAACTTCCAAAGACGGAGAAGCCTAAAACTGATAGAACCGTGATTCGTCCACAACTTTGAGCGCCATCTATCGAGTGACAATGCGATCAACTGGAACACGGAAAAGACTCGATAAAGGATTCAAAAAAATACTCTTGTGAAGATATTGAAATATTATCTGATGTTAAGGGATCGTCATTTGAACCAAGCCATTTTCTTTTGTTTGATATTTTATGTTCTAATATAAATGTATTTTTTGCTAAAACAATATAAATTCTTTGCATTTTAAATTTTATATAAGTTTATTTAAAATAAGAGTTTTCTCTATATATTGATATAAAATTATAAATAGATAAAAAACAAAGATTTAATTTGATTTGTTGCTTCTTTAAATTATATAAACAATTCTGTGTTATTCCTACTCCACACTGTGACTATATAAATCATGATATAAATAGTCAAAGAAAAGTGTATTACTATTTAATTTTGAACATTTCCAAAAATAAACTTTACTAATTGTAATGCTTGTAGGTATTCTAAAATTGGTCTGGGTACACGAAAACAATTTGGAAAATTTGAAAATAACAGAGAATTTGAAATCTGTGATTTGAGAAATTTACATCAAGCGGAGATTCTTTTCTTTGATAGTACATTCATTACTATTAATTGGTGTTAAAGTTCCACTACCAAAAGTGTCCTAGAAACAATGAGCATAAATATAACATTCCAATATAGGTAGTAATCAATTATCAGTACGTAATTTGAAATAACTAGAAATTTATTAAAGCATTTAAGAGGTGGATAAAACTGGTCGCATAGGCCAGGAATTGAATCCGGGTCTCCCGCCCGCATGGCAGACGGGAATTCTACCACTGGATGCATGAAACTAATTATTGAAAAATAATTCAACAAAATAAAATTTATTATGATTTATCAGCAAAATTTCAATTTTATCTTTGTTTCGATTTGTAAAACTAAAAACATACTCCTCCCCGGCGGGGAATCGAACCCCGGTCTCCCGCGTGACAGGCGGGGATACTCACCACTATACTACCGAGGAAATGAAAATTACATTATAACAAAGCTTGAAAATCATTCAATATATACATTACACAAGCAAATTTATTTGATCGAAACAAAATCAGGGTTACTCATTTTGGTGAATAGTTTTCGTCATAATAAAATGCATAACATTTGAAACCGGGTTTTTACAGAGAACTGCACTAAAATTTAACTTTATTTATATTTCTTATCAGTTTGTGGTTAAAACGTGTGTATTTACCTAGTGTATTTGTCTTTGTCTTCTGTTGGTTGGTTCCACACTTTTAACATTTAAAACACAATTGAATTCCATAACAGAAATAATTATGTGTGCGGATAGCAGAAAAATCCGATTAACAGAAAAGAGCGGGGTAACAAAAAAATTCGGATAACAAATATTGGTATAACAAAAAAATCTAAATACGAAAAAATACGGAATACAAAAAATACTGGATTGCAAAAAAATATCAGTCTAAAAAAATTAGTCAGAGATTCCAAAGGGTCACTATAGAAATCTTGATAATCGAAATCCTAATTAATATATAGAAGAAAATAGAAAATCTGAAAAAATCAATCCGAACATATTTAAAAAAAAATACGAATAACAAAAAAGTACGAAAATCCGTATGATTTTAAAAACATCAAAATATTTTAATTCCGTCATTTTTGACGGATTTCTCGCTAGTAAATAAATATAATCAACATACAATCAGGGCTGCGGAGTCGGTACATAAAATGTTCGACTCTGACTCCAACTCCGACTCCTTTATTTTGAATTTTTCGACTCCAACTCCGACTCCATTATGAAGAATTTCACCGACTCCATGACTCCGACTCCAAGAACCAGTTTTATGGTTATTTAATTATTTCTATTGAGTTCTTTGAGTGTTTAGACTTAAAATATTGATTGAATTTATAGCTAATATCAGTTATTAGTTCTTGTAAGATATTTAACGCGATGAACAGCAAATGAAATGGATTAAAAAAATTGTAGCTTAGAGTCGGTACAAATTTTCGACTCGTGAATCCGATTCCGACTCAATTAAAAAAAGCATTGACTCCGACTTCACTACTCCGACGCGACAGCCCTGCATACATACAATAGAATAGAACCAAAGATGATAATATATTGCCTATACAGGCTATAGCTCTGCCTAACCGGCGGCTACAGGTTGATCAATGAATTATATGTACAATTGTACATATATTGAGTGTTATTAATGTTCTCCCGTATATGCAAATCCTAGGTAAGAAACTCAGCTCATTCGACACAATATCATTCAAAATGGCGCGTAACAATCGGCAAGTCGCCAAAAGATAACCTCCCTTTTCTTGACTTGTTTTCTTTATTTTCTTTATGTTTTACGTTTCAAAACTTTTATTTTAGATTTTACTTTACTGTGCTTTTTGATGTAAGAATATGCTTAGTTTATTAGAATAATTCGATAACTTTTCATAGTTTTCAGTTTATCGATCTTTCCGACCATGTTTTTGTAAGATTTTGTTTTCGAATTAAGTTGTGCGAAGTGTTTTCAATAATAAAATTAAATCTGAGGGTTTTTTCGAATTATAGATCAGAGTGCGGATTTATAATATTTTGTTTTCTTTGATGAAATTCAAACTTTAAATATAAACAACATCAATAACCCCCTGCTTGATGACTGTTTAAACTTTTCATATTGCAGATCTTTTTGAAGAAAGGCCTGTAAATTATCATCTATTTTAATTGTATTTGTTGCTATAACTCTTAGCTAGCTAAATCATTAGCTAGCAAAATGTATAAAATCTACCAAAAAATGGTATATCATCATAGATATATCTTAGTTTGGAAATTAACAAATTCTTTAAGGACAGTTTTCTTTTTACCACTAAAGGCATTTAGTCCAGAAGATTTATATGGAAGCATGCTCTTCATTTTGGTAGGTATTAAAAGTGATATTCACGTGTCTTTATATCACACTGTTGCGAATCAGTATTCAAAAGGTAAAACAAGAGTCAAGGCTTTATACTTACTCCATTAGATTTAGATTCATTCGATTAGAACAATTTGGCTCTGGCCATTTAACGAGTTTTTTGGCGGAATTTAGAGTCTGTAACTTGGAAAAACCAGTGATAGCTGATAAAACACAAGCAATGGCTTATTTTAAATTATGCAAAAAGTGTGTTAGATAATAGTTTTAAGTAGGTGGAAATCGACGCTCTTAGCCCAATCGACAAATAATTAAATAATTAAATTTTTACTCTTCCTATATGGATATCTTTTTTACCCTAATTTAATTCGGATCTTTTCTGTTTGCTGGGCGCACGGAAAATAATCGAAATAAAATAATAAATTATAATGGTATCATACTTACTGACTTTTAAAATGGATTTATTTAATTAGAAATAATACAGACTTGATATATTAAATAATGTATTTTGATAAGTTTCTGTTTCGTGGGCGCATAGGAAAATAAAATAATAATATAAAGATGATAACAATATTTGTTTCTTGGGCGCATTTATAATAACAATACAACTAACGATAATAACAATTTCATTTGATAAATCCACTTCAGATTATAATCTTCGTCCATCTTTGTCATCAAGGAAAGGTGATCTCATAAATCAGAGGTCATTAAAATCAGAAGTCAGTAAGTATGATACCATTGTATTTTATTATTTCATTTCTATTATTTTTCGTGCGCCCAGCAAACAGAAAAGATCCTTTAATTCAAGAGTGAAAATTTCATTCATTTTGGAATAGAAGAAATCTGAGATCATTAACAAATACCAATTTCCAAATTACAAGGAATCACCTACTTCTAGAGTCAGGAACGTACTGTCACAAAAGCGACAGTGTGAACGCGTTTGCAGTCAGTCAGTCACTAGCATTTTCTCTCTTTTATATAGGAAGCACTGCGAGAATTGATAGAAAGTCCTTCACCATCATATATTTAGTTATCATATTATATTATCGCCTTTTTTAAATAAGTGTTCATAATTCCAAATGTATACACATTAAAAGTGGATGTGTTTTTACTTGGTAACAAGTAATGCTCATAAATTAGAGTCTCGACTCTTTTTTCCTCCTTTTTTTATGACCTAGACAATAATAATAAGAATAAAAGGTTAAAGTTGAGACAAATCCTAGCAGCAAAATGAAAGAAAATGTGCGGAACAATAAAATATGGGAAGATTTATAATTATTATCAAATGACTTACTGATAACTCACTCAGTCCCCGACACTGAACCACCATGATGCTAGAATTGAAAATTTGAAAAACTGACGGAAAAGAAATGTGTTGACTTAGGAGTCAATATATCCTAAAACATCAGTCATTAAACATTAAAAAACCTATGGCACTAAATAGAACACATCCTAATTTATTTATGAGGAATAAAAATATTATGTATATATATAAACAATTACTATAACAAATAACAATAATTAAAACAACGATATCAATAGAAAAAAACATATCATTGAAAAAAAAATTATAATGAGAATCACGATGTTAATGAAGAACAGCAGAATAAAAAAAGTCAATAAAAGCTATAATATCAGAGAAAAAGTACAATAATATTCAATAAAAATCATTGAGTCACCTTTCCAGTCACATCAATGGGAAATTTTAAAATGTATACTGGAATAAATATCGTAATTTGTCATTTAATCTGAAAGAGACTTGGCAATTCACCCCAATTCATAAAAATGTTGCAATTAAATCGAAATTAGACATGTACCAATAGTGGTACACATCGCAATTTATAGGGTTTCATCATGATAATGGAAACCTATTATAATTTGTTAGATTAATAAATTAAGACTCTGGCAACCCCCATCATTTATTATTACCAAATAGATTGTTAATTAATTTGACTTTAAATTAGAGGCGTCTATACTTTGCAGAACCGAATTTAAAAAATCTTTCCAGAAATAGTCTACTAATTATTTTACTGCTAATGTTTTAAATAAATATCTTCTACTGCCAGAAAAATTACCTACCTTTAGAAATAGTAACTTTATAATATATTTAGTATAAAATAGTAATTTAGAGAATAATGTACATGGGTGGGATAAAATATTGTAAATACTTGCAGCTCTTCATTGTAATCCAAACTTGAGCAGCTTCCGACTAATAGTTTTTTCGTGCAACCTGAGTTCTGCATGTGTTTATTGCGCTCTGCCGTGATTTTAGGACGCGGGGACTTACTATTTGCTCTAACAATTCGATTTAGAGTCTGACGTCTGGGCAGCTTCTGTTACACCAGCGCCTGCCATACGACCACCAACAATTTGAACTCTTTAATGTATGCCTTTTTTATAAGGTTATATAACCAATTTTTTCAAAATATTTGTAAAAATGTGTTTTTAATAAATATTGAACATTTATTTAAATAAACAGAAAATATTAAAATATTTAAAAAATTTGCGTGTATAATAGTATGTTCAAAGATTATGCTGACAATATTCAATGTTTATTGTTTTTGTCTATCCCCTAAAATCATCTGTTGATTAGTAAACTTTAATTGTTGCATCGAAAAAAGTTATTTCTACAGTTTTTGATGGTTACTAATAATTAGGGTTGTGACAATATGCGTTTAAAATCATAAATCCTGAAAATATTATAGACGAATTGAATTAAAGACTATTGAATCGTTCTACACAAGCGGTATATAGAATTCGATACCATTTCATTTCGTTTCGTCTATGATATTCTTAAGATCTATGATTTTAAGTGCATATGGTCACAACCCTATACTAATAATATATACCAATTTAAGGTACAGCCAGAGCTGGTAATATCTACAAATTATTTCCTTTTATATAATTATCGATTACTCCTGCCTTTTCTAAAGTTTGTCAGTTAATAGTAATCTTATTACAATTACATTTCTATTCATTTTACCTAATTAAATTTCTAAATAACATATGAATTATTCATGTATGAATATATGAATTATTCATGAATTCATAACTAATGTTTTTGTGAATGAAATTAAATCTTTTCTATCTTAAGCATTTTGGAATATGGAAGTGAAGGAGAGTTGCGTCCCTTGTGTCCTGAACTGTTCTTATTATTTGGATTGTCTTTTTCATTTTCAACATCTTTATCATTTTAATTATATTATTTGCAATTTTAAAGGATAGCCAATTATACCCTTCAAATATCCTTCAATTATATGTTAGTACTTAATAGGATCGTAGGCTTCATTTACTATCACCTCTTCATTTTCCTCTTCCATCGTGAGTGCAGTCACCGGTGTATTTAATTTATTCACATTCTTTGCTAGGTGCGGAGTAGCTTTTCTACATCCATGATTTGGCAACCAACCGGTGGTACGTGAATTTTTATATGTCCACTTTCCTCTCTAACCACTTGATCAAGTCCCTTTTATTTAATTCCCTTTCGACGTACGCGATATGGCCTTTCGTTCTGAAACAGACGTTTAACTCCTCTGAATTAATTTCACACCTTAATCATTCAAATAATTATAGTGGTATTTGTACCATATAAGAAAATAATTAATTTCAATGAAACGTACTTTTCTATAGTTCTTACGTACCACACTTCTAATTCTTTTTTAATTCTTCTATAATATTTGCACGTGATGTTATGAACCAGTTATCAGCAAGCAGGATTTTCTGGGCAGGGTTTTCCGTGTTGGTTTTTTGCAGAGCAGCTGATGCTGCAGTTCGAAGAATACTACTCCGCAAAAGGCAAAGAGTAATTTAGTGGAGAAAATAACAATGGCAGAAATTCAAATGAAGTTTTCAAGTTCATACAAAGAAAGAAAAGCAAGTGTCTTTTTTTGCACTATCTGACTCAGTTTTAGACCTTTTGAATTCAGTGAATAATTTATTTTATGATGAAGGTCTATCATAAAGATCGAAATTGTAAATCACATTTTGAAATATTTGACCTAGCGATCATATACTTCTATGGCTAGAGTTATAATGAATGACTGCACGTTTCTTTTTAACTCTCTTTTGAAGTTTCTCTTTGCTGAATCATCAAATTTAATTCACTCATTCGAAACTTGAATGAATTAATGATTACGGGAATTTCGAAATCATCTCAGCTTAGCCGACTTGATTGTGATACAATTACTAATTTTCTATTAAATTGTAATTGTTGGTCAGTCTTTAAAACATCATTTTTTTTATCTGAAATTCCTACTTATAATTATAAACATACAATCTCGGTTCATAATCTTTATTTATCTTTATTGAAACTCCCCTACCCGGATTAAATAATGAAATAATTGCCTGTACTAAAAAAAATATTGGACAAACCATTGAAGTTAGAAGTGGTGCAACAAATTTTGAAATAGTAAGAGGGGTGAATTCTGGTGCAACATGGTGTGAAGTACACTAATTAGATAAAGGAGGATAGATTTCAGTACAACATATTTGAAGTACACTAATTAGATAAAGGAGGATAGATTTCAGTACAACATATTTGAAGTACACTAATTAGATAAAGAAGGATAGATTTCAGTACAACATATTTGAAGTACACTAATTAGATACAGGAGGATAGATTTCAGTACAACATATTTGAAGTACACTAATTAGATAAAGAAGGATAGATTTCAGTACAACATATTTGAAGTACACTAATTAGATAAAGGAGGATAGATTTCAGTACAACATATTTGAAGTACACTAATTAGATAAAGAAGGATAGATTTCAGTACAACATATTTGAAGTACACTAATTAGATAAGGGAGGATAGATTTCAGTACAACATATTTGAAGTACACTAATTAGATAAAGAAGGATAGATTTCAGTACAACATATTTGAAGTACACTAATTAGATAAAAAAGGATAGATTTCAGTACAACATATTTGAAGTACACTAATTAGATAAAGAAGGATAGATTTCAGTACAACATATTTGAAGTACACTAATTAGATAAAGGAGGATAGATTTCAGTACAACATATTTGAAGTACACTAATTAGATAAAGAAGGATAGATTTCAGTACAACATATTTGAAGTACACTAATTAGATAAAGGAGGATAGATTTCAGTACAACATATTTGAAGTACACTAATTAGATAAAGAAGGATAGATTTCAGTACAACATATTTGAAGTACACTAATTAGGTAAAGAAGGATAGATTTCAGTACAACATATTTGAAGTACACTAATTAGGTAAAGGAGGATAGATTTCACTACAACATATTTGAAGTACACTAATTAGATAAAGAAGGATAGATTTCAGTACAACATACTTTGAAATAATTACCTCAAGATGATAGATTCTGGTAAAGCCCATAATGTAAAATGTGTACAACAACTAGAGTGCTGGATTGAAAATGAGGTCAAGTCACATAATTGAAATTGATGGATGTAAAGATAAAAAATAGTTATTTATAGATGTACATAGATAACAATTTCGTGCAATCAAAATGAGTCCAAATTGCAGTGCAGAAAATTGACCAGCTCATAGAAAGTTTGAAATGTTGATAATTAGATTCTATTATTTCGCGAAATAACTTATTATTTTGAAATAAAATTTATTTCTAGCTATTGATGAAATGTTTAGTAAATTTGCAAATGAGTTATTTTATATTTAGGCAAGAAACTGTTTAAGAAAAGAGTCAAGAAAATGCTTCTGTGAGGAATTTATTTAAAATTTCAAAATTTTGTATGTCTAGATAACCCAAATTCACATCATACGTAATACTTATAATTCCATTTTCTCAAGTTACAGTAATTTAACTCAATTATTTTCTTTATTAATCCTAAAATTCAATTCCACACCTCAATACAATCTTCCAATGTATAAATACTGAGAGTAAATATTCAAAAGCATAAACTTCAAAACTATTTTTGTGTATAAAATCTTGTGCCTCGAGGCTCCTCATTTAAAGAACAATCTAGGAAAAACTCTAGAAAAAATAGAGGATTCTGCTTGGCAACTAGTTGGGTAAAGAAAAAAAGCCTGTTGTCTAATTATTGTGAAAAATTATTATTACTAGATGCAATATTTTCTAGAAATTAAAATGTATTATTTTCTATGAACAAAAAAACTCGATTATTACCAGAAAACTTATAAGAAATGGAATGGTGAAGTAATATCCCAATTATTTGGATCGTAGATCTCGGTTATTACTACAAAATTTCGGCGATGTTATATAAGAATAATATTATCTATGTACAAGAACCAACTCTTATTGTGAGAAAACCTTGACAAACGGAGTTAAAAGAAATTAGCATCATTATCTAAGTAAGAACACTATTATAACTGCAAATCTCAGTCGAACTGGTGTAGCCAGCTTTTCTGGTTTCAATTCAAGTTCAAAATGTGACCTTTTTAAATTCTGACAGTTTGTGTAGCCAGTAGAGACTACTGTTTGAGCACAACAGGTTTCAAATCTTGAACCAGACCAAGCATTCTATAATATAGCAAGAGAGGAGAAGCCGAATTATAAAAACTAACTCTGATGATATCTCCTCGATTTAGAAAATTCCCACATTGTTTTTATAATACAAACTTTACGTTGATTTTCTTTCAAATTATTTTTCGTTTTGTGAATGGAGAAAAGCTATTCCGTGATAATTTAATTTATTCGCGTGCCGAAGTAGAGTAAATCTCATTCAGCTTCAATTGGATTCGACTCCAAAACCATTAAACTTCGTCATAACTCTTTGTCTGAAACTTATATTCAGGTGCTGAGTGAAGAGACCATCTGAATCACTTGCATTACTCATATCTATAACAAATCGATTTCTTTTCGGACCATTTACACAGTAATGTTATACTATATAGGTTACAGAGAAGGAAAATAGTTTGTTAGCTGCACATCCTATCAAACTTTTCAATGAAAGATAAAAGCAATCTTCAAAAAATTCATAGCAAGCACTCTCTTACAACTCTTCGAGTCTGCACACACTTCTGCAAAGTGTTTAAATTAAAGGTGTGGACCATCCCAACTACCTACAATATAAATGTACTGTATTTTTTATTGATATAATTATAGACTGCAGACGTATAGAGTATATAGACTTAATTTTGGTAGTTCAATCCGATTTAGATATTTTGACCTGCTTAAATATCCAGACTTCAGGCTTAGATATCTTGACTTCTGACTTAGATAACTAATTGAATTAAAAGCGTTTATTTTCGATCACTTTAAACTAACTAAATTAAATGATAATAACAGAACAGAAATTCTTCATCAGTTTAGTGACTTTATGCTGGTCACTTCAACCTCATACATGCAGCTGTAAAATGTCTACCGATTCACACCAGGAAACTAAACAAACAAACATACTTGCATTGATGACGTCATACTTGCATTGTAGTATGACGTAAATATGCACGAGTAATAATCATTGTCATCGTGACGGAGTCATTCATTTAACAACGTCATTTGAATATAAACTAATTTTGCATGAAGATTCTATTTTACCTTCCATGACAGCGTTAAGAATAATAATTTTTATTTTTTTATTATCTCAATAATTTATTTCCCTATTACCATAATATTTTATTTCCCTATTACCATAATATTTTATTTTCCCATTACCATAATATTTTATTTTCCTATTACAATAATATTTTATTTTCCTATTATCTTAATATTTTCTTTCCTTATTACCTTAATATTTTATTTCCCTAATAGGTACCTTAATATTTTATTTTCCTATTATCCTAATATTTCATTTTCCTATAATCTAAATATTTTATTTTCCTATAATCTAAATATTTTATTTTCCTATTAGGTACCTTAATATTTTATTTTCCTATTACCTTAATATTTTATTTTCCTAGTACCTTAATATTTTATTTTCCTACAATCTTAATATTTTATTTTCCTATTATCCTAATATTTTGTTTCCCTATTATCCTAATATTTTATTTCCCTATTACCGTAATATTTTATTTCCCTATTATCTTAATCAGGATAATAATTATTTCATTATTTACATTCAAAATGAACACCACTGAACAACAGCTGATACTACGATCCACCGAGAAAATAGTTTAAAACTTTATACAAAATAAATCAGGTAGGTACCTATTAGAATAACTGGTTAAGATATTAAATTATATTTTTTATGTGACTGAAAATGTGGAACCGTCCGATAACTCTATTTAGCATGTGTTTTTTCTTTCTCTTTTTCAGGTTTAGGAGGAAAATAATGGGTGGGATTACCAGTATGAACTATAACACACTCTGGCAAACTACTTCAGAATGTCTTATCAATATTGTATCGCATTATTCAATGAATATATTAACTAAATTAAATGCAATGCAGAATTATAAAATTAAAACACAAATACAAAATCGAGATGAATATTCCTTAAAAAAAACTATAGTTAATAAAGTAAAATATTTACCATCATTAAAAAGGTTTGAAGAATAAATCAATTGATGAATATTTATTAGCAAATTATTATTTTAGAAGATTTTGAATATTCTGAAATATTCCTATGTTATTCGTACGGGAGAAAAATTAGGTGGTAGGACATCCAATACAGCTGACAACTTAATTAATCTTGGAAAATTTTATGTCGATATTTCGATACCTAATATCTAAATATCTAAACAACGTGCATTGAAATGTGTATTTCAATTGGAAAGTTATGAGCAATTTAATTAGAAGTAACGTCCGTCAATTAAGAGACAAATCCGTAAATTAGGTAATCGGCACAATATCTTTTTACACGAGAAATTTGAAAGATTGGTTACCAAATAACATCAAGTTCTTTCAGTTTTGGGAGTATAACTTATTATTGAAGTAATTTTATTTACCAGGCTACCAATTGTTCCTGGAGATGAGAACTAGGTACGGTATATTCCTAAAATATACCTAGGTAGTTAGGAATTTAAAATCCTGATACTGATATTATCATATTGTGAAACTAACTAGTTGTTATTCATTATTATATTTGATATTCAATTAAATGAATTAATGACTTAGTTAGGTTTCAGAATCCTATCCTAAGATAGAAAGGGAATAAAATTACTTCAATAATAACTTATACTCCCAAAACTGAGAGAACTTTAAGTTATTTGGTAACCAATCTTCCAAATTTCGCACGTAGAAAGATGTTGTGCCGATTACCTAATTTACGGTTTTGTGTCTTAATTGACGTTACTTCTAATTAAATTGCTCATAACTTTTTAATTGAATTACACATTTCAATGAACTTTGTAGCAATGAATGCGTTTATATATTAGGTATCGAAATATTGATTCCAAATTTTCCAAGAGAAAGTGAATAATCAGCAGTATTGGATGTTCTACCACCTAAGTTTTTCTCCCCGTAAGAATAACATAGGATTATTTCACTGATATTCTAAAAAGGAACCCAACTCACTTCACTTTGGTCTATTTCTAGTACTTCCATGGTCTATTTCTAGTACTTCCATGGTCTATTTCTAGTACTTCCATAGTCTATTTCTAGTACTTCCATGGTCTATTTCTAGTACTTCCATAGTCTATTTCTAGTACTTCCATAGTCTATATCTAGTACTTCCATGGTCTATTTCTAGTACTCCCATGGTCTATTTCTAGTACTTCCATGGTCTATTTCTAGTACTTCCATGGTCTATTTCTAGTACTTCCATGGTCTATTTCTAGTACTTCCATGGTCTATTTCTAGTACTTCCATGGTCTATTTCTAGTACTTCCATGGTCTATTTCTAGTACTTCCATGGTCTATTTATTGAAACAAAGAAGACTAACTTTCGAGATATCAAACGGTTATACATTTTCGATCATGAAGAAAAAAAGTATATAATAATTATTACTGAATTTCTCAATGAGGAAATTTATTTTAATATTTCTTATATGATCGAAAATGAGGAACCATCCGGTATCTCGTAACTAACCCTATTTCATTTTAGCTAATTCAAACTTGCAATACCTACAGAGAGAGAACTAGAAAGAATTTTCTTTTCTTGCTGTCGAATTACTTGCTGTGCAAAAATACCTACTTGGAATTAATGGGGCCAGGTTTTTTGTGTGAAAATTTCATTGGACGGGATTCTCCCTTACGCGTGTTTTCGCATTACTTCACATCGCGGAAACTACGCTAGAAACTGCCACTGAAACACGTGCGTTAGATAGCATTACGACTCACGTGACTATGTACTCTTCACACTAAGTAATGTACATTGTATATTGTGTAAATTATAATTAGTAATGAGAAGGAGTGGATTTAACAAACAAAAGTTATTTTTTCAATTATTGGTGGTTGTTTTAACTCTTTACTGTGCACTTTATTTACAACTATTGGTGGTTGTTTTAAACTCTTCACTGTGTACTTTATTTACAACTATTGGTGGTTGTTTTAACTCTTTTCTGTGCACTTTATTTACAACTATTGGTGGTTGTTTTAACTCTTTACTTTGCACTTTATTTACAACTATTCGTGGTTGTTTTAACCCTTCACTGTGCACTTTATTTACAACTATTGGTGGTTGTTTTAAACTCTTCACTGTGTACTTTATTTACAACTATTGGTGGTTGTTTTAACTCTTTTCTGTGCACTTTATTTACAACTATTGGTGGTTGTTTTAACTCTTTACTGTGCACTTTATTTACAACTATTGGTGGTTGTTTTAAACTCTTCACTGTGTACTTTATTTACAACTATTGGTGGTTGTTCTAACCCTTCACTGTGCACTTTATTTACAACTATTGGTGGTTGTTTTAACTAACTCTTCACTGTGCACTTTATTTACAACTATTGGTGGTTGTTTTGACCCTTCACTGTGCACTTTATTTACAATTATTGGTGGTTGTTTTAACTCTTCACTGTGCACTTTATTTACAACTATTGGTGGTTGTTCTAACTCTTTACTTTGCACTTTATTTACAACTATTCGTGGTTGTTTTAACCCTTCACTGTGCACTTTATTTACAACTATTGAGGGTTGTTTTAACCCCTCACTGTGCACTTTATTTACAATTATTAGTTGTTGCTTCAACCCTTCTCAGTGCTCTTTATTTACAATTATTGGTGGTTATTTCAACCCTTCATTGTGCGCTTTATTTACAATTATTGGTGGTTGTTTTAACTCTTCACTATGCACTTTATTTACAATTAATGGTGGTTGTTTTACTCCTTCACTGTGTACTATATTTGCAACTATTGGTGGTTGTTTTAACCCTTCACTATGCACTTTATTTACAACTTATGGTGGTTGTTTTAACTCTTTATTGTGCACTTTAATTACAACTATTAGTGGTTGTTTTAACCCTTCACTGTGCACTTTATTTACAACTAATGGTGGTTGTTTTTGTTTTACTCCTTCACTGTGCACTTTATTTACAACTATTGGTGGTTGTTTCAACCCTTCACTGTGTACTTTATTTAGAACTATTGGTGGTTGTTTTAACCCTTCACTATGCACTTTATTTACAACTATTGGTGGTTGTTTTAACCCTTCACTGTGCACTTTGTTTACAACTATTGGTGGTTGTTTACAACTAATTGACTCCATCTAATTTTGAAAATATAATCATGGACTAAAATTCAAATATTTGTAGATATCTTCGGGAAAAAAATATAATTACGCTTGAACCATAAATAAATATTTCAAGTAAATAATTTCCTCTTCCCAATGTAAGTTTATAAGTTTTTTCAATCGTACCCATATGCTGTACACCACAGTGAAGAGTTAATTCATTACTGATTTTATAATGGTTTAATTTAAAGGAAATCAGCCTTGAAAATCACAATGAGAATTACTAATTCAATTTTAGTTATGGACGTGCAAAATAAAGTGTGCGTGTTTATTGAGAGGAATATATATGCTTTAATGATTAACGTACCGTTAGTTCTAATATTTCGAGGGTCGAAGAAGTACTGTAAAAGACTCCCTATTTACATGGGTAGGATAATTAACTATTTTCCAGTTTAAACTGCGTAAGCATTAAAATACCAAGGCAAATTACTAAATTGCGCTCACTAAAGATCCTAACTAACAAAACTTTTAACTCTGACTTGGAAATGCAAAACCAATAGAACCATAATGATTCAGCAAAAAAAGAGTAAATAATATTTGGTTGATACAAATCCAGTACCTAGATCCGAAATTCCCCACTCTGCAACCCCCAGCTAGTGTTAGTTGAGTACAACTGCACCAAAACTATAGTAAATCTAATACAGGTACATCCAAATCATTAACTCGCTGGTATGCTAAAGAAGCACCAAGTTGTCTGAATTAGAAGCGCCCGCTAGTACTCCTTACGACCTGCAAAAAACGCCCGAAGATTTTAATTGGAGTGTATAGTAGGTAGGCTGAGCCAAGGTGCTCGGGCTTATATATCGTCAGTAGAAGCCAGAACAGCATCAGTTCTTGACAAGACTTCCTACAGCAAGCACGTAAGTAGAACTCTACTCCTCATGACCCTGACTACTCTTACGATACCACCTAACGGTCACGTAACAGACAGAGATTTAGCATTTGTTACTAGGGACAGTTTTGAGAAAACTTTATCCTTAGAGTGTGAAGAACAGGTGTTAATATTTTAGAACACAGATTTTGACTATTTGGATATATTTTTTCGGTGAAATGAAATTTGAATATTAAATATTCACACATTAATATTAATGGAGTACTCTAAGTGTGTGTCACCTGTTTATAATGTATGAAATGACCAAAGGGTAGGTAGGTACTGATGTAGTGAGAGGTGACATTCTATTTTGCCAAGGTAATCAAAGTGGCACGTATAGTCGCCCAAAGAGGTATCAGTACAATGTTTATAGTATGAATTTATTTCTATTTTGTCTACTACTTTTCTAAAAATGGAACACCTCTAATAGAAGAACTGTGTATTTAAGCTAACAAAATAATCATCGTAAAGTAACTTTATCAGAAAAAAGTGATGTGATTTTGATAGAGCTTTTCAACATTAGCATCTATGAAATATATATTCACAAATATATATCTATCTAACACACTATTTTTTCTTCATTGTACGAATATTCGCACTCTTCCTGCAATGTAGAAAAATGAGTCCTCTATACTGCACTGTGACCTAATTCCGTTTTTCCGCGTGTGTAGCAACTCTCTACGTATATTACGCAACAAAACTCTCGTAAGAACATGACCGTGTGACACAAAATCAATTGTTTCACCACCGGGAAACACTCCATTTTTCCCAATTTGCAAACAATGGCCAACCGTAACTAATGTTACCTAGTATCCGAGGTCACACAACCATTTGGGAATGAATTAAGTCTTTTGCAACACCTCTCATAAAAACTTGACTGGGTTTCTGATATACAGAGTTTATTGAACTGATGTACGACCTGACCTTGCTCTCTGAATTCTAGAAATTACTATAACGCTATTTAGGTCTGAGGTGTTATCTAATGTTTACTACGGAGAGATTTGCTTCTTTCGTACATAAATTTAATTCACTTTATTAATTTACCACAGATGCTATATCTATTTTAGATAAATAATTTGCTATATTTTAATAATTGTTGTTCTATAATGATTTAAATAAATCATTCAAATGTCACTGTGGATCATTAAACTTAAATTTAATTTTAAAGTCAATCATGGTATATATTAATTTTCTAACCAATTTTGAAAAATACAGTGAATTTTATCGAAGAAATATCCCTAAATCCTTCAAATTTTAGTATTTCATTTATTGCAATTTGTGATATATAAATAGTTTGACCTATTAGTCTGACCCACAAATGAAACCTCAGTTTAGAATTAGAAGTAGTACCTAGAGATACCAAATTGCATATATTTATTGGGTAAGGGTGGCAACATGAGCAAGAAAACTGACTGCTAGAGCTTGGGTTAATCGGTTTCTTTTTGACGTCATAGTTAGACAACCCAAGGTTATGAGGGTAAGACACGTGACTGTCAGAACACGACCCAGTAAAATAAATAAAACGCTACCTTATTGTTTCTTACTTTAACTTTTATTATCAGATAACTGTCCGAAATACATTATCCTACTAGATATTAACTAACTCATTCTTCTAATTTGAACTAAGAAAATTAGCTTCAGAAAGAAGATGGACGAGACTTAGTGATTGATCCTAAATGTTAAATTCGTCTTGTTTGTTAATCAGTCTACCAACTTTATCATGGATTCGTTCCTGTTTCATATAAAAAACAATTTCTGCAATTATTCGAAAATTTGTATATCTTCTCATGCTACCATTAGCTCTGCTCGTTTTAACAAAATTGTTTATTTTTCAGAATGCGTGTCATCCTACCTACCTTCGCCCTTGTGCTGGTTCTCCTGCAACAAGCATCATGCGCCCCTCAGAGCCCTGAAAGATCACCAAAAGTAAGTACTAACTTCTGAAGAAGAAAGTGTTAATGATGCCATAATTCCTAACCGATAACAAAATGAGTAGTTGCCCTCTGTTATTACCATCAATATATTGAAACTAATAATAAAAGATATCAAATCCTATAATATTTAGTTTGACTTTGTTCCGTATATATGAGATCTATTTAGTAAGCTAAAGTAAGCTATGTTATTATCATTATCAACCTAACGAAGGATTCTCTTCGTAAATATACCTATAAATTTGAAGGAGTTATCCCTTAATCATCTTGTAATTTATTTCTCAAATTTCCACAACCTGTAGCTTTACAATAACATCATTTTTTCTATCAGCCCTACAGAGGAGATGTAACTGAAATTTTACTGGACCAGAAGATCACAGATATTCATGATGAAGATTTCGACAACTTTTTAGCTGACGAGAAATCCGTGCAAATCCTTGTGTTCTGTTTCCTCAACTACAGCAAATGCCCTCATCCCAGCATTAAAAATCTACTCCGTAAGTATAGACTCGTCATCTAACAGAGATTCAAGCAACTTTTCAATAATTGAAAGTATTAACATTTATTCACTTATAACTTGATCAACACGAGCTTTCTATGAATATTAGATTAAATCTCATACTTTCAAATTGCAACGACATTTTGCAAATACCTACACCTACGGTCATTTCTCTGTTACATTAATTCAACATCGAGTAGGTAAAGCACAATACCAAAATTTCATGAAATAACCGCCTATTATCTTTTTTCCTTGACAGTACAAGTAAGAACTCTCGGTGTTGGAGCAAAATGCGATACTTGCTCAGCTGCCGAACAAGAAGATCTCAATGGAAAGCTTTACAGATTCATCTACATTTTCCAAAACAAATACAAGAAATACTGGAGACAACTTCTCCCCAACTTGGGTTTCATCCTCGGAACCAGCGACAAGAGAGTCGAATTGAATTAAGTCGGAATCATTGAACTAGGATTACGGAGTGTCTCAATCTGTTTTTATCATGTTAATTGTTCATCTAGAAAATTAAGATTCATCGATATGTGATGTCAATAAATGTTCTCATTATTCAAAATTGTTTTCTTCTGTCTTCACTGGTTTATTTGGAAGCATCTGGTCGCAGTATCTCATCCAAACAGGTTTACGAGAAAATTGCATGATATCAAATCGCCAAAATTGGTAATCTGATTGAGCAAACGATGTACCAATAGTTTTTACATTTATGATTTAGTTTTAATATTTTTTACACCTTTTTGTCAATTCTGATGTAATATAACGAGATAAATAATTATATAATTTACTAAAATGTTTAGCTTCATATGAACAATTACAAATATTTGGAAGACTTCAACTCGTTCATTTGCGAGAACACAGTCATAACTCCAAAAAAAAGCTATTTTTCAGGAGAGGCATTTCAGTACATGTAATTTACGCACATATAATGGTATATAGTTAGGACATTTAGCCTCTAGCGGTCAATTTTTGAGCTACAATGATGAAACTTTTACCAAAACAATCGTTATTTTAATATTTATATGGATAAGTCAAAAATCAATGTTTTGTTTTTATGAAGTTCTTCTTGCAAATCAGCGAATTAGTGAAGACTACAATTATACTCTTCATTAGTGTCACTTTCTGTGAATATTCTAGGATCATTATTCTACAAACCACATACAATTCGGTTCCGTGTATATATTATTATTTGATTTTTAGGTTTTTAACATAATGTGTGCAACAATTATCTGAAGCACTAATATGAAGCTGAAGAAGAAGATTGTACACTCTTTGTTTTGATTTCAAATTTGAATTTTATAAACAAAAATGCGTTTTGGCCTTCGTTTAAGATATTAACTGTTTCTTGAAGTAGATAAACGTTTTTATAATAAGTTTATATAATTTTCTACCTTTACACGAATATTAAATAGATATATTATACCTAATACATACTTGACAACAAACAAATGGTGTACATTCTGCTTCAGACTGAAAGTCAGCAACTCGGAAATGAAGTAGGTATTGTAAAGTTTTGATTATAAAAATCTTTAAAAGCATTTAAAATTAAAAATATGCTATCAAATTCCATGGGGTTTACATCAAAATGATAAGAAACATTAGCTTTATCAATAAAGCAATAACAAAATTTGCTTGGAGGGACCTTTAGCATTGGGCAGGTTCTATAAAAAAATGAATATAGGTTATAAGATCAACAATCATGAATTGGCATGCACGAGAAATGTGCTTCGGAGTTCAAAAAGTAAACGTATACCATTAAGACCGGTACACACTAGGCATAAAAAAATTCATAATGCTACATCACGCGTTAAGAACTGGTTGGTATAGTGCCAACTGGTGAACTTTTTTGTATCGAAATATATAATCACAGCTGGAATTATTTAGAGTACCAATTCCCAACATTCCCAGTACCAATCTGACACAAACTATGGCTCAGTCAAACGAGCGTTATTGCTGACGTGTTTCTAAAGCTGTTTGGCCGGCCAAGAAATCGCTTTTCAAAGAAATTACATTAAATTCCATATTAAAAGCCTGAGGAAGTGAGGGAGGCTGAACCACCGTCTCATATCCCCCTGGCTTTTAACATAAAGTTCAATGGAATTTCTTTCAAAAGCGGTTTGTCGGCGGCCAAACAGCTTTCGAAACACGTTGGCCAAACCGCTCGTTGGACATAGTCCTTAAAATATGATGCACCTGTTGTGAAGAATTGTAAAGTAGCTTCCATGTATCACGTAAGATTCTATCCATTTTATTTATTAATGGGAAATATTTTCCCGGGAGTTTTTTTTTTTTTTTTGATCAATAATTAGTGGACATGACTACATTTACATATTATTTAGTAGAATCATCTCTTTTCGAAAACATTATTTGGAAATAAGGTAAAATCTTAATGCAATAAAAGGCTCACGACTTCCATATATGAAATTACGAAGTTAAAACTGCAAAATGCCTAGACATGTGCATTGTGCATGGCTATCGGGCCAGCTTTTAGAACTATTTGGTAACTGTTTGGTACCTACCTACCTACTGTACCTACCTACACAAATTGATGTCACCCTGTTCAGGGTTACAAATTTTGAATAATGAATGTTTCAAATTGAAGAATTAGACTTTTCCTGAAATTGAATTATTTTATTATGAGTTTAAATGGGACAGTGATGGGTTGACTACTCGGCTACAAAAACAAACTGAAGAAAAATACCTAAACCTATTACAACGAAAGAAGAGGAGAACTATTTAAGAATAGAGTGGGAATAAACCCTCAGTCTGATAAATAATTGTTCCCTTGGCTGATCCAAAATATATATATGCATGCATTTTCAAAATGCATATATACCAATTGCTCGCCTCAGTCAACGGCAAAAATATGTCGTTCAATACATAATAAATTATTGCTATTTTTTAATTTAGTTCTGTATTATACCATTATTTTATCACAGGCACATAGGTACTGTTTTGAGATTTGTAATGTAAGAAAAATGCTTACTGTAATTAAACGACTTGATTTTCATTCATAAATAATATTATTTTATGCGACTTTACAACAGAAAGTAAAAGAAAGAAAACATATTTGGAACGAATGATGACAATCTAATGAATCTAAAGCCAAATTGCTCTATCATATTTGCATTATGCATCGTTATTGAACTATATAGGATTTAACTAAATAAATCACTAATTAAATTCACTGAATACAATAGCATTTAAATAAATGACGAGTGATGATGAGTTTGTGAAGTTCACTTTTCACGTTTAGGCCTCACAGAGAAATAAATAATTGTAGGGTCACCAAAGATTTGAAGTGGACTCCGCTTATTATTCTATGGCCCCATTATAATATTTTAGCTGACATTAAATGTTTTTGAGTACTTAAATAGAACAGACAACATAAATATGATCAACTTATATAGAAATAACATACGAATGAGGTAATTATTCATGTCATACAGCTTAAATAGACACATATAATAAAAATAAATAAAAATCAATCATTGTAAGTGTCATTTTTCAGATCGAAATGAACAACCAAATCCATGGTACAGTTATACTATTATATCTGATAACATCGAATATTTCCACAAAATGTAGCGTTTACCTACTAGGGTTGGGTAAAAAATGGAAACGCCTAACATTTTGACCTCATAATCTTTCCAAGTATTAATATATAAGAAAAACTTGACGCATTTCCATATTTTTATTATTTATTCAAAAAGTTTATGGTTAACCGTGAAAAGTTACTTATACAAATATATAAATAATAATGCTATATAACCTTATAATAATGGCAGACCACTCGTACTTTGAAAGATACCAAATTGTTGGTGCTCGAATGGTAACTAGTGTAACAGAAACTGTCCGAATGTTTGTCATTTCAAGAGGTACTGTCTCAAAAGTAATGACTTCCTTTGAAAGAGAAAGAAAAACGTTATCATCAAAGCACAGGTTTGGCCGAAAGTCGAGGTTGTCTAAGAGAGATCTTCGGATTCTAAATCGAAGTGTTAGAGCAAGTCGCAAGATCATGGCTTCTAAAATCACTGCATATAGAACTACTTCAGAAGTGACATCATTGGAAACAACTAGTATATGGCTGGTCCTCAAAGCTTGCATAGTATCCATGCAATGTACTTACGGATTGAGCGTCTAAATATACTGGTTTTATACACAATAGTTGTAAAATCTTCAGATTGGATTGTTATTTGAAGTTAATTATTTTTGTGTCTTTGAAATAAGACTGTGTTATTATGATATTTACCTTCTGATCAATTTTTGTGGAGTAGAGAAGTTTTTTGACAATGAAATTTATTACTTTGAAGGAACAGTTGGTGGTTTCTCTCGTATCGTTCTTAGATTCTATCGCAGGACTTAGTCGATGAAGCTGTCCACCTGCCCGTGGAAACAGCATCCTGAGACATTGGAGAGACAGCATCCTGAGATAGTGGAGAGATAGCATTCTGAGACAGTGAAGAGACAGCATCCTGAGACAGTGAAGAGACAGCATCCTGAGACATTGGAGAGACAGCATCCTGGGACAGTGGAGAGACAGCATCCTGAGACAGTGAAGAGATAGCTACCTGAGACAGTGAAGAGGCAGCTTCCTGAGACAGTGAAGAGACAGAATCCTGAGACAGTGGAGAGACAGCATCCTGAGACAGTGAAGAGGCAGCATCCTGAGACAGTGAAGAGACAGCATCCTGAGACAGTGGAGAGACAGCATCCTGAGACAGTGGAGAGACAGCAGAACAGTGAATGACTGAATCTTGCAATTCAATGAGTCAGCAGCAATTTCCTGACGGCAGAATATGCATTCTCTACGATATAGTCGGAGCCATTGTAGAAGATAATACGATATCGAACCAGAAATTGAATCAAGTTGTAGAACGGTTTCGATGTTGCAGAGCAGAAGTTTACAGCCTTTAGAAGCCCGGAGTCAGAGTTCTCGTCTGCTGTAACAGTGCTTTAGACGATTCCATAGGTAGATCGTTGCTTAATTGATTTTTTAGACAAATTTCTAAAGGTACCCTCCAAATTTTTTTTTATTAATTTAATTAATCAGTGAGACTTCTGTTTCCTATCATTTTTCTGTAAATGACATGCAATTTGATAGCTTCTATTTAATTTTATATGTTTATAAATATTTTATAATCAAAACTCCACAAAAGCCGCTTTACTTCTAATTTGCTCATTTTCAGCTAGGTAGGTATAAGCAATCCAATATTAAATATTTGTGTAAAGGTATAAAATAGGAATTTCTATACTTTAGGAAACGATTTGAATCTCAAGCGAAGGCCGAATATACATTATTTGTTTATAAAATTAGAATTTGAAATAAAAACAAAGAATGTACAATCTTTTTCTTCAGCGTCAGGTTAGTATTTCTTACAATTGTTGTACGCAGAGTATTAAATTAGGGTTTATTCATTGACTCAATGTATCATTTACTATTTAATTAATTAGTGTAAACATAATTAGTGTAAACACACTATATGTGTGTTTTTATTAACCTTCTTCTTTTGTTACGGTATTTAATTTGTTGTTGATTAATGAAGTAAAGAGTTCATTATTTATTGACAAGTAACATAAATAGTAAATTAAACAAATGGATTTTTGTCCTTGGACAAACTGTAACCTACTTAAATAAATGACAACTTTTCAGTAATTAATTACCACTCTACCAAGAAAAAGGAAAAAACATACCTATGTATATTAAACATATTTGCGATCATATGAAGAATACGAATAATTTCGAACAGCAAAAATAAAATATAAGTAAAGTCAAATAGAAACACAATCAAACTCTCTGTTTAAAAATGATTTACTTAATCATTATTAAGTACCCCATGGTTTACATAATAAAAACTACGTACTTTATCTAGAAGTTACACCATTTGTAACACCTTGAGTAGTGTTTGTCCTCAAAACTTGCCTAGTGTCCATGTAAATATACTAGCGGTACATTACATATACTGGTTTGATTCACTTCGACACGTAGACAAAGTGTTGATACCTTTATTTTTGTTGCGCATGAAAATTTTCCAGTTTCTTCCGAAGTTTAGATAAATTTACCTCAAGGGTAGCTCATAATTTCCTTCTAAACTGGTTATAGATATGCAAGCAATAAAGTTCAAAATACTCTGTCGTTTAAGATATTAAAGTTATAAAATGACGTGTTGAAGAATATAGTTAGAAAATATGAATTTTCTGGGCTTTAGTAAATTTAATTTGAATTCATTTGTTTATTTATACACACGTACGGCATCTGAAAACTCCCTATTTTCTACTAATAGGAGAGTACCTTACAAAATTTTATGATAATTGATGACTATTTACAAATGTAATACATATGTATATTCAAAATTTATTTACAAAATAGAAAAATGTCTTCGTCTGTTATAAATACATTATATGCTTTCAATATAATTTTTGCTTTCCATTTTATCTATTTTACTCTTTTTTACATTATTTACAACTTCTTTTTATAATTTCAATTTAAGGTGGCTAAGTGAATTCTTTCTTTATCAAATTATCCGAGATCCCACTTTAACATGGGTTTGTCTTATTCGAAAATAAGCCATAAATTTCAGTTATGGCAAAGGTTCCTGAGAACTTATGAAGATAATGAAAAATACATTATAAACTAAATCTAATTGAAATAACTACTAATAACTACATGCAATTAATCAACTCAACTCAATGAATACAAATACTGTACATAAGATCAAATATAGTATTATTTCCAACAATAATAAGGGGGAGGCTTTCCCATGAGTTACGTACTCTTCCGATTAGTGGATGTCATCTTCAGAACAAAACTTAAATAAAATCAATATATAAACTGCCATCCCAGTATAGTGTTACTTGCATAAGTCTAACCAGGAAATCGCTTGGTTTCTAAGTTACTCTATTCACTTCTTTCCAAATCCCCACCTACTTCATTAGGTTGCTTTGCACTTTTCCTCAATTGTTTAATTTAATTGGATGCTTAAACTTTTGAGGATGTGTCCTTCTCCCTAACCATACCCTTTTGTCCGTCCAAACACCATTACTAAGGTAGTCGCTAATGTATTTCTTTTCCTAACATCAAAATTGTAATGTTTTCAAACATCTGGTCAAACGTCACCTCGAAATCTATAACTTTATTTAACATAGTCTCCAGATAATCTGGCTATTTTCTCTTCAAACTTAATCAATATTCTTTTTATAAACGCTTCAATCGTCAAGTTCATCAATACATATAGAGGATTGACTGTTTTTTCATCAACCTAACACATAAAGCCTTTTGAGATACAAAAGCTAATGTAAAGCCTATATATGCACAAATAAATTATAACTTATAAGGCATATTATAAGGAGTCGCTTCTAATAATTATAACTATAATTTCACAACAGAATGGGTATTATCATACGGTTTTAGGTCCTTTCGCCGAAAACCCTTCCGCGGAAGACACTTTCGCCAAAAAATGACAATTATTCACCTATGGTATACTTATATTACAGTAAAAGTATACATTTTTTCTGCGTACAATTTTATAATTTGCTGTTTTTGAGTAACTATAGTTATGCAGTGATAAAACTATTCAATTACTATAATAGTGTAATTATAACTAACCTGATAATAATCGATCTATTTAAATATCATCTATATACACGAGAACTTAATAGTGTTTCAATCAAAATGGTGGTTGTCCTCACATCGCGTATTGCAATTTAAACCAATTTAGAGTTGTTTGAAGAAAGAAAGAACAAATAATGCCAAAGGCTTAATTGATAGGACCGAAGACTTTTTTCTAATTTTGATCTGTAACTGTTAAAATTATTGAATTTGAACTGGCTGAACTTTTCCCATATCTACCTAGGGTAGACCATGTCAAAGAGTATGTCAGTTAAATCCAATTAATAATCTTACATTCTAAACGGTCAAAACTTATATATGTCTAATTGGCATAAAAATTGTAATCAATACTTAGGTTAGTTTTGGCTTGAAATCATCTAAGATTGGCCAAATTTGCTTGAATCAAAAGTTTGGTGAAAATTTTAGATCAAGATTGGCTTACAATTTGCTAGCCTCTTAAATATGTAATAGGTATAGTGCTAAGGAATACAAAAGTATCACTTAATTATGTCGTGCACGGACATTTTGTCCACGGACATCTCGTCGACGAACATTTCGTCCAACGGACATTTCGTACACGGACATTTCGTCCACGGACAATTCGTCCACGAAATGCATTATTTTGTATTATAATTATAATGTGTACATATTGTTTATTATGTATTATTTATATATATTCTGCAATATTGTAATTATTTATTGCTCTATTGTAATTATTTTATTATCTTTCTTACGTTTCCAGATTTAGTCTAGTTAGTATGCTGTTATTTATTTTTTAACTCATTAATTAATTCAAAATATTATATGAGGTAAATAACTTAATGATACAGCCAACCTGTTTAGCATATCTAATTTTATAACTATAATCGATAGATAAACATTTTTTATGTGTTCATATGAAAAGGTTCGGCTTAAATCAGTATAATAAAATTATATAGTTACACCTGGCTATTAATGTAATAGTAAAAAATAATATGAAATATATCTCATATAAACTGCGTACATCGCTTTATTGCAGATCACTATTTTGTGAATAATTTTAATAATATTGATCGTACAATAGTGAAACTTTGATCACTGGAAGATTGCTTCTATGTTAGTATCTTGCCGAAATATTTTTTGAATCCATGGGAAAGTTGGAAAGTTATGAACGTTTATGTATTTTGAAGGCATTTTAACTGTCCATCGCTTTATTGCAGCTCTGTGAAAAAGCTATAAAATGGGCGATTAACTTCTACCAAGAGGGTTAAAATTGTAACAGGTCCTGCAGAAGGGAAGACTTTTCTATATTTAGCCAATGATTTTGGGTGGGATAAGAGAAACATAGTTTCTATTGTGGAAGGTCCCGACACCAACCCAAGGAGAGATGAGGGTACGAGAAGAAACTTTTCCCCTCGAAATATGCGAAAACTACCCAGGCAGGTTATAAGGCAGTCAAATAACACTAGTGCCTCCATTTTCGACAAGGCTGTCATTGGTTATTCGTCCAAACAGTGTCTAAAAAGAGACGACAAGGAACGTGGAGCCCATTTCCAAGCGTCCTATGAACAAGACCCAAAAGGAAAAAGGCATTAGATGTACACAGAATTGCATGAAAACAAACTTCCTACTTGTTCTTTTAACAGATGAGGAAAGAGCCACCCTTGATTGTCTGGATGGATGGGTTAAAGTTTGGATCCTACTGGAGCTGTTTATCCACACCGGTTTTGTCGTCAACAAGGAGGCTGTGGCTTTATGTTTTAAGCGGGCATCATTGGTGAAACGTTTATTGGCCCTTTCCGAGTACCAGAGGGTGTAAACCTAACAATCCAATCCTACATTGCCTCTTTTGTTGAGTACTTGTTCTCTTGGCCTAATAGTTTGCAATTATCTCGCTGTCAAAAGAGGATTTTCTCGCATCACTTCGCACAATCTCATGCTTGAAGGGTTACAACTTCTTTCCTCATATCTCTGGGCATCAAATGAGAGACTCTCATGACTTGATTGCCTTGTTCTCTGGTCTTAAGCCCCATTGAGCATTTCTGACCGTTTCATTTGAGACTTTACATCAGGGCTGTTTTCACGTAAGACCAATGACAGCCTTGTCAAAAATGGAGGCACTAGTGTCATTTAGCTGCCTTATGACCTGACTGCGTAGTTTTCGCATATTTCGAGGGGAAATTCTTTTTCTCGTACCCTCATCTCTCCTTGGGTTTGTTTTGGGATTTTCCACAAAAGAAACTATTGTTCTTTTAACCCTTCCGAGTTATAAAGCTAAATATAGAAGAGTCCTCCCTTCTGCAGGACCTGCTACAATTTTTACCCTCTCGGTAGAAGTTAATCGCCCATTTTTGACCTTTTCACAGAGCTGCAATAAAGCGATGGACAGTTAAAATGCCTTCAAAATACATAAACGTTCATAACTTTCCAATTTTCTCATTGATTCAAAAAATATTTCAGCAAGATACTAACATAGAAACAATCTTCCAGTGACCAAAGTTTCACTACTGTACGATCAATATTATTAAAATTATTCCCAAAATAGCGATCTGCAATAAAGCGATGGACGCAGTTTACTCTTTAAAATACAAAATAAAGCAATTTGTGGACGAATTGTCCGTGGATGAAATGTCCGTGGACGAAATGTCCGTGGACGAAATGTCCGTGGACGAAATGTCCTAGACCCTATTCTTAGAGCTAACTCTGTGATTATACTTGATAGAAGGCAGTGAATTTAAGGGGGGGGGGGGGAAATTACAATGGTAGACATTATAATACAGGGTGCTTAACTTCTTCCTTAGAAACTATTTGGAAATAGAACAACTTCAATGACATTTTGATCTCATTGAAGTTTTACTCTGAATATTCGTTCTTCGATTGTTCATTGCATGGTTAAGGCCTGTTTCACATTTGCATTTTTAACACTGCGGAAAAAAGCTTTTCTTAAAATGTGTTCACACTTGCGCTTTTTTTATCGCTTGTGGAAGAATAACATTAAATTTTTACTTCAGTGATAAAAAATGCATGTGTGAACACATTTTAAGAAGAGCTTTTTTCCGCGCTTTTAAAAATTCAAGTGTGAAGCAGGCCTTAACCATGCAATGAACAAGCGAAGAAAGAATATTCAGAGTGAAAACTTAAATGAGATCAAAATGTCACTGAAGTTGTTCAGTTTCCAAATAGTTTCCAAGGAAGAAGTGTAAGCACCCTGTATTATAATGACTATAGTCACTATACCATTATACTTTTTCCCTTTTATTCACTGCCTTTTATCAAGTAAAATCACAGAGTTAGCTATAAGAATAACTTTCGCGTAATGACAAAAATAATCACCCTCACTATTTTCTTACCTGCTCTTAAACTATGTCCATCAGTTCAAAAATGTTTTTACCTGTTAATAGTACAAGAAGAGGCGAAGAAAAAGAGACGAAGACACAGTTTTTTCATTCATTGGCTAACGATTTACAAGTATTTGAAAAAGCGGAAATATTTTTGTGACCCATACTGTATAGAAAAATAATTCAGTAGCCAAAGGGTTCTTCTTTTTAGGGACGAATACACAATAACAATTTAGAAAAAGATGTTCAATTTTCGATCGATTAGAAGTGACTAAAAAGAATCTTTTCAGCGTACAATGTCATTCAAATTATATGACACGGTACACTGAACAGAACCTTCCTATAGCCATTTCCGGTGCTAGGAAATTTAGTTCATGGAAAATTCGTCCGCGGAAAATTCGTCCTCGGAAAATTCTTCTACAGAAAATTCTTCAGCGGAAAATTCGTCCGTTTTCTTAAATTAGGAATAGAAATAAAGACACTTTTGAATGTTAACAATATAAGCAAGAGATAATTGCAGTCGCATAAAATCTGGTTTGATGAAAATGACACATATATTCAGCAGTTATAACTGTTGATGAAAAACTCATTCTATGTAGCTAATATAGTAATATGTTATGTCTTTCATAATTAAAAAATTTTAAAAAAATAATCAAATATATAAATCGAATAGCTGGACTTTTTCAGCAATGCAAAATATAGGCAATATATGTTTATGTTTCATTCGGAGTGTATTGCAATATTAGCTTTATATTTGTTCGTAAATTTGGCCTTTCATGCTATGTGTCGGCTTTCTTTGTTTGAATTCTTCTAGTTTGGGTTAACTCTTCTTCCTAAATTTTTGCTCGATGAATTTCCAAATATTAGGATGTTCTCTCTCGAACATTCCAAAATTCAATTGGATATAACGGGTTTTCGCGTTGGTTTCGTATTCTTCGTTTTGTTCCAATGTACGTAGCTTCAAAGTGGTTTAAAAACTATAGGCATCCTTGTATAAATTTTCATAAACGCCAACAACATCTTCAGGTTTTAAGAACGCCAAGACATCAAACATTTCATCTTTATAATTAAATTTATGAAATCATTACATATCTATCAAGATTAATTTTTGACTATTTGACTATGTACTATCCCCTATATACATTAAACTACTTTATATCAAAAAATTTATTATAACAGTTTGTTTCATTTAAATTAATTATTTTGTGTTTACTGGACGAATTTTCCATGGACGAATATTACGTGGACTATTTTTCTGTGGACGAATTTTACGGTCATGGCAATTTCCTATCAAAAACTGAACATCTTCTTGTAACTTACCATCATATACTGAGCCATTATCGGCTATTGTGTTCTTACCATATATTATGAAAATATATGAAAACTCGGTAAATTCCTGGGTAATGACAGTCAAGTCATTATCCTAGATAATGACCATAGAGTTATGATATACAGTAGAGAGTGGTAGTGTTGCAGCGATTTCAGGACGTTGAGTACTACGGTGACAAACCTTATTTTGTTTTAGTTATATAATTACTCCATGGAACTGAGTACGCAAAAGCAATTTTTTTGTTTAGAGAGAATACTTTTTAGTGCATTATTTTTTATGTTATTTGTCATTATTTTTTATGAAATGCAGCTTCGTTATCATTAGTTAATTGTATATTCTAATCTTGTCTGAAAGTTTTAATATTCTAAAGAAAACTGTCGTTACCTAGGAAGCTGATATAGAATCTGTCATTAACTAGGAACCAGGTAGCTTACTGGCTTCCTAGTTAATAACAGGGCTGTGATTATCTAGGAATTTACCGAATACTCTCACCACTCTCCTTATATATGTACATATAGAATTCATTAAATAGATAAAAAAAATCTTTATTGTAATGAGGGTCTCAGCAGAGATTCCATCATTAGTTTCATTTATTGTATCAAAAAACAGGATTCGAACACAAACACTGTTAAAAAAAATACAGAGAAGGATTGATTTCTTCCATCTTTGTTAACTTTCTTATTGCAGTCGTGTGGGCTGAGGCTGTAATAAACCGTTGCATTGAGTACAGTTCTGTCATTTTCTCTGATTACATTATAGTAAAATGTATAAATTAAGTTTTTTTTAATTTCTTCCACAGACATTGCTGTATATGGAGATCCCTCTGCAGCTATTACTGATTTTATGGTTGACTGTCGTTACAATGCAGGAGCTAGTATGCTTAGGTGGATTGCTGGTGCTGCAACTATTGATCAACCTGAAGACATAGTTGGAGAGTGGAAGGATGGTTTCCCAGCCAATCAAGCATCAGCAGAATATGTTTACATGACCCGTGAAGGACTCATGAATGAAGGAGACCAATTCTCTAACCGCTATTGCTGTTACAAAGCGAAAACAGCTGTCGTGGGGGTATAAAGAATTTTCCTGTTCAAGTTAAGTAGCTGTTAATCGTTACGACTTTAAATTCTGACTCTTTTTAACCTGGATCACTTTTAACCTGGACAACTTTTAATCTGGATTACTTTTAATCTGGATTACTTTTAATCTGTATTACTTTTAATCTGGATTGCTTTTAATTCTGACAACTTTTAATCTGGACTACTTTTAATTTGGATTACTTTTAATTCTGACAACTTTTAATCTGGACTACTTTTAATCTGGACTACTTTTAATCTGGATTACTTTTAATTCTGACAACTTTTAATCTGGATTACTTTTAATCTGGACAACTTTTAATCTGGACTACTTTTAATCTGGACTACTTTTAATCTGGATTACTTTTAATTCTGACAACTTTTAATCTGGACTACTTTTAATCTGGACAACTTTTAATCTGGACTACTTTTAATCTGGACTACTTTTAATCTGGACTACTTTTAATCTGGACTACTTTTAATCTGGTCATAACATAAATATAACATCAAATAAATAAAACATCAAATAAAATATATATAATATATACTTTCTTTCTAGTCACTATCTTTATTTGCGGTATGAAAGTTAAAGTTTTTCTAATTTTTGGTAAAGGGATCCTTTTCAAGTTTCTTTATTTAAAACATAGTATAAAATATCTTCCTTTTTTGCGACGTGGTACTTTTTTTTAAGTTTAAATAATTAGATTCCAATGAAATATTTAGAAAATACCTATTCAATTTTTATTAATTAAACAATAAATTATTGATTTTTTTGTTGTCTTTAAAGTTTGCGTTTTTAATTGTCACTTTGGTGTTAATGTTTTGGATAATTTGCACACTATTTAATTTAGAGGATCTATGAAATTAAGAATTTTAATATATTCTGATATATTTTAATATATTCTGATGTATTTTAATATATTCTGATGTATTTTAATATATTCTGACGTATTTTAACCCTAATGAGTTTGACGTGTGTTTCCTAGGCACATCTTTTTAAAATTACTTTATATCTTTCATGTCATTCCTTTAAATTTACTGGCCTTTCTTGACTTTGTTCCTACATTAAGAACATGTGTATTTAAACGTTAAAAAGTATTTACGTATTGCCGTAAATCACGTAAATTATTGAATCAATTGTACTTTGGTGACGTGAGGAAACGTAGAAATATAGTTTGTTTAGCCAATACGCACGAAATTGTCCACGTTTTCATTAAGTACAGATACATGCGCAAGCTGTGATAAGGCCACACTACACCCATCACAGCTTTACTCTATCAGTTGCCAATGTCTTCCTCCTTATATGTTCAATATTTCTACATGAAATTTGATACACATTAGTTTACTATTTATGTCACGCGCGTTTGAGTGATCTGCAATATCGACCGATTTCGCTGCGCAATCTGTTGGTCAATAGTTTGCGCAGCCATCGATCGATAGTGCAACTATCGATCGATTCCTGCGCGTTCGAATGATACGTATTTTCTTAGTTTATGCATTTAATTAATTGATTTGTTTTTATTGGAAAAATACTTATAAATACTTTTTCTATATTTAATAGAGAAACCATCAGTCGATTGTTGCGCAACAATCGACTGATGGTTGCTCTATTAAATGTAACAATTAGATGCATAAACTTACAAAATCCATATCATTCGAACGCGCAACCATCAATGGCTTCACACATGATTTTTTAACAGCGCGGAAAAAACCTCTTCTTAAAATATTTCACACTTGCGTTCTTTTATCGCTGAAGTAAAAATTTAATTTGACTTTTCCATCATCGATAAAAAAAAACGCAAGTGTAAACGCATTTTAAGAAGAGCTTTTTTTCCGCGGTGTTAAAAATGCATGTGTGAAACGGACTTTAACCATGCAATGAACAAGCGAAGAACAAATATTCCTAGTGAATATTTCAATGATATCAAAATGTCACTGATGCTGTTCAATTTCCAAATAGTTTCAAGGAAGAACTGTAAACACTCTGTATTAAAATGTCTACTATTACATTTTTTCCCTTTCATTCACTACCTTTTAGAAAGAAAAACAAAGAGTTAGCTCTAAGAATAACCGTCGCGCAATGACAAAAATAATCACCCTTTCTTTTTGCTTACCTGCTCTTAAACTAACTATGTCCAACAGTTCAAAAATATTTTTACCTGTTAATAGTACAATAAGAGGCGGAGAAAAAAAAGACCAAGATACAGTTTTTTCGTCCATTGGCTAACGAGTTACAAATGTTTGAAAAAGCGGAAAAAATTTGTGGCCCATACTGCAGGTATATATACTAACAACTTTGGATGCCTAAGAAGAATAGGCTTAAAGGGCCCTCTGTTCTAAAATCACACTGTTATCAATTGTAATTGACGGTGGGAATGGTATCCCGACATACCTACCTAATTGTAAGGGAACAGTTTGAAATAAATAAATAAAAAATACAGTACCGTAGGTTTATAAATAAGAGATGTGTTTTTTTCCGTGCACGGACATTTCGTCCACGGACAATTCTTCCACGGACATCTTGTCCACGGACATTTCGTCCAATGGACATTTCGTCCAATGGACATTTCGTTCACGGACAATTCGCCCACAAAATGCTTCATTTTGTATAATAATTATAATGTGTAGTTTACATATTGTTTATTATATATTATTTATAATATTCTGCAATATAAAAGTAGAAACCCCCATTTTTGATTGTCTTAGGCTTAATTTTTATCGCAATCTCCTACTGGCGGGCAACAGGAAAATAATTAAACTCAATACTTTATTTAATGATTACAGGTAGGCCTCGCATTTATTGTACCTCGGTCTTATAAAATCTGTAATAATAGCGAGGCCTATCACGTAGATATTATAGTACATAAACATAGAAAACGGAAACATTTGTTCTATATTTACAATAGCTACAATTATTTGCGGTGTATTTTCACAGTAACTACCATAAACATCAATATTAGTACTCAGATTAGCTTATTGGAAGCAATATTGGTTCAGAAATTAGTTTTTTATGACAGAATTTTTTCAACAGTGACTACATAAAATACATACATGTAAAATATACTACTAAACAATTGATTGATAATTAAATGTGATATATAATAAATAGCTAGATATTGGTACTTTTTAGTGTTACGTTAAATTATATAAACGTAAACATGTCCATGTTTTCGAACTGTTCCATATTTCCATAAGAGCATACAAAATAATTAGTATTTACCTCTATTGTAATTATTTTATTCTCATTCATACGTTTCCACTTTTAGTCTTGTTAGTACCCTGTTATTTTAGTTCCATATTTTGGATACTCAAAACTTATTAATTATTTAATGCAAAATATTACAGGAGGTAAATAATTTAATGATACAGTCAACCCGTTTAGCATATCTAATTTCATAACTGTAATCGATAAACATTTTTTATGTGTTCATATGAAATGTTTCGGCTTAAATCATTATAATAATATTATATATTTATTAATGTAATAGTAATAAATAAAATTAAATACATCCCATATGCATTTTAAAATAGAAAATAAAGCAATTCGTGGACGAAATGTCCGTTGGATGAAATGTCTGTGGACGAGATGTCCATGGACGAAATGTTCATGGACGAAATGTCCTAGATCCGTTTTTTTTTAACTCATAATCAAACATTTCCATTGATTCTGACAGTTAAACTCATTAGATTTTGATCTATTTTAACGTGTTTTAATAAGTTTTAACGTGTTTTAATATGTTATTACGTGTTTAAATATGTTATTATGTGTTTTAATATATTCTAATGTGTTTTGATGTGTTTTTACTATGTTGTACAGGCAGGCTTCGTTTTAAGTACAACTCACTTTAGTAAAAGTGGTCCTTATTTTGAGTCATGTCTCGAAATAAGAACCGTTCGTAGGCATAGAAAACGGAGACAATTTTCTGTGATCATTTCACGGTAACTAAAAAAACATCAAAATTATAATCCAGATGAGGTTATTAGAAGCAATTAGTTCAGAAATTCAACAAGTCTCATTTTAGGGTAAGTTCCGTGTTATTGCACGGTTCCATATTTTCGAACACGTAAAAATCTTTATATAATAATCATTATTTAACTTTTATTTCGATTGGTATCCATGATACCAATTAGAATAGAAGATAAAAAAATTATAATATTTTCTTTTCTGACGTGTCCAAAATTGTTGAACCAACCAATAACTTGGAACTTAGTACACTACTACTGTTTCGGAATTGCTTCTCCGAAATGAAACAGCGCTATGAACTAAGTTTTTATTTAGTAATCTGAGAAGATACAAAAGGGCACTATGAGCAACAGACACAATGATCCTAATTAGTCAGAAAATATGGACAATTAATTAAAACAAATACTCACTACAGGTAATTTGGCGTAGAGAATGAAATTTGGTAATCGAGAGACATGAGCAAATTATCGCTCTTAAACATATGGAACAATTAGATAGGAATATATGAACTGGAAAACATAAGAACATAAGTACACAGAGTTATATACGAAACCTAAATCAGGTGTAATAATTCATCGCACACACACACACAAATAATTCCGCCAAACCAACCTATAAGGGGGTTAAATTGATCAAACAATTCGGCGTACAACAAATTGATATTACTCACATTAATGCGACTTAAAAGAAGTGATAACGTAAAGAAAAGAGAGGGAATAGAGATTCAGACATCTCTACAAAACTATAAAAGATTATAGCAACCTAATTACAAGGGACTTCGAAAGGGAAGAAGTACAAAGAAAGGATAGTAAGGAAATTTCAATACAGCAGCATGCTATAAATATAGCGATCAACTAATTAATGAAATGGAATTGAGAAAAGAGAAAGTACAAAAATTGTTCTGAATAGACATGGCTAAAACTATTGTGACCACTACGAATAGAAAAGAAAGAAAACTAAGTAGAAATGGGATTTCACCAACTAAAACCGATTTCAAAGAACAACCTTTTCAATTTGTAATAACAAAATTGAGAAACTATTTGGTAATCATATGTGTTATTGCTCCTAACAGTACTTCATGTTGAATCGCCTTTTGAGGGGTGATTTTATCGCTGCTTTCCAGCACAACTACTAAAAATATTTCATAGGGCATAAAATTGCTGTTTGTTAAATGTAGCACAATAATTATAAAAGTCTAAGTATCTATTAATTACTCAACTATACTGAGTGAGAGTTAAGCTATGTATGGATTTTAAAACATTTAATAAATGCACCACTTTAAGCTTTTTCAACACAGTCACAAACAATGAAAGACTGCATGTTATTCTAATAATAAATGTTCTTTCTATAACTCATAGAAAATGAGGTCTAAATCAAGGAGTGACAATTATAAATTTCTTGTTACTTTTATTCGCCTTAGTTACCGTTTGGTAACTAAACTGAGTCGTGATTTGGTAACTAAAGCGGGGGTTGCCTGTAACGTACTTTAATATATTATGACGTGTTTTAATTTGTCTTAACGTGTTTTAATGTGTTTTACCGTGTTTTCAATATTTTATTACGTGTTTCAATATATGCTAACTGTACTGCAAGTATAGATCGTTACGGAAATATATTCATTGTTTTAGAATCTTGGGAGTCTAAACTTTGAACAGATAGAACCATTTGGTTTTCAATTTATTTTCAGCTATAATTAAGTAAAAAAAAACTCAAAATTTAAGAGATTCCAATAAAATTGCAGCATTTTTGTTCGATAATTCATACATTGTAAATCAAATTGATAGTCAATCAATTGAATTCTTATAAAAACAGAAATTGCATATTTTTTCTTATTAATTCATCTTCTAACCATTTGCAGTTGTTACTTCTTAGAGGCGTGATAGTTGTTCGTTATCACTTTTGTGTTTTTATTTCTTACTAGAGTTGAAAAAACTCACTTTACATAAAATTAATTGGCCCAGCAGACATACTCGTGTCAATTATATTTCTAAACGATACAACGTGCTCTACACTTTCGATGAAGAAAAAAGAAACAAATCGATCCCTCTGCATCGTTCAGATACATTTTTAGATTAGCGATGCAACACTCAAATAAATAAAAAAAGAGATATAAACGAAAGCTTTTAGTAATGGAATAGACACCAAATGCGATACAAAAATCATATCTAATTTGAAGATATTTGGAAACTGTTTCAATGGATTGTTGATACCATTATACTGTGTCAGAACTCTTTCTAAATGACGCATAGAATCTTCATTTTTCATTTCTAAAATAGTAACCAAAAAGAGACATCGCATCGTTTAGATACATATATAAATTAGAGATGCAACACTCAAATTAATATAAACGAAAGTGTTTTAGTAATGCAATAGACACCATATCGATATCAAATACACATACATCTAAATTAAAAATATTTATTAACTGATACCGATATTCATATTGATACTGATATTTATATTGATACCGATATACAGTATTCAGTACTTTTTCTAAATGATGCAACTATATTTCACTTATTGTTTCTAAATAGTAACGATAAACACAAATCTGATCTTTCAAATACATTTTCGGTTGGCGATGCAACACTATTCTGATCATAAATGGGATGAAATTTTAGGTATCTATTCTAAAATGGAATTCCGTAATATAATATATATCTAATTACTGATGTTGTTTCGATTCATTTAGGTAGATATCAGAATTGATCATAAATTGTACGAAATTTTAGATATCTGTTCTAAAATGGAATTCAATAATATAAAAGATATCTATTAACTGGTGTTGTTTCGATATGCATTAAACGATTTCTGATTAGAAAATAAACGATGCGGACTAGAGTGAAGATTTTAGGATACTGATGGTAGAAACAAATTAGATTTCTAAACAGTCAAATAATTTAGATATATTCAGTTAGATATCTAATTTAAGTGTATTTCATATCTATTACCGGCATGCGCTACCAGCACAACGAATTAGACACAACCCGATATCGAATAGATTCGGACATGTTTGCTGGGTATTAGGTAATACTAAAAACCGATAATTTATTTTAACAAACGCTCTCGAACATGTTTCACACATATTACAAGACAAAGAAAACAAATAGAACAGCTTAGATGTAAATAAAATATTGCAAGTTATAACTAAATAATTAAATGTAAATGGATTACAGTGTCACCACAGTAATTGTAATTAAGAAAGATATATTTCTGTTACGTTATCAATTATAAATGATAACTAATTACATCATTTATAATGTTTTATTCCATCAGGAAAATTATATTTCAATTAATTTTCTAATAGTCATTAATAATTAAGGTTTTTTAAAAATATATTATAAATAAAATTCAAATTGTTATTAGGCTATGTGTTTGTCAATATCTTTATACCGAGTCTAACCTGAATCCCAATCCACATCTTGTTTTCGAAAGTAGACTTTCAATTTCAAGATTTATCCATTATTAAATCCAGCTATTTAAGTGTTTTGTGCGCTATAACTTCTGTATGTAAAAGCTATTAAATACTCCCAAACTTTTTATAAGTATCTATATAAAATAAATTCGTAATGGGTAAAAAGAAGAATACGAAACAAGAAGTGTAAGTTCCATTAATTTGTTGAAAGGTGAAGGTTGAACAAAATTCGCCAAGTTGGCGTTCCGTTGTCTAATGACAAATATTGTTTCCATTGATAATAGCCTTCTATTCACTTACTTATGAGAATTTTAGAATTAATTAGTTAATAAAGAAAGGTACCTATTTTTCATTATTTTTTGGTGTATTCTGTACTTATTAAGTCATTATGTATTTAGCCTCTTGGCCTTGCCTAGTTGCCTGCTGACCCAAGTTTATTTTAGTACACTACACTGAACTCTTCTGTCTTCCAAAAATCTGGATAAAATCAGCCAATATATTCTCTTAGTTTCGCTAGCCCTCCAACAATTTTCCAATTTCCCCTGAGGCTCTGAGCACCGTGAGCTGCCCTAATTTTAGAGAATGTTCATTGAGTCGCCAATATATCATTTTTTTCAAAAATAAGTCTACAAAAATTAGTAATGCAGTCGCCAGTCGTCAGAATCTAATTCCAATTTTGAAAGTTGACAGTTGTCAATACCTATATTATTATAATACCCCATGTTTTAATGTGTGGCAGGAAAGTCACCAGTTTAGTGGGAAAATGGATCGAGGTTGCCACATTTAAGATGCTTTAAAGGAGAAATTTGGCTTCCCAGTGAAGATTTTACACTTGGAAACATCCTTATAGTTATAGGCAGTCAAGTAAAATAGTATGTCTCATAAACTCGCCATTTGTCTCTCCAGCTCTCTCCAAAATTCAACAAATTCTCTCCAAAATGATCAAATTTTCTTAAATTCTCTCCAAAATAACATTGTAGCATAGGAGAAAAATAGATAAAACTCGCCATTTGCAATTGAAGGGCTCAAAATAATTCACAAACTCGCCATTAAAATGGCGAGTTTGGAGATGCTTTATTACTTGGATAGGCAGAGGCTTATGCCTTATAGCGTCAGACCGGGTGGCCTTGCGCACTTCAACATTCCGGGTGAAGTTGCGCATCGATAATTGACGGCGAATGCGTGAAAATATTTCAAATCTGACAACACTATTGGAAAGAGCAGCTGGTAAATCCCCTAGTCCATAAATTTCACAAAAATTGTAAGAGATTAATTATAGATACTAAGTGTTCGAACAGAGACCTATGTTTTTTATAGCAAAATAATTATTTTGGACTAAAATCGAATCTCCGCGAACTGTGCTGTAGTGTTGTTGATAATTATGCTCCAATTTGATTGCAATTTACGTTGGATATGCATAATTTACTGCAGATTAACGTCATGTAAGATGATTTTAATAATAATTATAAATTATTGAGATATAACCAATATACTAGATGCGCAAGAACACCCTAGAAATATTTTAATTCACGGGTGGACATGCGCACATTTATTAATAAATTTAAAGAGCTCTTATTCATTAATAAACCTGTGATATTCATCCCGGATATTCCTATACCACGGCAATTCCACAGCAGCCTCATGGCCAGTCTGCAGAATATGGGAGATATTTGGGATATTCTCTCCGAACACTTTTGAATTAATTCCTATATTTACATTAATTTTGCTATGAACACTTCTGAATTAATCCCTATATTTACATTAATTTTGCTACGAACAGAATAAGAGATCTCTACGAACAATTTTTCAGTTTCTGCAGACTGGCCTCATGGCAATTCCACAGCAGCCTCACGGCAATTCCACAGAAGCCTCACGGCAATTGCACACCAGCCTCACGGCAATTGCACAGCAGACTCACGGCAATTGCACAGCAGATTGGAGCAGTTGCATAGAAGATTGGGGCAGATTCACGGCAGTTGCATAGCATATCGGGGTTAGATTTTCTATGCACAGTTTATACATAGGGTGAACTTGCGCACTGCGCAGTTTCACATTGGGTGTATTCCAGTTTGTATTTGGTGCACAAAATTCCACTGATTTTTTGAAAAAGCTGAAAAAGTCCACCATAAATTTCCAGTAATTTGGCTGATCAACCAACATTTTACCCATTTTTCCACCCAAAATTAATGGTAACATAGGAATAAATAGCTAAAAATCCACCGACTTTGCCAGAATATTATTTTCAATGGAGAAAAATCCCACCGACATGTCGGTGGAATTTACCACGAAATACAGACTGGGGTGTATTTGCGAGGTGATCAAGTACACCCGGTAAGTGCGCAAAATTCACCCGGTTTATCCCCACGATCTTTGCGCAGTTTTTCGATGATAACTTTTTTCTATTGAACTTAGAGTTGAAACTTGGTGTGCACCTAGGTCTACCCTTCATCTATCGGCACAGATTGCTGACTTCTTTAGTTTTTTCGTAAAATCAAAGTATGCGGAAAATGCGCAAAGCCACCCGGTCCAACGCTACTTCTTGCCTGATGCATGTGTGTCTCTTGAGACTATTAAGTGAGTTACTTGTTATTTACAGGTTTTCCAACTTATTTAACCACTCAAAAGTTGCCAATATACTGGTGACTTTGTCCATACTTTTAAACATGGATTATACCTATCTAATTATCAAAAGTAAACATACCTTAATCCATATATAAGAGTATGTCAGTTAAAGCCAATTAATTGGCTTAGATTTGAAATGGTCATATCTCAGATATGTCTAATTGGCTTTAAATTTTGAATTAATTGCTATGTTCCTATGTTAATTTTGGCTTGAAATCTTACAAAAGTAAGCCAAATTGGCTTGGCTCAGAATTTTTGTGAAATTTTGGCCCTAAAATTGGCTTACAATTTTCCAGCCTCTAAAACATGGACCTTAATATATAATTATCAGCTAATCAGAGAGAGGCATACGACTGATACCAGCCAATCACAGAGAGGCCTGGCATACTTTCTTTCAAAGTTATTCATTTATTTTTTTCGATAATTAGTCAGAGAGCATCGAATTAAAATAAGTAGTGACAACATCATTCATAACAAAAGCCAAGTAAGATAGTATGTCTCATAAACTCTCCATTTGTCTCTCCAGTTCCACTCTGGAAAAACTAGTCTCTTCTGATGGATTAATTACTCTGTTGGAGTTTAGCTAACCTTAAAATACAGTAATAAATTAATGGAAACTGCACAATCCGCAGCATTTAGCCTAGAATATTCATCTGTTAGCTTAAGGTATTTTCCAGAGTGGCCAGTTCTCTCCAATAATAACCAAATTTCTCTCCAAAATGATCAAATTTCCATAAATTCTCTCCAAAATAACATTATAGCATAGGAGAAAATTAGATATTTCTCACCATTTGTAATTGAAGGAGTCAAAAACCTGGAACAAAAGATTGCAATCTTTCACAGAAAACTGATATACATAATACATCGTGCCATATCAAAAGAAAAGGGCGGCTTTATTTACATTTCAACAAAGTTGCTTTCCGCCGTTCATACATGATTCTTGAGTCACCAATTTTAATTTTAAATCTAATTAAAGTGCTCATTAGTCGTCTCCTTATGCCAGTCTGTATTTGGTGCACAAAATTCCACTGACTTTTTAAAAAGCTGAAAAAAAATCCACCATAAAATTATTAATTTCCAGTAATTTGGTTGATACACCAACATTTTTCCACCGAAAATCAATGGTAACATAGGAGTAAATAGCAAACATCCACTGGCTGCCAGAATATTATTTTCAATTGATAAAAATTCCACCGACATGTCGGTGGAATTTACCATGAAATACAGACTGGTATATATTGGAAAGATACTTATTTTCACAAATTTTAAGTTGACAATTAATCTGTGACTTGGTACATACTCTTAAACTAGGTGAGCGGCCATGTTACAGAGCATGTGACTGTATGTCAGTTGAAGCCCAGTCTGCAAACCATGCATAATCAGTCTCCAGATATTTAATTTTTGGGGCAATCTCTCTCCAAGGATTTTCAAATTTCTCTCCAAAATAACAAAAAAAATTTCAAATACTCTCCAATAATTCTAGTCTGCAAAGCATGCACACTCAGTCTCCTGATATTTAATATTTGGGGCAATTTGTCTCCAAAGATTTTCCAATTTCTCTCCAAAATGGCAAAAAATCTAAAAATTCTCTCCACTAATTAATTACATGTAAACATAGAGATTAATTAGTAATTTGTCGCCGGATAATTCAAGAGACTAATTTCAAGGTCTCAATAGTCGCCGGATAAACTTCACAACTTCATGCATCTTTTGCAGTCTGGCAATAATTACATGTAGACATAGGAATTAATCCAGTCTGCAAAGCATGCACAATCAGTCTCTGGATATTTAATTTTTATAGCAATTTGTCTCCAAGATTTTCCAATTTCTCTCCAAAATGACCAAAAATTTCAAAATACTTTCCAGTAATAACATGTAAACATAGGAATTAATTAGAAAATTGTAGCCGAATAATTCAGGAGACTAATTTCAAGGCCTGAATAGTTGCCGGTTAAACTTCACAACTTCGTCTTCATGCATCTTTTGCAGACTGGGTTGAAGCCAATTAATTGGCTTACATTACAAAAGGTCAAAACTCAGATACTTATAATCTAATTGGCTTGAAATTTTGAAATAATTCATATGTTTCCATGTTAATTTTGGCTTGAAATCTTCAAAAAATGAGCCAAATTGGTTTGGCTTGGAATTTTTGTGAAATTTTGGCTCAAAATTAATAAATTGGCTTACAATTTTCCAGCCTCTATAACAATAAACATGGCTGAGCCTTGAGGCCCTGACGGGCTGACTACTCCCATAATTAATAGTAAACTTAAGGAATATAGGTGTCATGCGCATTTGAATGATCTCCAATATTGACTGATTCCGCAGGTGATATACTGATTCCAGACCAGTCTGCAGAATATAAGAGATATTTGCCTATTTGGGATATTCTCTATGAATAATTTTGAATTAATTCCTTATTTACATTAATTTGCTATGAACACTTTTTTGAATTAATCCCTATATTTACATTAATTTTGCTATGAGCAGAATAAGAGATCTCTAGTTCTCTGAACACTTTACCAGTTTTTGCAGACTGGATTCCAGACTGTATTTGATAGTAAATTCCAGTCTGTATTTGGTGCAAAAAATTCCTCTGACTTTTTCAAAAAGCTGAAAAATCCACCATAAATTACCCATGCTTCAAAGTATGGACAAAGTCGCCAGTACATTGGCGACTTTTGAGGGGTGAAATAAGTTTGAAAAAACATGTAAATAACAAGTAAATCACTCATAAAATAGTCTCAAGAGATCACATGCATCAGACATGAAGCATAAGGATATTTTCAAGTGTAAAATCTTCTCTAGGAAGTCAATTTTCTTCTTTAAAGTATCTTAAAGGTGGCGACCTGGATCAATTTTCTCACTAAACTGGCGACTTTCCTGCCACACTTTGAAACATAGTAAATTACCAATAATTTGGCTGATCCACCAACATTTTCCCAATTTATCCACCAAAAAATAATGGTAACATAGGAATAAATAGCTAAAAAAACCACCGACTTTGCCAGAATATTATTTCCAAGGGCATGTCGGTGGAATTTACCACGAAATACAGACTGGGATAAATTCCACAGGCATGTCTGTGGAATTTTTCCCTCTTTGAAAATAATATTCTGACAAAGTTGGTGGAATTTTAGCTATTTATTCCTATGTTATCATTAATTTTTGGAAATTTTGGTGGATAAATTGGGGAAATGTTGGGGGATCAGCCAAATTATTGCAAATTTATGGTGGATTTTTTCAGCTTTTTGAAAAAGTCGGTGGAATTTGTCGATAGCGCCCAAGTAAAATAGTATGTCTGATGTCTCATAAACACTCCAGCTCTCTCCAAATTCAGCAAATTTTTCTCCAAAATGATCCAATTATCATAGATTCTCTGATCTCTCTAAAATATTAATTAACATTGTAGCATACTATGATTAAGCCCAGTCCGCAGAGTATGGGACATTTTTTAACATTTTCTGTACAAACAATCCTTAATTTCCTCCTATATTTTCGCGAACACTTTATCAGTAGTTAGTTTCTACTGACTGGTTTAGTCTGGTCGTATAATAATATTCTAGTAAAGTAGCATTTCTAGATTATGTAGCTAGACTATGGTGTCACTATGCCACATAATGATTAAAAATTTTGAACCACCCAAGTTTTTCCCAAAGGACGTTAGACTAAGAGACTTCATAAAAAAAATTGTTTTAAAATATTCTTTCTATAAAAGTTACCTGTCTAATATTGATCTATCAAAAAAATTATTTTTAGTCTGCAATATGTCTTGAGCATTAAAAAGTAACAGCTCAAAAAACTTGTTGAAACAGCATTAGAGACTGATTGCCTGTCTAACGGTGTTACCATCAAGTTGATTCAAGCCTGGAATACAAACTTATTTCTCAAGTGAACTGGATATGGATTTAAGAAGCCCAGTCTGTATTTGGTGAACAGAATCCCACTGATTTTTTCTAAAAGCTGATTAAAACCATCAATTTCCAATAATTTGGCTGATTGAACTATTATTGGTAACCTAGGAATAAATAGCAAATAATTCCAATGTATGTTCCCATATCAATTTTGGTTTTAAGACGATCTGTCTCCAAAGATTTTCTAATTTCTCCAAAATAATCAAAGTAACATAAATAAGTAACAATCAAATCAATGATCAAAGTAACAAAAAATTTAGGCTAATATCTCTTCTCCTAATTGAAATATATATATATATATTTTTTTTTAATAAGAAATACACCTACCTAAGTTTTGACTATGAGTTGCTTGCAATGTCAGAGGACATTCTGTTATTTATATTATATTCTTATAATACTATTCATTTTTGGAAGAAAAAATGTAAAAATGTTGAGCAGTAAGACACTAACTAAATTATGAAAAAAATGTAAGCTGGCCTTTTTAAAATTTTGTGAAAAAATCAGCAGAGGTCAGTGTACTAAATAAAGTCTTAACAAACTAGTGAATAATGAATGGGGTGAATCAGGTAAATTGCAATGCACTAACTAACCTCAGCCTTGAACCACAAACACTTAATATATATCAAAGCTTGAAAATTCTTCTAATTTTAATAAAGTAGCTATAACATACATTGCATTTCTACTGATGTGCATCATTTTATGATTTTATTTCAGTAGGATATTGACTCATTCTTGAGAAAAAAATATCTCTAACTTAACGCCTCTGTAGTCTGTGACAATGCGGCATTCTTCATTCCTAATTTTACACTCGGACAATATATAAAGAGAGTTAATGTTATTCATTGATACAGAAGAACTTTCTGAACTAACTATGTTAAGCAATATGGTAAGATGACGCTTAGATTTCAACATTATTTTAAAGCAATTTTTTCCATTTCAGTGTGGAGGACACTGATGAGATGGAGGTAGAGAGTAATGTCCCACAGCAGAAGAAGGGGAAGAAGAAGAGGAGGAAAGATGAGGATGAAGAGGAAGATATTGCCAGAGAATTGGAGCAAATGAGACTGGAAGAAGAGGGAGCAGTTAACGGAGTGGAGAAAGTAGCCGTGAAGAGTCAAAGTGATGCTTCAGAAAAGGTGTGTGCAGCTCTGATCAAATTATAACTTAACTGATAAGTTACCATTTCAATATATTAATATTTCGTTGAAAATTGATATTAGGAAGGAAAACGGTTAATGATCTATGTGAAGTTAAATTATATGATTTCTTATGTTTATGATTATATTTCTATACATTAGCTATTTGTGATATTGTTCACATAGAGCATCTGCCTTTCTCTAGAATCAAAAATGGATTGGTGTTATTACTTATTAGAATCAAGACTCCTATCTCTGAAAATATATTGAGAATTTGAATGATTGAATCTGAGCATAATATAATTATTTTGTAGTAATATTTTGTCCTCTCTCTATCACTCTCCCCTGACCTGACATCTTCCCTTCACTATATTGTTTAGCTATAAGAAATTACTTCTAATTTGAAGACTTGATATATTTATTTCTATCCGTCAATTTTCAGAAATCTAACAAAAAGACTTCAGATAATGATTCAACGGAAGAAGAGGAAGTTGTAAAGGTTAAGAGTAAATTTTCTGGCTTTGCTGCATTGATGGATGATGATATGTGTGACGACGGTGATGATGAACAACAAGAATCTGAAGAAGAGGCTCCTCCCACTTCTAAAGCCCCACCCCCTAAAGTTAACAATAAGAAAAAGGACAAACAAAAAATGCCCCCAAAGAATGAGGATGATGATTGGTCTGTACTGGAAGAGTTCTCAAACAAAAAGAAGGAGGAGACTAAAGTAGAAAATAACAAAAAAGAAGGTAAAAAGCAGAAAAAGAAAGATAAAAAGAATAAACAGCAAGCTGAAGATGATGAAGATTTTGATCAGTTATTAGAAGAGGCTAAACAATTGGATAAACCTGTCAAAGAGGATAAAGTGGAGGAGAAGCAACCTTTAGAGAAAGAGCAACCAAAGGTAAAGTAAATAATGCAATATTTACATTAGATACCTATATTATAGCTATTAACTCATTGATGTATTTAATTAAATTAAATTATTTTTTTATAGGAAGAGCCAGCTGAACCCAAAGTCAAGAAAAATAAGAAGAATAAGAAAGAGTCTCCTCCCGAAGAGGATGCTTCAGAAGTTGTTACAGCCAAGGAAGGGGAGGAGCCAAGTACTCCTCCTAATGAGGAGAGTGGGGGAAAGAAGAAGAAAAAGAAGAAACTGACAGCAGAGGAGAAGAAGAAAAAGAAAGAAGAGGAGGAGGAGATGGAAAGGCTGAAGAAGGAGGAGGAAGATGAGAAGAAAGGTGGTAAGAAGGGCCTCAACAAGAAAATGTTGGCTGCAGTAAAAGAAGCACAGCAGAAAATTAAAGAAGCTGAAGAAGAGCAGAGAAGGAAGGAAGAGGAAGAAGAAAGACTGGAGAAGCAGAGAATAGAAGAGGAGACTGAGAGGCTGAAGCTGGAAGAAGAGAGGAGGGAGAGGAAGAAGCAGAAGGACAAAGAGAGAAAAGAGCGTCAGAAGGCTGCCGGCAAACCTGTGTCAGCAAAGCAAAGGATGGAGTTACGCAGAGCGCAGGAAATGCTGAGTCACCTCAAGGCAGCCGGTCATGTCATTCCAGAGTCTGGTGAGAAGAAGACCACTGCCAGGCCTGGCTCTAAGGCCTTCAAGAAGAAGAAGATTAGCAAACAGGAGGAGAAGACGAAAGAGGAGGTGGCTGCTGAGGAGGCGGAGCCTAGTAAGGAGCAGTCTCCTCCTGCTGTGGAAGAGGATGATGGAATCAAAGACTCGTGGGATGTGTCCAGTGATGAGGAGGAGGAGACTGAGGAGATTACCAATGAGAAGGTGAGGGAGATACTTTGGGCATCTTATTCTTCTCAACTACCAAGTAGTCATTTTAACTGCCTTTACTTTTCAAATATTTATACCTATCTCATGAATTATTATTATATATAGGTATTTTTTATATATGGAGACTTTTAATTGATATCAGTGATACAGGTATCATGGATACTACCAATTAAAATAACCAGTTAAAAATGTTTCCTTATATTAGAAATAATAGGTAGTTCTTATATTTTTTATTATCTTTAATTTAAAGTCATCATTTGATAGCGTTACTAAGCAATATATATATTAAAATTTCAAGAGTACAGTATAATTTATTATTTGTCAATAGTGCGTAGCTCCTCCATTTATTGTTGTTATGTTCTCAGACGAGTGGCGAGAACACCTCGGCAGAAGAGGAGGACGAGGATGCGTCTGAAGAAGAGTCTGAAGATGAAATGGATGCCATGGAGAAAGTCAGGAGGAGAATACTCGCTAGGAAGGAAAAGAACGAGAACAACAGGAGTTTGGAACAACTCAGGTCTCCTGTGGTGAGTCAACAAGAAATAACATTCGGGTAGCGAGGTTAGGTTATGAATTATATATTTTAACTTTATTTTAAATTAGGTATGTAGTTATTTCTTCTATGATTGAAAATTTAGAACTGTTCGATTATCCTCAACTTACTTCGTTTATTAACGCACATGCTCTAATTCTAACTTTGGGTGGCATGAATTATTTTCATTGCAATAATAACTTAATTAGTCTTATTAACTGTATGCTATTTATAATTATTTTTTCTAGATATCAATTTTTAATGTATTGAATAGGTGTCATGGTTCAAAACTAACATATTTCTTCTTACGTGAGAAATAAATCCTCTAATTTAGCTCAGAATATTGCAGATAACTTTTGTTGTGTATTCCATTTGACTTTTTTCTCTACTCATTTGCTATATAACTACGAGGTGTTAAATTTTCGTGTTAGGTATGTTCGTAGTCTTATTTCCTATCACCTCTTATTTTCAAACACTTTTTCCCGATCAGATCTGTGTGTTGGGTCACGTCGATCACGGCAAGACTAAAATCCTGGACAAGTTGCGTCGCACTAACGTACAAGAGGGAGAGGTTGGTGGCATCACCCAGCAGATTGGTGCTACTAACGTCCCTGCCGAGGCCATTGCACAGCAAACGAAAATGGTGAAGTCGGTGAGTGAAACTTCAGACGAGATGATGCAATATTTGAGTTCTTTGATTATTACGTGAAAGTACTGCCAGAAATTTCTATAAAGGATAATAATATTGCATGACTACAAATATAATTGAAATATATCCTCTACTTTATTTCATTTTTATACTACTAAAGTCAAGTTATTCATTACCTTTTTCGCATAATACCTACTATTAGTTAAATTAAAAACTGATAGTATTTAAACTGAAACCTAATTTTAAGTTTTGTCCATATTTCCAATTTATTTTTTATTTTTATTGAATTATCTTTTCAGTTTGACGTTGAACGTATCCAATTCCCTGGTCTGTTGATTATTGACACACCTGGTCACGAGTCTTTCAGTAATTTGCGTAACAGAGGTTCATCTCTCTGTGACGCAGCCATTCTAGTAATTGACGTCACGCAGGGACTCGAACCTCAAACTATTGAAAGCATCAAACTTCTCACGTCCAAGGAAGTGCCATTCGTCATCGCTCTGAATAAGGTTGATAAAATCTACGAGTGGGAACCCAACTGTCACAAGGACATCAGAGAAGTTCTGAAAAACCAGCCCGGTCCCTCCGTTAGTGATTATGAAAACAGAACTAAAGAGATCATTTTGAAGCTGACTGAACAGGGTTTGAATGTAGCTTTGTTCTATGAGAATCCAGACCCAGAGACTTACATTAACTTAATACCTGTGAGTGCCATCTCTGGTGATGGAATGGGCAATTTGATAGCCATGGTGTGTGACATGTGCCAGGACAAACATGCTGATAAACTGATGTATTCAGAGGAACTGCAGTGCATTGTGCTGGAGGTTAAAACTGCGCAAGGTTACGGTACAACCATCGATGTGATCCTAATTAACGGCAGATTGAAGCAAGGGGAGACTATGATCTTGGCAGGAACTGACGGAGTGATTGCCACGCAAATTAAAGGCTTGCTAATGCCTAAACCCATGAAGGAGATTAGAGTGAAGGGAATGTACGATGAGAAGACTGAAATAAAGGCTGCCCAGGGTATTAAAGTGGCAGCTAAGGAACTGGACAAAGCGATTGCAGGACTGACAATGAGAGTGGCAAAGAGTGAAGATGAAATTGAGTATTTGAAGGAAGTTGTTGAGAAGGACTTTGCTCAAGTTATGAAATCTATGAAGACTTATGATAAGGGTGTCTATGTTCAGGCTTCCACTCTGGGGGCTCTAGAAGCACTTCTGCAATTCTTCAAGTCTAAGAAGATTCGTTATTCTAATATCCGTGTGGGTCCTGTAGTCAAAAGGGACGTAATGAGAGCCACTGCCATGTTGGAACACGATGAGAAGTATGCAGTTATTCTGGCCTTTGACGTGAAGGTGGACAGAGATGCTCAGGAGTTGGCTGATAAAGAAGGCGTTAAGATATTCACTGAAGAAACTATTTACCATTTGGGTGACAGGTATGTGGAGTTCCTAGAGGAGCACAAGCGTAAGAAACAGGAGGAGAATAGGGCTGTGGCTGTATTCCCCTGCAAATTGAAGGTTCTCCCCAATTCAGTGTTCAACAAGCGTGATCCAATTGTTATGGGAGTTAATGTGGAGAGTGGTATTCTAAGAACAGGAACAGTGCTGTGTGTTCCTGGTAAAGAGTTTGTGAATATTGGTGTCGTGACATCAATGGAATTTGACCACAAACAAGTGGATATTGCAAAGAAAGGTGTAGATGTTTGTATTAAAGTAGACCCTGCCCAAGGCACCACACCGAAACTTTTCGGACGTCACTTCGATGAGTCTGATGAGATTGTGAGCAAAATTTCTAGGGAGAGCATCAACGCTTGCAAAGATTTCTTTAGAGACGACCTTTCCAAGGCTGACTGGAAACTGATGTCTGAATTGAAGAGTCTCTTCAGTATATTATAGTATCCTTTAGGACATAGAGATATATTTGCTTGCTTTCTTTCTATTCAATCTGGTTTCTATTTGTACATAAACCCACTCGCATCTTTTAGAAACAACTTATTCTTCTTATGATAACTTAAATTTGGTATTTTTATGGAAATTGTGTTTGAATGAGGGTTTTGGGTTGAACGTGTGAAAATTGTTCCGACTTTTTAATTTATGTTACTATGTTTATGTACGACCATTAAATTTTGCTACCAGATCCATCTGTTATGATGAACTTTCTTTTCCCAAAAAATGTAGTTTCGATGTGAATGTCCATTGGAGTCAAAACTATACTCGCTAAATAGTGTATAAATTGATTCAGAAACATTTATTTTTATATCTTAATTTTTGAAAATGTGATATTTAAATATTTAACTGATACAAGTTAACCAATGTTAATCTCAGCTCTTCCTAGCAGGGTAAATCTTAAACAAATCACAGAGTGAGCAAATTTGTGAGTTTACTTTACCAGGTTATTACAAACTACCACGTTTGTAAACTCTATACTCCTGTATTTACTGTCAAAATAGGTAAAAGTAAATATAATTTAAAAAATAAATGTTGGTCCAGGTTCGACTGTAGCTTCATCTAATGCTCCTGTTTCGATCTAATTTCATTAACACGTTCCATGCGTATTCAATAAGCACTTTAACATGCAGATAATAAATAGTTGCGTAATTATTCATCAATGGATCAGCATTTTTATTGAATTATAATTCTAGAACCGTATATTACCAAATAAAACTCTTCAGAATTCCTAATCAAACTCTAAAAATCAAAATAGTTCACTACGCATGACTTCATTATAGAGAATTGTACTGATAGAAATTCTCCTTCGTGAAAAACAGCTAATTTACTATATAGAGATGCATAGAAAACTCCTGGACATTTGCGGCAAACTAAAGCTAAACCAGTTCATTACTCAGGACTCTTAATTAGGATGGTTCACTATACAGGTGTTCATTATAGAGAAGTTCTACTCTGTATTATTTTTATAACTATTTCATATGGACTCATGAAAAAAAGGAAGTGATAAAAGGGCATATGATAATCGGATAGGATCTTTCAGGATTGGCAATTCTCACAGACCCAAATATTTGTTAGTTCAAATTCAATTACTTTTAGCGTGTGTAATATCATTATGCAACGAGAGAACCAATGTTTTTGGCTGGTAATTCAAAGATGAACCTGTAGCTAACTAATTTATACCTGTATAATATAAATACTTGTGTAAATACCAATTATCTATAAAAAAAATAACTTCTAACGACAGTGTATTAAAAGAATTAGATAATGTGAGAAACGAGATTCTAGTTAACATTGATGTGAAGACGTAATTTTACTGCACATTTGTCATTTTGTCGTCAGAGAGTTGGCCAATTTGAACAATTTTATTTATTTCAGGTAAAATTGTGCCGAGAAATTCTCTCTCTGAGATACTTAAAAATAGTAGTAGATTCTTCAATTGGATATTATTAATAGTCTAAGTATAACAGAACTAAACTCAAGTTAGGTACCATTTGATAAATTCTTTTATGTAGATTACGTTTTCTGGTCGCCGTGACAGGCTGACCGCTTCAAGTTAAAGTTTGTAACTGAAAGAACAAAAAAAATATTAGGATCGCAATATTGGCATTGCAATTGGTTAGTTATGTTAAATTGGTGACAGGACAATAAAGTAAATTTGTGCTTTAGGTCCCCCAACGATTTTCGATATTTTGAGACTTAATAGTCATTTTAAGAATTTTTTCATGAATAACATTACCTAGTTGTGCAAATGCTTCGTTTTCGAGATATAGCGCAATCATGTTTTTGGTAGGAATAACATAGAGTTTGTAGAAAACACAAGGCTTTCCGCTTTTTAGATTTTTGTGACATGAAATTTAGGTGCCATGAAACAGTTGAAACCACAGAACATTGAATAGAAGAAGAAGTGTAGATCCCATTATATTACTCTTGAGTGCCGTTTACAGTGACGTCACTTCAACTAGAGCCACTCAGCTCCTACCTGACACCTGTGCAAACAGGCTGCTGGAAACTTTTAGGATTAAGTTTAGTTTTAAGGTAACTTACTAACTTTAAGCTTTCTTATTCTTAAGACGGAAGGTGGGTAGCTGACAACAACTGTGGAGCGCCTCGGCAGGTGGCGGATAGCCGAACGGCCTGCAGATATGTAGGTTAGCTGCGAATATATTGAATAAGCAGTGGCGGACCGTACTGTCCGGTAATGATAACAGTCGTGAGTCCACGGGGATACGTTATCCGGCATAGCGGCCGTTAAGCGTGAGGCCCTGCCTAAGAGAAGGAAAACTCTGACAAAAACCGCCTGCTGCCTTGTAGGTCCCACCTTTGTTGGAAAGGCTAGGAGAAGGAAACTCCGATATAAAACCGCCTGCTGCCTTGTAGGTCCCACCTATAAACTGGAAAGGCTAGGAGAAGGAAAACTCTGACATAAAACCCTCTAAGGAAGGTAACCTTATTAAAAAATCCCCCTGATAAAGGTACTATCAATATGAACTCTACAACCATGGCCACGGCCCCCAGTCCCGGGCAGCCCCTCCAGTCGTCGCTGAGTGGGGGGCAAGGGGGTGCTAACAATCTCCCGATCCGATCGAGCGACACCCCGATAACGACCGACTACCCATCTGATACCGTCTCTGGACCTACCACCATGTTCACCATGGAACCTTTCAACCCACGCCTCCCGCACCAAGCCGGTAGAGGCGGCAGAAGACGAAAGAGAGGACAACTGATCCTTAGAACAAGAGGCAACAGCGAATCAGATCAAACAAAAGACCTAGAATACCCAAAAAACTTCATTATTAAATCGCCAGAGAGTACAAACCTTTCTACAATAAACACCATACAAGCCCACGCTGAACTGGTGAAGGCTATCAATGGTGAACCAAAATCAATAATAGAAACCAGAAAAGGAACAATTCTCATCCAAGTCTCCAGCAGAGTGCAATCTGAAAGGATTCAGAACATCAAACAACTGTCAGGCGTTCCTGTAGTCATAGAACCGAATGACTCCATGAACAAGACAAAGGGAATAATAAGATATGAAAACCTACCTGGCTTTACAGAACAACAAATTGTTGAAGCACTCTCCAAATACAAAGCTACTGATGTCTACCAACTGAAAAAACGAACTGGCAATAATAATACTACACTGCTACCTTTGTACATTATTACATTCAATACACTTAAACTCCCTGAAACTGTCCAAATAGGATGGACTCAATGCCGAGTGAAGCAATATATCCCAAGACCTCGGCGCTGCTTCAAATGCCAAAGATTTGGCCATGGAGCTGTAAACTGCCGTGCACCAGAACCTCTGTGTGGTATCTGTGGAGCCCAAGCGCATGGAGAATGTGGAAATGCACCAAAGTGTATAAACTGCGGTGGCGATCACCCTGCCTTTGCTACTGACTGTCCAACATATCGTTATGAAGAAGAAATAATTGCTACCCAAATTAAAGAAAATATAACATTCAAAGAAGCTAAGGCAGCTGTATCTGAAAGATATGTCCGTCCACGGCGACTTTTCGCCGATGCAGTCCAACAACCCAGCCAAATATATAACCAAGCCCGCAGACCCAGTACGGGACAATCATCTGCCCAACAAACAGTACCCCATTTCCAAACAATCAGTCACACAACCAAAGAACGGAAACAACCACCTGCAAACCTAAACCCTCCCAGAAGGGAGCATCAACAACGAGGCTCCAGTAATTTCACAGAAACTTTCAATAGATTCAAAGCTCTAGCCAACCCAGAAACTAACACTCTCCCACATGCACAAACAGAAGACAAAGAAAATGATGAAAATCTCCATATAAGAAAAAGACAACACGAAAACTCCCCAGAACTGATAGGCAGAAAAAGATCCTGCCAACATGAAAACCCTGCCCCTCCAAACCCACCAACAACCTTTGCTTCTTTTCCCCTGTCAACTACACCGACCCCCGCAAACTCCCCATCCCCGTCAAAAATTTCCACCATTCCCCTCCCCCAACGCCCCAGTTTACCATCCTCTCAATCCCATAGAGGACACCTCCCACAGGACGTGATATCACCAAGACGACACACCTCATCTGATCACAACCGCGAGAGAAGCAAAGAGCGGCGATCGTCCGATAGCTCACACTCCTCGCTCAACCAAAACTTAAAGATATTAAAACCTCTTACACAAAGAAGACCATCCTCATCCTCAACAGACAGTGTCAAATTCAAAATACCCTACAGAAAGTAATATATGAATACAGAACAAATTCACCATAGATTTCTCCAATGGAACATCAGAGGCTTATACAGTAACTATGAAGACCTTATTACAAGCCTAATGGAATTAAATCCCAGCATCTTCTGCCTCCAGGAGACTATGCATGGAAGTCGAACTCTTAAGCCACCCAGAAACTACCACATAACTCACAACAGTCCACAAAATGCCGTACCCGGTCAGGGCCTTGTAATTCTGACCAGGAAAGACATACCTTTTACCCCCTTGAACCTCAACACAGATCTCCAAGCAATAGCCATATCAGTGTCCTTACCATATCATTTATCAATCTGCAATATATACCACTCCCCCGGATCCAACTTACCCTTCCGTGATCTCGAGCTGCTCTTGGCGCAGCTTCCTGCACCCTTCGTGCTGATGGGTGACCTCAATGGGCACCACCCAGTTTTGGGCAGCCATCATACTAACCCTGTTGGCAGAACTATTGAAAGATTATTGAGCCAGAGCAGTGTGTGTCTGCTAAATGATGGAACAGGAACACGAGTGGATACGAATACTGGATCAACATCATCCCCTGATCTCACTCTCTGCTCACCAGAGCTTATTCCAAAGCTGGAGTGGAGAGTCATCAATGAGAAGTTCGGTAGTGACCACTTTCAGATAGTCGTGGATGATCTAACCCCTATTGATGCCCCTACTATAAGAAGATTCTCACTATCCCGTGCTAACTGGAAGCATTTTAAACAACTAGCAGTTCTGAATGATAGCAGTCCTCATCTCGATGTGGATGAGATGCTGGACGTTTTCGAAAATACATTAAACAATGCAGCACTCGAATCAATCCCCTATACTTATGGTGGAATTGGACGTATTCCCGTTCCCTGGTGGAACGAGGAATGCAAAAGTACAAGACGCAAAAAGAAATTAGCCCAACGCAGATATCATCGACACCCAACTATAGAAAACAAAATCCTCCTGAACCAAACCAGGACAAACGCCCGAAGAGTGCAGAGGATAGCAAGGAAGCAGTGCTGGATAGACTACATTAAGAAGATAACCTCTACAACCCCAATAAACAATGTCTTCAAAACCATTAAGAAAATTCAAGGAAAATATAGGAGCAGTCCCCTACCGGTCATCATAACTAATACTCAGAATATTTTAGAGCCAAAAAGGGTAGCAAATACCTTCGGACAAGCATTTGCAAATGTCAGCGCAAACGATAGCTACACACCAGAATTTCAACGTTTAAAGAGAACCGCAGAATCCCGCCCTCTCAATTTCAGAGCGGAAAACCAGGAGCCATACAATGATTATATATCACTTCCAGAGCTTCAAGCAGCACTTCAATCGACTAGGAATACTGCCTGTGGTAATGATGGCATATATTACCAAATGATAAAAAACCTGCCACCTCAGACACTGAGTTTTCTGCTCAAAATTTTTAATAGGTGCTGGCTAGAGGGAATCTTTCCCATTAGATGGAAACAAGCCATCCTCCTTCCATTTCTGAAACCAGGAAAACCCCCTAACCAAACAGGAAGCTATAGACCTATTGCCCTTACGAGCTGCATCTGTAAACTGATGGAGAAAGTAATAAATGTCAGACTGATGCACTTCTTGGAAGATAACTCTTTGATAAACAAAGTCCAATTTGGCTTCCGCCGTATGAGAGGAACAGAAGATGCAATCGCACGACTTGAGTCTGCCATCTGCTCAGCTTTTGCTAGAGGCAAAAGCCTCTATGCCATATTCTTTGACATCAGGAAAGCCTATGATACAGCCTGGAAATATGGAATCATGAAGTCCCTCCACGAGTATGGCATAAGAGGTCCACTTGGCCTGTTTGTTCAGAATTTTCTAAGTGAGAGAACATTCCAGGTGAAAGTTGGAAACGAATTATCTGAAACTTTCAGTCAAGAGCAGGGTGTCCCTCAGGGCAGTGTTCTCAGCTGCACCCTTTTCCTAATAGCTATGAACAAAGTCACAGATGATCTTCCTGTCGGAGTGCAGGCAACTCTATATGTTGATGACCTGGCAGTGTATCTCACAAGTTCATACGCCCCAACAGCTGAACGCCTGCTCCAGAGATCTGTGAACCAGATATCCAGATGGGCAAAGAGAAACGGGTTCTTTCTGGCTCCCGAGAAGACTTTGGGATGTGTTTTCCACAGGGGAAGGAATTATCCCACACCACCCAACGTGAGAATTCTTGAACATGACATAGAATTCAAAACATGTGTTAAATTTCTGGGAATGATGCTCGACAAAAAATTGAAGTGGCAAGAGCATATTGAATCTCTCAGGTCCAGATGCCTGCTTTCAATGAATGCACTGAAAGCTACAGCACACCTCTCATGGAGTGGAGACAGATGTACCCTATTGAGGCTGTACAGAGCGCTGATCAGAAGCAAGATTGACTACGGTTCACAATTCTACGGGAGCGCATCAGACAGCGTATAGAAAAGACTAGATGTAGTACATAATTCCGGAATCCGTATTGCCCTAGGTGCCTTCAAATCTTCCCCCATCGCTAGCCTCCATGCAGAGTCAGGGGAACCTCCTTTATATCACAGGCGTCATCAACTTAGTCTTCAGCATTATGCTCGTCTACAACGCATTCCCTGGTCCCCTACAGCTGCTCTTGTCCTTGACGATAGAGAGGACGCTCTGTTTGAGGAAAAACTATCACCTCTCGGCACCCGTTGTCGTAAGCTACAGTCCAATCTGACCATAAATGTATCCAATTGTGCACCTTATAGGCAGAGTAGCCATCCGCCATGGAGACTGAGAGTCTCCTTCTGTCGTGAACTTTGTGATATGCCAAAAAAGGGTCAATCCGATCAACACCTCAGAACTCGCTTTCATCACCACTTACAAGAACAGCACTCCCTTGCATACCCAATCTTCACGGATGGCTCCAAATCAGAGACCGGAGTTGGTTATGCCTTTTCTTCCGAGCATGGTGCAACATCCATCCGAATTCCAAATGAAGCCTCCATTTTTACGGCCGAACTAATGGCAATCCGTGATGCTCTGAAATTTGGCACTGAGGAAAATATAGACAACTTCGTCATATGTTCAGACTCGAGAAGTGCACTTGCCGCCGTCGAACATATAAATTCTCCTCATCCAATTGTATGCGAAATACAAAACTGGCTTACGGAACTCAATGATGCCCGGAAAACGGTGGAGATCTGTTGGGTTCCAAGCCATGTTGGTGTCGGTGGAAATGAATTGGCCGACAAAGCTGCAAACGAGGCTGTAAAAGAAAATCAAATCACTAGAATAAAACTGCCTTGCAGAGATATGTACCCTATAATTAAGAGTGCTGTCAGGGATGCCTGGAACAGAGAATGGAGAGCCCTGCCTGATAACAAGCTCAGAGAAATAAGAGAAGATGTAGGAACTTGGCCATCCTCTAACCACAAAGTAAGGAGAATCGAGGTGACCCTGTGTCGCCTCAAAATTGGACACACTCTCACTACGCATAGACACCTCATGGAGAGAGAAGAATCACCTCTCTGCGCTCGCTGCACAGAGACTGTCACAGTGAAACATTTGCTGGCTGAGTGTCCCGGTACCGAGACGATTAGGAGAAATTATTATGGGAACAATCAAGTTACACTAAAGACTATACTGGGCGAGAGCTGCAACACTTTCAATGTAGCCAAACTGATGGCCTACTTGGCTGCCATAGGACTTAGAGACATATAAGCAGAGAATCCGTCACGAAATATCCGACCCCCTCCGGACGACGTGGCAGAACCTGAAATGATGAAATGAAATAGAGCCACTCAGCCAATCAGAGGCTTCGTTTCACCAGTTCTGTTTGAGTCCGTATTTTGAATGCGTATTACAACCGAAATGGTGTCAGTTAGGTAGTGTTTTTTGCAAAGAAGATTAGTTTATTATTGCTTAGTAGCTGAGCTATAGAATATAGATAATCGTGTACTTAATTTGGTAGGAAGATATGACTCCCAGCAAAGATAATGAGCTGAGGTAGAATCAGCAACTGTTTTCGAGAGAGCGTTTATAGTGACGTCAGCGATCAATGGACGTGATTGGTTGAAATTTTACGACTGGGTACACCATGTCCAAGTAAAATAGTATGTCTCATAAACTCACCATTTGTCTCTACAGCTCTCTCCAAAATTCAACAAATTCTCTCCAAAATGATCAAATTTTCATAAATTCTCTCCAAAATCACATTGTAGCATAGGAGAAAAATAGATAAAACTCGCCATTTGCAATTGAAGGGCTCAAAATAACTGTCACTAACTCGCCATCCAAGTAAAATAGAATGTCTCATAAACTCACCATTTGTCTCTCCAGCTCTTTCCAAAATTCAACAATTTCTCTCCAAAATGATCAAATTATCATTAATTCTCTCCAAAATAACATTGTAGCATAGGAGAAAAACAGATAAAACTCGCCATTTGCAATTGAAGAGCTCAAAATAACTGTCACAAACTCGCCATTAAAATGGCGAGTTTGGACATGCTTTATTACTTGGCTCGCCATTAAAATGGCGAGTTTGGACATGCTTTATTACTTGGCACCATGTGTACACGTTCGATCTGAGCTTCTTCTTATTCAATGTTCTGTAGTTGAAACTGTTAATGTAGGGTCACGCAGGTCCAGATTGCATTCTTTGTGAATTTTTTTCGAAACTCGCGGTCTTCTAAAAGACATTTATATAGAGTTTCTGATTTCAAAACTTTGCGGCTCATCAAATGTGAATTTTCACTTGATCAAATATTCCCGGTCTGTTAATAAGTAATTAAATCTAGGTAGTAATTGCTCCTTCCACCACAGCTCGCTTTATATCCCATTGCTTGTAGTTTTTATCCCACAGCTCACATTTTTTTATCCCACGACTTGCCTTTTTTATCCCACGGCTCTCATTTTTTTATCCCACGGCTCTCATTTTTTATCCCACGGCTCTCATTTTTTATCCCACGACTCTCATTTTTTATCCCACGGCTCTCATTTTTTATCCCACGGCTCTCATTTTTTATCCCACGGCTCTCATTTTTTATCCCACGGCTCTCATTTTTTATCCCACGGCTCTCATTTTTTATCCCACGGCTCTCATTTTTTATCCCACGGCTCTCATTTTTTATCCCACGGCTCGCATTTTTTATCCCACGGCTCGCATTTTTTATCCCACGGCTTGCATTTTTTATCCCACGGCTCAGATATGATATCCCCATGGCTCTTCTAATAACCTGTTGGTGAAATGGCGGCTCTTGGACAACAACTAATGCAATCTGGACGCAGGTAAATTGCGGCCCTTTAATTTTTAAAAGTTTATCCGATCCGGCGACTATTGAGGCTCCAAGTAAAAAAGCATGTCCAAACTCGCCATTTTAATGGCCAGTTTGTGACAGTTATTTTGAGCCCTTCAATTGCAAATGGCGAGTTTTATCTATTTTTCTCCTATGCTACAATGTGATTTTGGAGAGAATTAATAATAATTTAATCAATTTGGAGAGAATTTGTTGAATTTTGGAGAGAGCTGGAGAGGCAAATGGTGAGTTTATGAGACATACTATTTTACTTGGTTGAGGCTTCAAAATTAGTCTCCTGAATTATCCGGTGACAATTTTCTAATTAATTCCTATGCTTGCATGTTATTATTATTTATTGGAGAGTATTTTAAGATTTTTGACCATTTTGGAGAGAATTTACAAAATCTTTGGAGAGAAATTGCTCCAAAAATTAAATATCTGCCATGTATCCATGTTACAGACTCAGAGTATGTCAGTTAAAGCCAATTAATTGGCTTAGATTTCAAAAGGTCAAAACTCAGATCCTATGTCTAATTGGCTTAAAATTTTGAATTAACTCCTATCTTAATCTTATAATCTTCACATGTTAATTTTGGCTTGAAATCTTCAAAAAGTGAGCCAAATTGGCTTGGCTCATAATTTTTGTGAAATTTTGGCTCAAAAATTGGATTACAATTTTCCAGTCCCTGAAACATGGAATATCTGGAGACTGATTGTACATGCTTTGCAGGCTGGTATATCTATCAAAAGAGACACAGTGCATGCTATAACAGTATAACTTATTAATTTAAGTTTTTAATGTGTGTTTTGAAACTATTACTCTTCTGCAGAATATGGAACATTTTTCCAAGACTCTGCAGGAGTTTTTGATTGAATTTTTAGAAATTGGAGATCTCTGCGGGAGATCTTGAATTAATTCCTATGTTACCATTAATTTAGCTGTGGGAGATTTTGAATTAATTCCTATGTTACCATTAATTTAGCTGCGGAAGATTCTGAATCTGCTACTGAGAGTAACCGTCTCTCAAATTAAAATCTCTGCGGAAGAAGAGACGCATTCTGCAGACTGGGAGGCCGCAGTTAGTTAGTGTGCCGCAATATACCTGCTTGACCCTAGTTCACTGTATCCGCTAGTTTGTTGTACTGCTACTGCACAAATCATGATTGTTTAATGACCTGGCAGGGGGGTTCGGGGGGCGGCACTCCCCCCGATATACTTATTTGTGATGTTAATGTACCTTTCCAGACCCCCAAACTTAACCTAATCTATCAGAAACTTAATTGCGCTATATCTCAAAAACGAAGCATTTGCACAACAAATGGTATTCATGAAAAATGTCTTAAAATGGCTCCTTTTACCTATAGTAAGTGCCAAATTATCGAAAACCGGTGAGGAACCTAAAGCACAAATTTACCGACAATAACCCCCCATGCAAAAAATACCCCTCAGTCAAAATAAAAAATGTGCAATAAATCCCCCAAGCAAAAAACATACGGTTGATATGAATAGCCTAATTCATTTTTATTAATATTCATTAATGTTTCATTAATATAATTACTATATTATATTAATATAAAAATATGTACCTAGTTGGAGCAAGTAAAGATGATGGATCAGGGTCCGTTAACTTTACTAGTTTAAATTCTGGTCCGTTATCTTTACTAGCTTCAATTCTGGTCCGTTGTCTTTACTTGGTTAAATTATTAATATTTGACCAATAATAATTGGGATAAGACCTTAATTTTGGAATCATAGATACCCAGACTGCAGGAACTACTAAAGTGTTCTCCAAAAAATCCTCCATTTTGGCTTCTGTTTCTCAGTAAAATACATGTAAATATACAAGGAAATTAAGGATTGTTCGCACAGAAAATGTTAAAAATTCAGACTGGATAGATACCACATTCAAGGATTTAAGCAGAAGTTTTTTCATTTTTCCAAGTGGTGAGTCAGTGGCCAAAATAATATCGCGTCTTGCGTGACGCTAAAATCCTTATTTTTGGGTCACGTCACTCACATGACTGGCAATCTAGCTTCAGTTTAATGCAGAAATGATATAACTGTAACAAAATAAGGTTTTACATCGTCTTCCTTAGTGTCCTGCAATCGCTGCAACACTTCCTATCTCTAGAGTAGTTTATCATAACTCTATGCATTATTCAAAATGGATCACGTTTTTTTATCAATTGTTTCAATTAATAAAATATGAAAAATTAATGTATAATCATTAATATTATCATTTATAAGGTTGTATTTTTATAAAATACTAAAGCAAATATTTTTGAAAGCTCAAAAATCTATTTTGGTCCGTTATTTTACTAGCTTATTTCTAGTCTGCAAAAGATGCATGAAGTTGTATGAAGTTTATCCGGCGACTGTTGAGGCCTTTAAATTAGTCTCCTGAATTATCTGGCGACAATTTCTCAAGGTCAAGGTCAAGGTGTCCAATGTACAGATTCCTTTGTAATCAGGTCCGTCTTACTTGTCTCAATCTCAATCCGTACTCACAATTAGTTCTCCACCCCGACTCATCAGGGAGTCAACTAATGGGGCATCTCCCCGTCTCTCCTTCTCATCTCTCTTTCTCTGCGCTTCCACATCTCATGCAGCACCCTTCTTTTCTCCCTCCCATCTCCTTCTCCAAACAAAAAGCTCCCCAACACCTCGTCTCCACTCTCCTGTCTCGGCCTCTGCAGCTCCACCGCCTGCCCCCTTTCACCCTCCAACTCCCCACACTCCAAGATAAAATGCTCCTCATCCTCTCTGTCTGCTCCACACAACCTACACCTGTCGCTCTCCCCACCCCATCTTCTACATTCCAACCTCAAGCATCCCGTCCTTGCCGCGAACCACAGCCTTGATGCCATTCCCCCCTCATGATCCTCCTCCTTCATCTCACTCTTAAACCTCCCGTACAGCCTCAGACTGCTCTTCCGCTCAACCTCCTCTCTCCACTCCGCGTGCACCACCTCCGCAACTTTTCTCTTCACTTCTTCCTTTGACATTGCCTTTAACTCCCCCTCATCAATCCCCGCCCAGCTCATATACTTCCTCGTCTCCTTCATCCACTCACTCCCCTTCACCTGTGCGTTTCTCATCACTCTGGCCAACAACTTATTCTTCCCCTGTTCCACTCTCCTATAGTACTGTAGCCTTCCTCGTGCCACTCTACTCTTCATTGTGCCTATTCCTATGTCCCCCCTCATCCCTGCTATTGCTACATTCCTCGGTGCACCCAACATTCTACGCATAGCAGCATTCTCCTGCCTCTGCAGACTCTCCACATCCTCCACCCTCAGCTTCACCACCTCCGACCCATACAACACACTTGGTAACACCACACCCTTCCAGTAACTTTTCCCTATCATAACCTTATGGCATCCCTTCTCTATGACTGAGTAGGTCATACCACTCAATCTCTTCGCCTTTCCGACCATATCACTCCTCTGCTTCTCAAACATATTTCTCCTGCTCTGCACTCTCACCCCCAAATATCTCACCTCTTCCACAACCAATATTCCCTCAATCTGCTCCACCTGCCTCTCAACATTGAACAAGAGCACCTGGCTCTTTCCATCATTCATCTCCAGTCCATATCTACTAGCCACCCGTCTCAACTCCCTCACCCCCTCCTGTGCCTCACCCACACTCCTTGCCAAAATCAACCCGTCATCTGCAAAGAACAACCTCCTCAACTTCACATCCCCCACTCTGACTCCCTCCAGCTTCATCCTCAATGCCTCAATAATCTTAAAAGTTATCAACTTAAACAACACCGTTGATGCCGTACAACCTTGTCTAATTCCGCTCTCCACCTCCACCTCAACATCCCTCTGCTCACCCATCACCAACCTCGTACCATCCCCACTATACACCCTCTTGAACAGCTCCACAACTCTCCCCTCTATCCTATACTCCTGCAAAACCTCCAGAATCTTTTCCCTCTTGATCGAGTCAAATGCCTTTTTAAAGTCCACTGCCACAACAACCATCTCCTCCCTCCTCTTGAATACCTCATGTACACACTCCTGCAGCATAAACAGGTTGTCCACAATCATGCCCCCCTGTGTGAACCCCACCTGCTCGTCTCTTCTCATCCCGTTCTCCTCAATCTGCTCCTCTATCCTGTCTCTCAACACTCCCATAAGAATTTTATAGGAGATGTCCGTCATAGCTATGGGTCTGAGCTGCTCCACTGTTGGCCGTGTATTTTTTGGTATCAAGACAGTCCTTGACCTTTTCCAACTCTCTGGCATCTCCCCCGTCTCCACCACCCTCCGAAAACCTCCCACCATTGCACTTATAAACACCTCACTTCCCTCCAATACCTTATACATCTCCGGCTTCAATCCATCTATTCCTCCCGACCTTCCGTTCTTCATCTTCTTCATAATCTTTCTGATCTCTTCTTTTTCTACAATCACATCCATAACCTTGATGTGTCTGTACGGGTCCACCACCACTCTAGGTAATACCAATCTTCTTTCCTGTCTCTCCTCCTCTCTCTCTTGATCTCTCCTTACATCTAACTCTCTCTCATACATTGTTCTTCTCTCCTCAGTCCACATTTCTTCCATTTTGTTTGGATGGGTCTTGTAGACCCCCTGCCAGAACCTTTCCACCTCCTCCCTCATTCTCCCTCCCTCCAACTCCTCACCAGCCTCATCGTATATCTTCAGCTCCCTTTTTTTCTTCTCCACTCCACGTAACTTATTTATTCTCTCCCACAATGTTCTCTTATCTCCTGCCTTTATCTCCCTCGTCATCCTCTCCTCAAATATTCTCATTTCTTCGGCTATCATCACTTTCACCCTTTCCTTTTGCTCGATATAATTCTTCCAAGCCTCTTCTTTCTCCTGTGCACTTCTACTGTTCCTATGTACTTTATTTAAATTTCTTCTACTCTTTATTGCCCTCCTTATTTCATTGTTCATCCATGGTTGCTCCTTCTCCCCACTTATCCCTTTCCTCCTTCTGTATTTGGCCTTCAGTGATTCATCCGCAGCATCTCTGATCATTCGATTTACATCCTCTATTTTCACTTCACCTATCCCCTCTAAACTCTCCTCCATTTTTTCCTTAAACATCTGTACCCTATTCTCATCAAACCTATAATATTCCTTTTCATGCCATTCTACACCAATTCTACTTTCCTTTTTCTTTGTCTCCAATTTCTAATTAATCCCTATGTTTACATGTAATTAGTGGAGAGATTTTTGCCATTTTGGAGAGGAATTAGAAAACCTTTGGAGATAAATTGCCCCAAAAATTAAATATCTGGAGACTGATTGTGCATGCTTTGCAGTCTGGGCTCATTTACTGGTCCGTTATCTTTACTAGCTTCATTTATGGTCCGTTAACTATACTTGGTCCGTTATCTTTACTTGCTCCACCTAGTTTGATAGTGACAAAATGTATACTTTACCTTTTCTACTCCCTATAAAATAGGTAGCTATACATTATTTTGCTAAAAATTTATCCTATTTTTGGCTAAAATGTAATAATTATTGGTTCGCAACTTCGCTCTGTCGCACCACTCTGCAAAAGATGCATGAAGTTGTGAAGTTTAACAGGCGACTATTGAGGCTTTGAGTTTTGAAATTAGTCTCCTGAATTATCCGGTAATAATTTTCTCTTTAATTCCTCTGTTTAGTGTTTACATGTAATTATTGAAGAGTATTTTGAGATTTTTGGCCATATTGGAGAGAAATTTGATAGTCTTTGGAGAGAAATTGTCCCAAAAATTAAATATCTGGAGACTGATTGTGCATGCTTTGCAGACTGGGGTTTGCATTGAACCAGACTGCAGGAACTAATAAGCTGTTCTCCAAGAAATCTTCTATTTTGGCTTCTGTAAATATACCTAGGAGGAAATTAAAGATTTTTGTCAAATGTCCCATGTTCTGAACTTCTGCAGACTTAGCATTGAATAATGTTAAATATATTAATCAAAAATTAATTGTACTATTCATATAGTCCAGGTGTTTTTGTCCGGGGGTATTTGTCCATGGGTTTTTTGACTGCATTTTTTTACACGGGAGGTTATTGTCTTGGAATCATTAAATTAAGTAAGTAGTCAGTCAATCAATAATCAATGAATCTGTGTTATTGATATATTTATTCAGTTTAGTGTGATATTTTCTGAAACTTGATGACTACTGACTAGTTATAGTTTCATCATATTTCTGCAATTTTCTCTGAAAATTAACCAAATTGAATAAATGAGCAATAGGTATATCAATTATGTTGTTTATACTTTATAGTTATTAAAATATTAATTTATAAGTCTCTTAACTATGAATTATCATTCATTGCAATGTGTCATTAATTAAAATCCTAACTTTCTAATCTACTCAGTTTACTAATTACTCAATTCTGCAATTTCTGAATTTTCCTGTGATTTCTGAGCTGCTTGTGTGATAATTTAAGTGTTTATCATTAAAATAGGGTGCAAAAACAAAGATCAAGTAGACACTGAGAGTTCTTTGAGCTTTCTCCAAAATTTTAACCCTTTGTTGCATAACTTTTTAAATGAATCTATTAAACTTTTTTGTTCTTAGCTAATAATGTATTTAATAAATAATAAGACCTGTAGGTATTTAAGGGTTAATTTAAGAATGCACTTAATTAATTAGTGTAATTATAAGAATTGAGAACTTTTTGTAGAGATTAAAGTAACCAAAATGTTCTTTGTATTTACTATTCTGTAGACTGGATGATGAATAAAATTGCTAGCAAGACTCCCATAAACTTGTCAAGTGCAGCATAACTTTTTACAAAAACTTGCACTATATTCTTTTCAAAGTATGATATCTGTTTTCAGACCTATTAACAGTTAATTAGGTGATAGGTAGTTTAAAATGGTTCACAGCAATGCCACACACATTGACCCCAAAGAGTATTTCAACCCAAATGCTGAAAGACCGCCAAAGAGTCTCATTGGCCAGTACTGGTTAAGGGTATCCATTCCTTCTCTGCTCTTCTTCTCCCAAGCTCTGGCCAATGCCCTGTCAAAGAGACCTCTTGTTTCTGGTGAGTTTATAGCTATAAGGTACATTCTGCATGCAGTGATTGTCACCAAACACTATTTCAATGTATTCCTATTTCTGGGTGATCATCGCAACAATTGCTGCATGCTTAACGTACCTGTAGGAATGTACATGTATATCTTCAGTTCTATTCTGCAGCTGCATGTTTTGGTATATTTCACTGAGGATTTGTAAATCTATTTCTACTAAGGCATTCATAACCAATGTGTTAGTTTTGATATGTCGGACAGAATAAAATCTGATTTTAAAGTCCACTTTTTCATCTTTACTTGTGTGATATACACTTTTTTCTATCTAATATCTCCATCTCTAGTTGTAAAAAAAGATTAAGGTTTCTTTGCAAATAAGTTTATTTATATTTAATCACACTCGCAATTTCATGAAAATTGTGATCAGAGAGTAGTACAGAATCTCTATAGTGAATGTAAAGACCTGAGTAAGGAACTACCCTGAATAGTGAACAATTTTCTCAGTCAGAAATGAATTGCTGCCCATCAGTTTTTTCTTAGAAAACTAATGACAATTTTATGGTTAACTAAAGGATTTTGTTCATTTCGGGTAGTTCCTTATTAAGACTATTCACTTTAAAGAAGTTCTACTAGCTAAATTAATACAAAGTAATGAAATTATTGAAAATCTCTAACTAATTTCTACACGTCCCCTTGCAGGAGTACACAGGTATGTGACTGGTGTAGTAGGAGGGGCTGTAGCGGGTCATTACATTGACAAGACTCTAAAGAGAAGATTGGCAGAGAGAGATCTCTTCTACTACCAGTACATGTGTGACCATCCTGAGGACTTCGAGCCAGTTGGTGAGAGAAACAAACTAGTCCAGATTAGCGTGCTAGTAGTCTATTATATGAAGAATATAGCTACTACTGTTATTTTGTAAAAAATCTGCTATCTCTTCACCCAGTTTGTCTGCTTTAATTTATAAACTTCATTCAAAAATGGAGATAATATAACTACCACACATTTATCGATAGAGTTTCACATATCAACATTTGAATGAACTAACGTTATCATATTTTCAGCTCGGAAAAAATTCGGTGATGTTTTCATGGCGTGGCACCCACGTCGTTAAGAATGTCTCAATGATGACTACTAGAGTTTATGTATAAATTATAAATAAATGTTATTATTAATTTCCATATTATTATCCAGGAGAAATAAAATACAGATTATAAATATATAATGACTTCTAATTAACAATATCAATTGAAACAATGACTTTGTTCTGGTTTAGCTTGCACTAATGTGGCGTAATAACAGCACATTATTAGGTAGGTAGTGTGTCTCAGTCTTCCATTCCCGCCATGTACTCTTGGTAGGCATTAATATAGAGGTTCTTCTCCTGTTGCGTCATCCTGGCAATGACTGAGTTGTCCACACTGGTGATGGCTACCCTGTCATTGCCCACACTGATCAGTGGCACGTTGTCATCTCTCATGTCATCGTCATCAGATTCCATAATACCTTGCAGAGAGTTATCATCTGATACGATGAGAACGCGTTAGAGAACAATTATTAATGGTGATGAATTGAAGCAATATTTAGTGGCTAATAAATGATTGAACTAAATAATTTAATTTTAATTAATATCCATGATCATATTAAATAATTATTTTATTTTATTTTTCTTATATGAGCAAAGATGTGGAACTGACCAATAATTTGTAATTTATCCTAATATATTTGCAATAATAACACTACAACTCACTGAAAGTGACAGGCATGTTATTTCCCCGCCTTCCACTGGGTACCTCCTCGACACTGTCCGAGTCGGAGTCGTTATCTCGCTTGTTGTTGGTGGTGCCTTTGGACTCGTGAGTCTGTGAGCAATAAAGAAAAGTAAATAGATTCTAGGAATGAAAAGTATGTTGATGCTTTATCTTGAAAAGGCTACTTGTTATTCAAAGTATAAAAGAAAAGAAATTATCAGCCATATAGAAAAAAATGATTGAAATTGAGAAAGTTCATACAATTTGAAAAAAAACGTTCATACAATTTGGAAAAAAAAAACGTTCATACAATTTGGAAAAAAAAAACGTTCATACAATTTGGAAAAAAAAACGTTCATACAATTTGGAAAAAAAAAACGTTCATACAATTTGGAAAAAAAAAACGTTCATACAATTTGGAAAAAAAAACGTTCATACAATTTGGAAAAAAAAAAACGTTCATACAATTTGGAAAAAAAAAGTTCATACAATTTGACATGGTTGGACTATGTTACCTGTAGTAGCATCATGACGTCATCCACAGGTTTCTCCTTGTGTTTGTCTTTGGGTTTGCTTGTCGTTGTGTCTGGGTGAGATTTGCCTGAGGAACCATTGGAGAAAGCTGTGAGTTTGGGAGTCTCCAGAACCTGTGGCAATGGGACACATTAGATACTTTGGAGATGGAAATTGGGACAGAGGGTAACTAAGGAATTGATAGTTGGTTTCACATCTTCGGTCATTAGAAAAAAACTACAATAAAATTATTTCATAATTATTATATAGTTTTATCTTAAACGACTGAAGATGTGAAACTGACCCACACAATTCATAACTTGGTCTATGTTTCAACAAAAACTGTTGAAATGAAAGAGAAGTACAGCATCAATAAATTGAAGTGTTTAGACATGTAAATCATGAATATTATAAGCCTGTTATCATATAAGATAGAATTTTTTTTAAAGAATTAGAAAATTGGAAGATATGTTTTTTTATGTTGACTCTATCTTAAAATTTATGAATACTTCAAATTAAATGTGAATTAACACAAACTTCAAAGATAGGTATACTATATGCATAAATAGTCATCTTCCGAAATATCAACCAGTATTTCCTTGCTATACACTTATGAAGGAAAAAATGTTCTACGAGAGGAATGAAGACACTCGCCTTATCTTCCTTTGGCTCATCGGTTATCTTTGTGGTTATGAAAGAAGCGGCTTGTGATAACCAAACCGGTTGCTCCTTGGCCTTCTGTGTCTCCTCCATATTCTGGTCTGTGCTGATATTGACGTCAACGGAACCTTCCACCTGTGGGACAAGGAAAAGATGAACGTAGGTACAAACTAAAAAGGGTTCAAACTTGTTCGGAAGGATATTAAAGATATTTTAAAAAATACAATGAAAATAATGGGATAGTCCTATATTCGTACTGGTATGTATATATTATTGCAAAGATAATATCCATTAGCATGAAAAATTTTCAATACATTCTATTTTATTTGCATAATTAAAATGAGGGAGAATACCAAAGTAGTTAAAGAATGCACCACATGATGAGAGAATGTGAATTATGTATCGGTACTGGCACATAATATGGTAGGCACAATTATTTGTAGGTATGCATGTAGGTACAAAGATTCTGTCAGTATTTATGTAGGTACAATGATTCTGTCAGAATGTATGTAGGTACAATGATTCTGTCAGAATGTATGTAGGTACAATGATTCTGTCAGAATGTATGTAGGTACAATGATTCTGTCAGAATGTATGTAGGTACAATGATTCTGTCAGAATGTATGTAGGCACAATGATTCTGTCAGAATGTATGTAGGCACAATGATTCTGTCAGAATGTATGTAGGCACAATGATTCTGTCAGAATGTATGTAGGCACAATGATTCTGTCAGTATGTATGTAGGCACAATGATTCTGTCAGTATGTATGTAGGCACAATGATTCTGTCAGTATGTATGTAGGCACAATGATTCTGTCAGTATGTATGTAGGCACAATGATTCTGTCAGTATGTATGTAGGTACAATGATTCTGTCAGTATGTATGTAGGTACAATGATTCTGTCAGTATGTATGTAGGTACAATGATTCTGTCAGTATGTATGTAGGTACAATGATTCTGTCAGTATGTATGTAGGTACAATGATTCTGTCAGTATGTATGTAGGTACAATGATTCTGTCAGAATGTATGTAGGCACAATGATTCTGTCAGAATGTATGTAGGCACAATGATTCTGTCAGAATGTATGTAGGCACAATGATTCTGTCAGAATGTATGTAGGCACAATGATTCTGTCAGTATGTATGTAGGCACAATGATTCTGTCAGTATGTATGTAGGCACAATGATTCTGTCAGTATGTATGTAGGTACAATGATTCTGTCAGTATGTATGTAGGTACAATGATTCCGTCAGTATGTATGTAGGTACAATGATTCTGTCAGTATGTATGTAGGTACAATGATTCTGTCAGTATGTATGTAGGTACAATGATTCTGTCAGTATGTATGTAGGTACAATGATTCTGTCAGTATGTATGTAGGTACAATGATTCTGTCAGTATGTATGTAGGTACAATGATTCCGTCAGTATGTATGTAGGTACAATGATTCTGTCAGTATGTATGTAGGTACAATGATTCTGTCAGTATGTATGTAGGTACAATGATTCTGTCAGTATGTATGTAGGCACAATGATTCTGTCAGTATGTATGTAGGCACAATGATTCTGTCAGTATGTATGTAGGCACAATGATTCTGTCAGTATGTATGTAGGTACAATGATTCTCTCAGTATGTATGTAGGTACAATGATTCTCTCAGTATGTATGTAGGTACAATGATTCTGTCAGTATGTATGTAGGTACAATGATTCTGTCAGTATGTATGTAGGTACAATGATTCTGTCAGTATGTATGTAGGTACAATGATTCTGTCAGAATGTATGTACAATGATTCACTAGGTAGGTACAATGATTCACTAGGTAGGTACAATGATTCACTAGGTAGGTACAATGATTCACTAGGTAGGTACAATGATTCACTAGGTAGGTACAATGATTCACTAGGTAGGTACAATGATTCACTAGGTAGGTACAATGATTCACTAGGTAGGTACAATGATTCACTAGGTAGGTACAATGATTCACTAGGTAGGTACTCACCGCAAATCCTTGCCTCTTACTCGCTTCTCCTGACCACATTCTACTCGAGTCATTTCCTTTGTTGGATTTGTTGGAGCTGAAAAAGAGACAGAAATGACATGATGTACAGTCAAGTACAGTTTAAAAGTTCAATTTTCTTGTTAGCATTGAGAAGATTATACCGTATGTCCAACAAAAAAGTAAGGCGAATTTTAAAATTAAATAGGCTTGCTATTAATAGAGATTCATATATGTAGTAGTCTGTATATTTAGTAGCTACAAGGTTTTTATATTATTTATTTATTGTTATGATTGCAAATTCTAGTGATTTTTTTTCACCAGAATTTACAAGCATAATAATGAATAAATAATATAAAAACCTTGTACTAAATATACACTACTGCATAAATGAATTTCTATTAATAGCAAGCTTATTTAATTTTAAAATTGAGCATACTTTTTAGTGGGACATACTGTATATAAAAGAAATTAAAGTTAAACCTTCACAAAAAAATAGCTGACTAATATTTCTTTTATTATTTTCTGTAGAAGGCGTAGAAAGTATTGAAATGGAGAGAACTTACCCGTTCTTTTTGAGGTTATTGTCAGTCGGGTTGGGGTCGGAGAACTCTGCGGAGAGTTTAATATTCTCCACCTCCCTCAGGAGGTTGAACAAAGGCTCCACCTGCTCATTGAACCGCGTCAGCTGCATTCTGGAGTCGTGCTTCGGTGCACCTGCATAGGATGCAAAGCATTAGCACTGTGCACCTTGTGTGGTAGCTACACTGTCAGTCTGGTTACAATGAAAACTTTTCCCACAGTAAAATTATTCATGAAACTTTAAGGAGTGAGATGTCATTCTGTGTTAGAAGAATATCTTACAACAGTTTTCACTGGATGAATTTCACTGTATGAACACTTCTACTGTATGCTAATAGCAGACTAATTGTATGAAGATGACAGAAGTAGTTTATTAATCATTCTTAGACAATATATTATATCCTCTAATTCTTTGTCGTTCTAGTGATCATATTTAGTCACTAATATCTATAATGTTCCGCATTGCTGTTTAATATCAGATAGCACACTAATCAACAGCACCTTTCAATTTGATATTTAATTCTGTCATGTCAACGACTATAATTATTAATTATTCATACAGGAAAAAATTCTTAACTATAAAATAACGTTCGCACCGACATAGAGAAGCAGACTCACCTGACATATCTTCCTGTACTTCAGTCCTACAAATGATGCACACTAACTGCCCCGTCATGATGTCTAGCAGTTGGTCTGCCTGAAGATAAAAAGTAGCACAATTAATTATATTTTAACTTGTGAGCACAGTTGGGGTAGTTAGGACAAGTCTAAAGGTACAAATTAGCACCGAGTGAAGCTTGCGACTGTAAAGTCGCATCAGTTGCCAGGAACTGTATTTTCAGCAAATAAAAAGTTGTGCAATTTTTGTAGAAACTGAATTGTTCATCATCTTTCAAATTTAATGAAAAGCTGTTGCAGCTACACTTTTCAGTTGTAAAACCATGTGTTAAAGTTTAAAGGATCCAATATTGATGAGGTTAAGTCAGATTTTCATTTCAGTAATTATTGAAGATGGGATACCAAGAAAGTTTTTCTTACTGTAGCTATTGGTTACTCAATAGACTTAAATTTCCGTTTGAGGAAATTTTGAGGAAATCTTAGTCTGGAGTAGATGTTAATGATTATATAAAGCCTAATTTGATAAAAAAAACACTTATCTAAATAATGAATGGGATATAGCTAAACTTCCAAATTAATTCAATCTTAATTCTTAACCCTTTATGATGAGATATAAGATTTTGCAGATTTAGTTAACCTCTTCAAATTGAGTAGCTACCTAATTGTTTTAGAGTGGCATGAAATTAAAAAGAAGGGTAAAAGTCATGAATGCCAAAGTAATTTATCTCCACAAGATAAATAGTAGTCCATTAAGGATAAACATTAATAGAATATCTACTTTGACTCAATATAAATTCATAAAAAAAAAATCCATATAAGAATAGAATTGCTGATAACATTAAAAAGTTATTCCATGGAGTAATTACCTCCAAGTCTGTGTATGAACGTTGGCAATTGTTACAAATGAAGGAAGCTCTGCTTGTCTGATCTCTCTCTTCCATCTCTAATTTCTTCCTAATATGATCCAGTTTGTACTTTACCACATTTACAAAACTCTGAAAAAAATAATGATCAAAGAACTGATGCAAAGGAAAATGATCAAGTTAACTCAGGTAAGGTTCACACTATTGAATATAAGTAAAAATTATATTCTTTTTTTCAATGGAAAATTATTGGTCTTTTTTAAAAAAGGAGCCTAGGTCTTACCTTATAATTAATGAAATAGAACTGCTCCCTCTGTTGCTTTCCATCTTCAGTAGGCATCATTTTCACTTTCATTTGGAGTAATTTGTCCGACTTGAGTGTATTGATGCGCTGACGTAACATTTTTCTATCAAACTTTAATAAATCACATATGTTGTCTTCACTCAAACCTAGAAATAGAGAGAACTATGGTTACTTTCTAGTTATTCAATTTTTTCTTCAAAAGTCAGGTTTTTTAAAAATTCAGTTTTTTTCATAAATTCAGATTATTATTTTTTAAAATTCTGATCATTTTTTTTATAAATTAATATAATTTTTATATAAATTAATATAATTTTTTTTAGAAATTAAGATCATTTTTTCTAAATTCATGTTATTTTTTTATAAATTCAGATTATTTTTTTCTAAATTCTGTAAACAAAATTGAAAGGGTTCTGCAACATATGAATTTGTTTCAATTACTTACATAGATTTCTGCAGAGCATATCAACTATGAGCATGTCCTCCACTGTGTAGAAACCTCTGACTACCATTTGCACCAGCTTGCGCAGGTTGATAGGAACCTCTGTTAGAACTTCACCTTCCATTGCAAAGATATATTCTAATAGCTACTGGAAATATTGCCTAGTTAAAAAAAACTGATCGAAATTTATGCCTGAAATTTAGAAAATGGTTTAAATTATAGAACAGAAACAAGATTGTGATTGTCTTTTCAGATGATATACAAGAATATAAATATACAAGAATAAAGATATACAAGAATATAAATATACAAGAATATAGATATGTAGCTAAAAATGAAGATATACAAGAATAAGGATAGCATTTAATGCTCTTCTGTGAATTTCAAACCACAATTAACAAGGAAATCTGAAAAAAAACATTCAACGCAGAGCTTAAATAACCTCTAATAATTAACAAAGCACATAATAACAATTAATTCAAAAGATTAAGCCAGTAGGACTTATACTAGTTTTGGTTCTAGAAAATGCAAGCCAACTAATTGGCTTTAACTGACACACTCTGAAATATGGTTACAATAGAAGGCAATGAGCCAATTATCAAATGTATATATATATTTATAAAAATTATTGGATAGAAAATTTCAAACGAGTATTCTTATAAATTATGATGGCAACAGACAATCAAAATATGTTCATTGAAAAGATAGCTACTGATTTTTTCTGTATACAATGAATAAAGCTGCTTTGATAGTCAAGGCAAAGTTCAAAATAATCCTCATTCAAAAATTTCATTAAGTAAACAGTGAAGAAAAATAAGCATTCAGCAATAGGTTTATTACACTAAATGACCTGACTGCAAGTAACATCCATAATTAAACCTCAACTTTCAATTACATGATTAAGGCGTTTCTATAAACCAATTTCTATGTTTTCATTCAATTAGCCAATACTGACAATCGAGTAAATCCTGAGAATTAAGTGATTTCAATCTGAACAAATAAAGCCAAAACTGCATCTGCTACACTAGATCAAGGGGGCCACAATAAAAACCCATATCGAAGAAAACAAAATTAGTATTCCTGCATTATAAATAATCCATATATGTAAAGTTGAAACAAAGGTAGATAATAATATAACAGTTTTCTTTCTACGGAATCAAAGTAAATTTGTATTATGCCCCAAATTAGGGCGCTGTTATCACAGAACTTAATTTTAAAACACTTTAATTTATGTACTACAATTTTAGTATATAATGGAACAGATAACAGAAGACGTCTTGTTCTGTTGTAATGTAGGATTACTGATCAAAGAAAGGTCAATTATCAGCCTCTGTAGATTTTGCTAGCTATAGCTAGTATAAGATTCTATAGCCAATTTCTTTGTAAATACTTTACTTGGCTACAATTATGCATGCCCCTTATACATGTGTAATTAGTCAATTAGTGTGGTTGTTGTGATGTCCTGAATACAGATTTTATTCTAATTTTTCATCAAACAGTTGTGCAACAGTTAGCATATAACTGTAAAATAACCATAATGTTTTGTAGTTCCTCATTTTTATATTGTATTCAACTTGTTCCAGGAAAGCAACGACAACCTACATTTATTTATATTTACTCGCAGTTTCCATAGTCTAGTTCTTTAAAAATTAAGTTCTGCAATAACAGTGCCCTAATTTGGGGCATAATACAAATTTACAATAATTCCGTAGAAAGAAAACTGTTATATTATTATCTTCCTTCATTCCAACTTTACATACATATGTAAAGGATTATTTACATGAATTATTTATATTACAGGAATACTAATTTTGTTTTCCTCAGTGTAGGCTTTTGTCGTATGGGCTTTTGACGCTAGGGATTTTGTCACCCTTTCATATCAGGGTTTCCCAACCTGGGATACATTTGCCTATCTCAGGGGGGTACATTTAATGCGGCTTGACTAAAAGACGCACAACCACGCATTACCAATGAATAAAAGACGCATGACCACACATGACCAATATATACGGGGTGGGGGGAGAAAAGGATGGTGCAAGGGGCCAGGGGGATGCCTCGAGGATATTGTGACAAAGTTTCAGGACTATATTCAGCTATAAAAGAATATTTTGATCATTTATCCATCCTTCCGGTCATGCGGTAGCCTAGATGTACGACCGTCAAATTTTTTGTTGGTAGCGTCAATAGTTCCACCTGGTGATGTATCATGATGTATATTTAAATTTGCAATACACCAACACCGTCCTCAAAATAATCGAGTTAGACATACTTTCAACATTAATATTTATTTTCTTTTCAGAACAGAACAGAAGCCAGCTTCAATCCATTGCCACCAGAATCACGACCAGAAAAACGAAATATCGAATAGATAATATGGGCAGCCAACAACCAAGAGGATTTGTTCTTTTGAGTCTCAGCCAACTAAGACTAATATTGGGAGAGAAATTTGGATATTTTTGAAGAAAGCTGGAGAGACAAATGGCCAAGTAATAAAGCATGTCCAAACTCGCCATTTTAATGGCGAGTTTGTGACAGTTATTTTGAGCCCTTCAATTGCAAATGGGGAGTTTTATCTATTTTTCTCCTATGCTACAATGTTATTTTGGAGAGAATTTATGAAAATTTGATCATTTTGGAGAATTTGTTGAATTTTGGAGAGAGCTGGAGAGACAAATGGTGAGTTTATGAGACATACTATTTTACTTGGACAAATGGAGAGTTTATGAGCCATACTATTGTAATAGGATACAATCTGGAACAGAACTGGTGAAACGAAGCCTCTGATTGGCTGAGTGGCTCTAGTCGACATGACGTCACAGTAAATGGCACTCCAGAGTAATATAATGTGGTCTACAGTCTACACTTCTTCTATTCAATGTTCTGTGGTTTTGACTCTTGGAAAAATGTTCCATATGATATTCTGCAGTAACAGTCTGGGTACTTGAAAGGTACTACCAGTACAATAAATTAAGAAAAAATTAGTTTAGGGTAAATTCCAAATTATCAATCAGATTCACATCATCGGTAATATAAGAAAAAACTGTAAAGGGCCAAAGGCCTACTAATAATTATATTCTTCTTGTAATCTATTCATTATTCACACAAAGTACACCCCAAGGACACTTCCAATGTGCCGTGCAGTAAAATGTGCCGAGCATAAAATGTGCCATGCGGGTGCAAGATGCCAAAGATTCCAGTGTGGCACCCTTGTCCTCCAAATTGTATTTGGTGGTAAATTCCAATGATATATCGGGAGATATTCAATTTTTTTAATAAAAAAAATTCCTGCAATGTCGGAGGATATTTAGCTATTAATTCCTATATTACCTATAATTTTTGGAGGAGAAACTGGAAAAATGTTGGAGGACTAGACAAATTGATGAAAAATGATAGCAGCTCCAGCTATTTCTTAAATTTTTGAAAAAGTCAGAAGAGTTCAGTGCACCAAATACAAACTGGCTTGTCATGTCTCAGACATACCCCAGTCCCAGACTGCAGAAACTGGTAAAGTGTTCTCCAAGAAATCCTCTATTTTGCTCTCTGTTCTCAGCAAAATACATGTAAACATAGGAGGAAATTAGGGATTGTTCGCACAGAAAATGTTAAAAATGTCCCATATTCTGCAGACTGGCCCCAGTCTGCATACCAGACTGGAAAACATAAATTCTAACAGAGTTACTCCTAACTTCATGCATTCCTATCAGTGATGTTTATCATCACAACAAGTCCAATTGTGAAGCTTAAATGACTTATTTTACATTAGTTTTCACTGCGGAGTTGAAATTTATTAAATAATTTACTGATTTCTGTATTTTTTAGGGTTAAAATGAGTAATTTTTGTTCATTCTAAATTCCTAACAGAGTTACTAGTCAATCTGAAATGAGTTATTATTCCACTCTGGTCTGCATAAGATGCATGAAGTTGGGAACCAGTCTGGAAAACTGCTTAGGGTAACAGATGAACTCTATATGCTAAATGCTGCAGATTATACAATTTTTTAGCAATTTACCATTAATTTTTGAAGTCTGTAAAACTCCAACAGAGTAATTAGTTCATCAGAAAGCACCTATTTTCCCAGACTGGGTTGGGAAGTTAATCCGGCGACTAATGAGGCTTTGAAATTCGTCTCCTGAATTATCCGGGACCCGGCGACAATTTTCTAATTAATTCCTATTTCCTATATTTACATGTAATTAGTGGAGAGAATTTTGATAATTTTCAAGCCAGTTTGCAGAATATGGGACATTTTATGTGTGAACAATCCTTAAATTCCTCCTATACTAACATGTATTTTACTGAGAACAAAAGCCAAAATAGAGTATTTCTTGGAGAACAGTTTACCAGTTCCTGCAGTCTGAGTCTGGTCATTTCGGAGAGAAATTTGTAAATCTTTGGAGACAAATTGCCCCAAATATTAAATATCTGGGGATATTTAAATTGGGACATACCCTCTCTTTATCAAATCTATAATATCCTCCGGCACCTTCAACTCCTTAAAAACCTCCACCACCTTCTGGCTTCTTCCTCCTTATCGAGTCATACGCCTTTTTGAAGTCTACCGCCACCACCACCAATTGTTCCTTTCCTCTGTAGGTCCTCCTCACACACTCCTGCAGAATCATCAAATCGTTCAATATTTCCCCTCCTCTTGTAAACCCGGCTTGCTCCCACTTCGTCATTCCGATTTCCGCTCTCTTCCAGATGCTTTTCCATCCCCTCCTTCACCACCATTTTGTATGAGACGTCCGTCAGGGCTATAGGTCTTAGATCTGCTACTGTTGGCCTCTTCCTCTTCGGGATCATCACAGTTCTAGATTCTCTCCATCCATCAGTTTCTCCCCCTCCGCTATTATTAACTTTCAAAGGAAATTGAAACTTTAGATTATCCTTCAGCAAATATCAACTAGCAGTAAACTAGTAGGAATATTTTAAAATCAGCGTTCACGGTTGTTGATAGTTTTCAGTTTTTCAAACGAATATGTCAGTTGAATTTTTATCATAAATTCCTTTGAAAGTAGTACTTTTCACATAAAAGATTTATTTAATCGTGTGATGTCTGTTCATAGACTTTCTCGTAGAAATTCATGCAGAGGGTGTCCCAATTAAATGAATTATAATAATTAGATCCTTACTATAATTTGCAGGTAGGTATATTTTCATGGTAAAATAGAAAAAACACAAAATCAATAATCTTGAAATTTAAAAAAATCATTTCGCATTTTCGCCTACAAGTAAACATGAAAAATGTAATTATGTAGTAAATGCTGGTTAAGGACACATTTGATACTCGATAAAATTTAAGCACAAAATCATCTTACCTTTATAAGTGACCCTACTTAAATTTGCTAGAAGAATACTAGGCAACATAGCTATAATTATATTTCTAGATTGAGAAAGAATAGCCTAAGTTCCTGTCTAATTAACGCTACTAAAAATAAATTAAATAACATAGACTATCATAGAGTTCTTTGATTTCAGATATTACAATCAAAATTTACAGAATTCATTGAGTGTCCACTGTCTAGGCAGTTAAAAAAATATACACGATGATATGCATGTATTAAATCATATACTAAAATGGAAAGATATTCGTATAGAAATTTACCTTTATAAAAATAAAAGGTGAATTTATTTTATTATGGGTTATAGATTAAAATCTGCTTCGGAACCATTGGCCTTATCAGTGACGTCAAAAGAATATTTAGTACTACATGGAACTGGATGAAACGATCAGAACGGATAGTGGCTCCATCACATACAATTTCATGGATGCAGAAAAGCCACTCTGTAAATCAGTGGTTCTTAAAGTATTTAAACGCATGATGCATGCACTTATTCTTAAATGCATGCATGCAACATGCAGTTATTCTTAAATGCATGGTGCATGTATGCCTCATGCACTTATTCTTAAAAGCAGGCAATATGCATGCACTTTCTTCTTAATCGCATGCTGCATATTCTTCTAGACTTGTTTGTCTAGTCATAAAATGCAATGCTACTGAGATACAAGTTATTTTTTTTTTGCCGTTATGTTATTGTTATTTGAGTTTTACTTGGATTCATCTGCATGTTTACGGTACTATTTAAATTAATTTAATATTCACTATTTAGTATACTTTACTAAGGTAATAAAAATTAAGTTTCCCTCTGTTACTTCGAAATTTTTAAAAATAAATAAAAATTGGATAATTGTTTTATTTAATATAACGTTTTCCACTCCAAAACTTCTATACCTATAAATATTTCATAACAAAAGACAATTTAGCCTAGATATTTAATATCTGAATTTTATATAGTCCTACCAAACAATGTACCTAAATTTTTTTCTTAGTACATTCAAAGAAAATGGCGAAAAAAGAGGACTAACTAACCTAAATGTAAATAAAAAAGGCATGCAATAAAGCTTTAATAGCATGTTTCAGAGCTTAAGTGCATGCTTTCAAGGCATAAGTGCATGATTTTCAGAACATACGTCATGCTTTTTAGAGCATTAGTACATTGCTTTTAATGGCATGTTTTTTAGTGCATGATGTCACAACCGTAGTTATAAGGAACACATACAACAGCAATCCAGGCCCCAAAAGGGTGGCGCGCACCCCCACTTTAAGAACCACTGCTGTAAATGCAGTCACTTACAAAGGAATGTGACGAAAAGGGACACAAGCATCGGTATCTGTACTCACAGATAGAAGATGAAAAGGTGATAGTGATACAAGCCTACTTAAAAACAAAAATCTAAGACCGTCTCGTAGTAGAAGAGCATAACCCAAGTGACTCTAAAATTGCAAGTACCGTTAAAAAAATTGATAAAAGTCTGTGGGATATAACCGTAGATGATGAATACATCCATCATATTAAATTTTAATGAAATTTGTACATTTTGATACGTGCAATCTATTAGACTAATTAGAGGTATGTTAAAGGAACAAGTGACCACACAGACTGTTTTTAACACCAGATAGAAAATAATTAAAAAAAAATATTTTATGTCAAAAAAAATTAGAGGTAATTTTATAATGAATTAAAATCTAAAATTATTCAATGAACGAGGGTCAATAAAAGTAGATTTATATATTCATATATTTTAAGCATCCTGTGATATAAAGTTTTCCAGTAGGTACTACATATATCCATACAACAATTTCAAATTTATGATAACAATTTGTAGAAATTTAGTTAGATGTGAACACGGAAATGTTAAATTGAAGGCTAAAACTTTTAGAAGTAGTGTAAGCAATGTAAATGGACAATTTTAGAGGCAAGTTAGACTACCCCATGGACTTAGGTAGGTTAAGTTCCGAACTATCGGATGATTCAATATAATTTATCACTTAAGAAAAAAGTATATAATTTAACTTTAGTTTTAATACCAATAAAATAGCTAAATAATTGATAAACATTTTTTTCTAATATGATCGTATGTGGAACCTCACGATAACGCTGATCTTGCCCTACCCATTCCGTCATTCAGTTTATGTCACAGTGGTATGTAGAATGTTCATCATACATTCTGAGGAGAATAACAAACAAATAAAAATTGTTGATGGTGTAAATAAGTAGGACAGGACTATTTCAAACTAGTTAGAATTAAAATATTGTAACAGAGAAGCTGATGGGAATACAATTTCAAAATGGCGATACAACGCATGACTCCATTGAAGTTTAAATTGGTTAAATTAGGAGAATTTAAATTAATGACTGAAGTATACACTGCCATGTACCTAAAATGAAGCTATAAGATGCAGGTGGCTAAAAATAACAGGGCATATACCATGCAGTGGTAAAGTCTTGCTAAAAACTTAGCAAAACTTAAACTTAATTAAATGAGCAATTAAACACCTCTAAACACACCGAAACATGGACATTAAATAATCGAAAGTTAGAGGATTACTCTTTTGAAAGACCCAATGTAACGTTATAATCGATCTCTTTAGATAGGGTGCAATCAGTTATTATTATTTACAGAAACATATCAATGGGTTATTCATTCACGACAATTTTACGAACTTAAACCATGAAGCTCGCAATGAAACGTACGAGCAGCAACCTGACGTCACAAACAAACCTAATGACGTCATATTTAAAAATCATGACGCGGCTATCAAAACCCCACGACATGAACATCAACTAATTATGACGTTACAATCAATGTCATAACCAGCTATCCGAATTCATGACATAACAATTAACAAACTACACTCAAGCTATTTCAACACTCTTCCAATATTCAGTGTCCCGCTGCAACAGTACAAAAAGACTACACTGAAAATACAAAGGACTCCAGAGGGGAAGTCATAGGAAATTGTAGCACGAGCAAGTACAAAGCAATTAGAATTTATAGTTTCAAGGACTTGAGAGTGAAAGACAATGGAAATATGCAAGCCTCTCTTTCAGAAAAAAAAACAGTTTGATTGTTAGAGTTGCAATGCACCACACCTAGTAAACTCCAGACCAACCCTAACAATCACTCCTACCTATTACCTCAATATTATAAAAATCTCAACAACTAGGTCACTCGAAAGCTATTCACATCTATGTACACTCTATTGTAGACAAGGCACTAGACTACCGGAATATCTAGAGGAGCCCTCTGATAAAGTCTTATAACTGCCGCACAACACTAAAATCATTGATAGGGTAAATTACTAATCATCAGTCAGTTCCTCATTTTGGAAACCATTAAAATAAAAGTTAAATAATTTTTTTTACTTACGTGTCCGAAAATGTGGAACTGACCGATAATTAAGAACATTCCCTAGCCTACTTCGGAACCTACTGTCATGATTACAGAGGATAGAATATATGGAGGAAGACTGAGAGCAATGCTCATAGTGAGGAAAACGTCCTACCGGGGATATACAAAAATTAATACATGTCTTATTTGCTGCATGAATCAGAACCTACTTTTTACACTTTATATTTACAATACCTGCTAACTTTCCGTAACTTAAATTTAGTAAATTAAATTGATAACATTAATTATTTAGGTGATTAGGTAATAAGAGTATACTTAGTGGACTGATTTCTCACAATACCGATCACAACAGTCAACTAGGAATAGATTGTAGGGCAAAATATCGTCAGATGCAAGCCAGACTTGGTGAGTGGCATCGCAATGGTACAAATATGAATCATGGCTACAAATATGCACCATGGCTACAAATATGAATCATGGCTACAAATATGCACCATGGCTACAAATATGCACCATGGCTACAAATATGCACCATGGCTACAAATATGCACCATGGCTACAAATATGCACCATGGCTACAAATATGCACCATGGCTACAAATATGCACCATGGCTACAAATATGCACCATGGCTACAAATATGCACCATGGCTACAAATATGCACCATGGCTACAAATATGCACCATGGCTACAAATATGCACCATGGCTACAAATATGCACCATGGCTACAAATATGCACCATGGCTACAAATATACACCATGGCTACAAATATGCACCATACCTAAGAACATGTTCAAAGATTCGACTGAACATTAGTGACTAATTAATTTAGTTTATGTAGAAATTAATATTATGCAAATTAAACTGAAACTACAGTATGACAAAAGAAAATTGGTTAATCAACCTTTTTAAAATATCTATAGATAATACTAACTTAAATAATTAAATACAACGCTACAAAAAAAATTTAGATTAAATTCTTTACAACGAAACTTCAGATCAGATTTTAGATTAAGTTAGCTACCAATATTCAGTACGAAACTTAGTGACACTTTCCTTATGGGGCAGTGAGAAAAGTGCTCTAGAACCTGAAGGTGCTAAGCATTATCAATTACCTTCAGCAAAACTAGTGTGGTTCAAGTAATTTCTCATCTGTACTAGCACTAAAGAAAGAGGAGCCAAGAGAAGTAATTTGAATTTGACTAGTACACCTTAACACTGACTCACGACTAGTCGAATAGTCTAGTGTAACTTTCCATTAATGGACATAGCTACTACAAAAATTAAACCTAAATCATGAAGGAGGATATTTTCAGACGGAGCTTCAAACCAAACAACGCATCCTTAACTCATAACTCTGCGCATTCATTACGGTGTGGAGAGTAAATATTTTTCCTATCAAGTTTTACCATTATCGAGTGAGAGCTAATTATCGGGTATTAGATGTCGGATAGGTGTCTAGTTTGAAGCTCCGTCTTATAAAGTGAACCGAAGCAACTGCATAAAATAATAGGAGTTCTACCTCGTCAAAGGTAGCAAATTAAAATTAATAGCTATCTACACTAAGTACATCGGCAGTAGTTTATCTATTATTTCAACAATTTTTCACGTTATTCACTACCAATGTCACTATTGTATATCACAAAATTTAAACAACAGTCAGTCACTGTTTTAGTGTTCTGAAGGGTTTCGACTTAGCTACCAGTTCGAAATATTGTTTCTACAATGCTATATTTACAAATTCTTCACAGGTGGGTAATTTATTGTCTGGGCGGTATATACACTCACAGTTCTGTTGTCTGTGGGGAATTTACACTTCAGTTCTATATTCTGAAGGGTATTTACACTTCACAGTTCTATGTACACTCTAGTGTCTTGTCAGTTACGACCTCCTCTCTTGTTTTTCTTTCCAGTCTCTTGTTTCTTATTGTTGTTGTTGTTTTTGCCGTTTTGGTTGGCTTTATTTTTCTTCTCATTCTTAATCACTCCAGTCTCTGATTTCTCCTCTTCTACTTTCTTCTCCTCCTCTCCTCCTACTACTACTACTGCTGCTGCTTTCTTCTCACCTCCTTTGTTGGTTCTCTTTCGTGCGTATGGGTTGAGGGGGAAGTTCTTGGAGGGGAAGGTATCTTCCCTCCTGTAGAAGAGGAGGTAGGGCAGGCGCGTCTGCATCTCACCAGAAGTGGCTGCCTTAACGCACGCATCATCGTAGTTCAGCCAGCACTTGTAGCCTGCATGGTAGACATCACTGATGTAGTGTCCCTTGTTGGCGTCCTTACCATCGTGGTACACAACACTGACCAGTTTGTAGCGACTCTTCTCATTAGCGTGATTCTTCTTAGCCTGGGCAGACATGAGCTCCTTTGTGATGTCCAGGTCAACACTCATAGTGATGTCCTTCACCACCTTCTGCAGACCTCCTTTCTCGAGGTATACGAACCTCTTCAGCTGCAGAATGAGAACCTCTGGTAGTTCTTCAAGCAGTCTGTGGTTGCTGACTGGCAGTTCCTGCTGTGTGTCATTGCAGGTGAAGCCCACGACATCAGTCTTGCTGAGACATTGCTCCAAAGCATCTTTCACTGAACTGACCTTCTCGTCCTGGATGTCCAGGGGGAGGGTGACGAAAGGCTCCAAGTTAGCAGTGGGGGTTCCATTGCCCTTCTTCACCAGAGACCTGGTCACACCCCAGAAGATTTTACTAATGGGAGACTCATCTACCTTGGTTGTGCGAGTGATGCAACTCTTATTCTTTGACCATTTCGTAACCCACTCGTCCCCATCATCCTCCATGTGTCCATTGGTAACAGGAGCTACAGCAACAGGTGCCTTCCTCTTGTCTTCCAACAGTTTGCAGCAATCTATTATCTCATCGTGAATGCAGTTGAGCATGTGGGACAACATCTCCTCTGCATCGTGTTGGTAACCCTCCTGGAAGTTTTTCGACTCTAGCAGAACCTTCTGGACTTTTGTGGGTTCAAAAGGGTCGCCAAAATGGATCTCGGGAAGGTTCACAACATTTGCATTGTTGTGTTTTGTACTGCGCACTGTCTGGTTCATGGCGGACATGTTCATGTCAGAGAGTTCATTGAAGAAGCTGAGCATGCTGAAGAGGTATGGTGCTGTTTTAGGGTTGATGCAATGAGCCATCTTCTCTTCAAAGTCTCTGAAGAAGTTAACCATTTGGGGGATGGAGGCGAAGGCCTGCAGAACAGAGTTAACAAAGCACCAGTATTGCTTGTTAGTCAGACCTCTTGGCTGCAAGGCTGGGGATTCATACTTTCCTGCATAACTCATCATGTAATCTGAAGAAAAGAGAGTAATTAAGATTTCAGAATGTAAATATTGTCCTTTAAAAATTTAAGCTAGTAGGTATAAACGAACTCCTTAGTTATGTTAGTATATGAAAATATTAATAAAAGATACAGTTCAATATTGCGGCTGCTACAGCTTTATCAAAAAGGGAAATTTCTTTGCATTGTAGTGGTTGCCTGGTTGGTTCCCATTATGTTTTGATAAAAAAAAAATGAAACCCATAATAAAGAAAGATATTTTTTTCTAAAAGAAGCAAATTCTTCAATATTTTTACTGTTGTTAATTTGAATAAAAATATATTTTAAAATGGATCACATATAAACAATTATATGAAACCAAAGAACCATTAGCTAGCTACTTTTCACATGGGGTGGTAGAATGGATAGCTACATGTAAAAAATCTAATTTCAAATTTTCCTTTAACTATATCTATTTATAAATACGATATTTATATTAATTGGAAGATGGCTATTGGCTACATTTTTTTGGCGAGTCAATCTGTACATTTTCTATCTCTATTACCAAATTAAGATTTTGAAGAGGAAATCCAGTACTCACCTGCTAGTTTCTTCTTGTCAACTGAGTCGGGTTCATTGGGGTGTCTCCTGCCCTCAGCAGCCTGTCCCAGGGCGGGGAAAGTCTCAGTGTCCACACAGTCCATCTGCTGCTCATTGGAGAGGTCGTCACTGCAGTTGAAAGGGGCCACAGTCGCCACCTGATCAAACCAACAGGGCACTTTACTAACCTGGGTACAATAATCACACAGATGTTAATTAGCAAGATGGCATTATATTTGTTACCACAAGGAACACTCTTACTCTCCGTCAGGAAAAGTGGTGTAGTCATTATTCCAAAGGCATGCACTTCAATAGTGTGAAAATGATTAGAAACATTAAGAGTAGTTTGAGAAATAATGTAGGTTGCAATTTGAATGAATAAGATTATATATTCACTTGCTAATGTAACCGAAAGTAATAACCAAACACATGAGATTAGAAAGTCTAAAATTGCTTAACTAATAATTATGTACAGTGAAAGAAGTACATCTGAAATAACAGTTAATTAGTTTACTAATTACACTTTCCAAAAAGAAACTTTAGTAATTATGATGATTTTCCTAATCACTGATAAACTTAGATGAGAAGATAAAGCAAATTATTTAAAAGTTTAATAGTTATTTGTGCTCACCTTCTTGTTAGTCTTGAACTGCTCCCCCCAGTTCTTCTGCTTACCCCAAACAGAGGGACCAGACTTGGTTTCCTTAGCCACAGGAGTCACAGTCCTCTTCACTGGCACCTTCTCAGTCACTTTGGGAGCTACTTTCTGTTCCTGGTCAACCTTTCTGACTTCCTTGGTAGCTTTTACGCTTTCAGCAGAGTTAGTGCGGGTTCTGGTTGCCACCTCAGCAACAACCTCTACTTTGGAGACCTTATGGGCCACTTTCTTCTCCGATGTGGTAACAGTAGACTCTGCTGCTTTTTTAGTCTTGTCAGTGACTTTGATAGTTTCAGTAAGTTTAACTTCAGTAGGTTTCACAGTCTCAGCAGGTTTAATAGTTTCTGGTGCCTCTACTTGCTTCACCACAGCCACTGCTTGATCATTTCCCCTGACACCCCTGATGAGGGCTGCATCTTCTTCAGAGAGAAAGCTGTAGTCAGTGGAGGAGGTGTGCTGAGAGTCAAACACAGGCTTGAACACCGCCCTTCTCTTCACGCCACCACATTTCGTCGATGAGGACAGGGAAGAAGCTCCTTCATTCTTAGGCTTCGTAAGATCTTCCAAAACTGTCTGGTCTAAGATGTCACCAAACTTGAAGGGGAAGTCCCAATTCGCTTTAAGCTCATCATTTGACACATTAATAATTTTTCTGCTATTTTCCTCCACTGTGATTAAATCTATTTCATTATTAATATTATTTACAGAAGTAGGGGAGGTCAAACCATTCGTTTCATTGCTGTTAATCTGCAGCAGCTGAATTTGTGGCAAGTCCTCTCCCTCAGAATGATGTACAGTACTATCACCACTATTTACATCATTATTATGTACAGTACTAGCATCACCACTATCACATATATTTACATCATCATTTGACACAGGGGGGTAAGAACTACTATTTACATTTTCATACACACCATTCTCAGTGTTAGCTTCACTTTGTACATACACTTCACTTCGCTCCTCTGCAACTGGTTCACTATTTACAACAGTGCCATTGAAGGCAGTCTCGGCACTGGTGGTGGCAACTGGCCCCTTGTAGCCGTGGCCATTGGCATATTGGAACTGCTGCTGAGGGGGCACTGAGGAGGCACCCACTTGAGGTGGGGGGACGGAGGGGTACATCAGGGGGAGTCTGGAGGGGTTAGTCATAGCCATGTACGGGTTAGACGTATCGTGGTGCTGGTTAGGGTACATCACAGTGGGTCTGGGAGGCACGATGATAGGGCCCCCATCGAAGTCACTGGTGGCACCCATGTGTGTGTAGGGGGGAATGTAGGGGGCATTCTTCTGAGGGTACATGTAAGAGGAGCCATCCACTCCATGGTCACTGCTGCAGGAGTGTCTCTCACTCTCAGAGCGTCTCATTCCTCTCCTGCTGTTGGTTCCCATCCCTCCTCGCCCCATGGGCAGGCCTCTGCCTCTACTGCCGGAGTAGCTGCTGGATCTGCGTTGGTCTGGCTGTTCACTGGAGGCTCTCATGTGATGGTGATCATAAGCTGAAGACTGAATGACCTGATGGGTGCCATTGGAAACTGTGTAGCCTGGTGGTGGGTGCTGCGTGTGGGAGCTGGCAGCCATGGCACCACCCTGGGGACTGGGCATGGCAGCACTATAGGAATAGGGAGGGTTGTGGAGGTTCAAATTGACATAAGAGTTCTGAACCTGTAGAATGGGTGTGTTCACCATCTGTCCTGAGTTCTGTCGGTGATGTTTAGGCATGGAGTAGCCTGCAGGTGGTGCCATAGGTTTGGCCCCAGGTACCCCATAGGTGTCACCATGGTAGGCATTTGGTGGGCTGGTAGGGGATGGAGCAGTCATCCATCTTTTAGGTTTTCCATCACTATCTTCTTCAGCACCTATAAATTAAAACATTAATTTCAGTTTTACAAATAGAAGATGCCAAAAAAAATGTGTACACATCCAAGCTATTTAAAGAAGCAAACAATGTGAGCTTAACATCTTATATCTGATTGCTTGAAGTAATTATTGAATATTCAATATTGCCACAAATATCAAACCTATCATATTGCTGCTTATAAAGAATATGTTATGGGGGTCAAATTTGTGCTCAAAAAGTCAAAAACAAAATTATTTCCAGTCAAAAAGCAAGCAAGAAGAAACAGGATGAAATAATAACATTAGATTATAATACCACCACTCACCTTCTACATTGTAGTAACCTTCATACATGTGTGGTTGCTGGTAACTGTAAGTGACAGCAGCAGGGTTATACATAGCCACACCAGGCAACCCAATAGGGTGTGTGGGGTGAATAGGTCCACCTGGTACCATAGGGTAGCCCTGGGGATGACTGTATCCTCCATTTGGATGCCCCACTTCGTAGCTAACAGGAGTAGCTTGTGAGGGGTTGTGGGCCATAGCCTCACCTTCTGCAGCAGCTCCATAGCTCTCCATAGATGGGGGTATGATGGAGAGAGGTGCCAGGTAGTACTGTCCATTGTAATAGTACTGCTGCATGTAGTAGGGGTGTTGTTGGGGAGGAGCAAAAGCTGGCACTGACGCATTCAGAGTGGAATTGCTCACCACGTCTTGATGGAAGTGAGAACCGTTGTTGACTTCCGAGGCTGTGGAAGAAGAATGGCCATTCTGATCAGAGCCACTTTTCTTCAGCTCTTGAGACATGGTTGGTGGGGCGACAGTGTTAGCTATGACAGGTGTGGAGTCTTCTGATTGTATCTGTACCATTTCACTGATGGTGAAACATGTCAACTCAACAAACTAAAACTGAAAAGAAAACAATATTCAGCATTAGAAATTGAATCAACAAACATTTCAACACAAAAAGAAAAATAAGACATGAAATAATGATGAGCAAAATTACTACTTTTACATCAGTAAAAACTGAAAAAAGTGTTTCTCTCAGATTTTCCTAATCAGCTAACTTCAAAGAGCTCTAATTTTTCTACAAAATAGAAAATTATAAAAATCTCTACTACAATAAGTACAATACATCATTAATAGAGTTAAGAAAAATCTCTCACTTACTAATAAGAAATATTATTGCCCTTTTATGTATAGAAGGAAAATCAGAAATATGCACATAGAAAATTCTATGTGCAGAAATACCTGCACATATGTAGGTAGTTATGTTGGTATTCAATAAGAAATATTAAATGGAACCTGAGAAACATTCAATTTCAAATACTTTAAGCTAACTCAGCCAAAAAACATTATTATAGTTGCTATGATTTAAATGAAAGCAACTTCACAAAAATTCAAGAAATGAAACTTGCTTAGTTGAAGCTATTCAAAGGAATTGAATTCATTTATTAAAAGAAAAATATTTGTTTGGTATTTTAAAGTATATAATCCTTATTTTTTTTAAGTACCTCATTGATTTTAGCTTTAAACTGTTCATATCAGCAAGATATTGTATTATTTACTTGGGGTTACATTTATATTTCTTATTAATAAGCCTAACCATTTATCATGTGTGAAACCCATACAGAATAAAATAAAAAATGATCAACATTATGTTGTGCAGATCAGTTAAACCATTAAATGACTATCATTTTAAGCCATTCTATAATGTATTGTAAAGAGATGCAACATTTAGTCTATAATATGTAAATATAACATACAGATGAACAAAACACTTTGATAATAGACTATAGTCAAGATTTTATAATGTCCTTCTCACAGTAAATCATTTATTATAGTATTAAATTTGAAATAAATCATCCAGATATGCTACAGGCAATAGCAGACATGATTATACCACACCTAAAATACCATAAAATATGCAGTTCTAGAGACAAAATATATTAAATAAAAGAATAGAAATGAAAAAAATTCAATATATCAATCCATGATTCTAAATTAGGCAACAAAGTCATCAATTTTATGAGAAAATAAATTGAGTTGATCTCAAGTCACCACTTTTAAAGATATTTATAGTGAATTTTAGTCCTCTGGTAATAATTTTCACACTGAGAAAACTTAACATTATGCCAGATAATAGAGCATGACTTTCTTTTCACCATTTGTTGGTAGAATTAATGACAGTAATTATGAGTTTCAATTGAACATAAAGAGAAAGATCATTTTCTCCTATAATGAAATGTTATTTTGGAGAGAATTTATGATATTTCAGAAAAAAACACTCAGCAAGATACTGTTTAGTACACACTGAACAAAGTTTATTACGTAGAGCAGTAATAGTAACAATTTTGAAAGCTTTTCATGTCTGCCTTCAGATATTAATTGTTCATAGAGAATTAGTGTATAACAATTTGAAGAAATGCACAACAATTCAAAGAAAAAGTTAGCATATGAAAGTTGTTGTAAGATTTACGAAGTGTGATCTGTTGCTTGAGGATTAATCCTGTGCCCAAGTCCTAAGTTATTTGCTGCACCTAAATCACAATTTCTAAAAAAAACCTGGATCTGTGGAGACATTCTTTTCAGACTGATCAGACATCTCTCTCTTAATGAAGCAGAATTTAGTCTAGCCTCATAGGATAGTTCTCTCAAATTGAAATTTAAAGGCTCAAATTTATAATCACAAACTTGCCAATATATTGACCAGTGAGGACATACATTCCAGTCTGTTTTAGGTGAAAAAACCCATAGACTTATTCAAAAATCTGAAAAAATCCACCAACATTTTCCTATTAAACCACCAAAAATAGGAATAGTTAAAAATAGGAATAGTTAAAAATTTGTAGACTTTTCTAGAATACCATGTTTCAAAGTGTGACAGGAAAGTTGCCAGTTAAGGGAAGAAATGGATCCAGATAGTCACATCTAAGATACTTTAAAGGAAAAATTTGACTTGGTAAGTTCCTAATGAGGATTTTTTATTTGGAAACATACTTATGGCTTATGCTCATGTGACTGATGCATGTGCATCTCCTGAGACTAGTATAGGAGTGATTCCCTTGTTATTTACATCTTTTTCAACTTATTTAACCTCTCTTTGTCCATACTTTAAAACATATTTTCTAGAATATTATTTTCTTAGTGGAAAAATTCTAAGTCGGTGGAATTTACCATGAAATACAGTCTGGTAAAACTATTATGCAGAATCACATAGATGCGAGTCAGTGACCGACTGATCGTATAACGTGCAAGGTTTATATTTTGTTTTTGTTTATATTTCAAAAAATTAGAAAAAATCACACAAACATGGGCAGAATTTACAGAAAAAGGTTATATTATAAATATAATATAGGCCACAAAAATGTTTCCTCATTTCAAAATCTTGTAAATGGTTAGCTAATTGACGAAAAAACTGTATATTGGTCTCTTTTTCTCTGCCTCCTATTGTACTAATAACAGGTAAAAACAATTTTGAACTGATGGACATAGTTTAAGAACAGGTAAGCAAAGAGTGAGGGTGATTATTTTTGTCATTGTGCGAAGGTTATTCTTAGAGCTAACTCTCATGATTTTACCAACTAAAAGGCAGTGAATGAAAAGAAAAAAAATAATGGTAGACAACTAGACATAATAACTGGTGCTTACACTTCTTCCTTGGAAACTATTTGGAAATAAAAAAAAATTCAGTGACATTTTTTATCTCATTGAAGTTTTCACTCTGAATAATCATTCTTAGCTTGTTCATTGCATGGTTAAGGTTCGCTACACACTTGCATTTATAACACAGCGGGAAAAAAGCTCTTCTTAAAATGTGCTTACACTTGTGTTTTTTTATCGCCGAAGGAAAAATATATTGTGATTTTTCCTTCCACGATTAAAAATGTCAGTCTGCAGAAATTTCCAGTCTGTATTTGGTGCACAAAATACCACTTACCTTTTGAAAAAGCTGAAAAAATCCACCAAAAATTCCAATAATTTGGCTGATCCACCAACATTTCACCTATTTTTCTACCGAAAATTAATGGTAACATAGGAATAAATAGTTGAAAATCCACTGACTTAGCCAGAATATTATTTATAATAGAGAAAAATTCCACCGACATGTCAGTGGAATTTACCACGAAATACAGACTGCTGCAGAATATGGGAGATATTTGGGATATTCTCTCCGAACAATTTTGAATTAATTCCTATATTTACATTAGTTTTGCTACAAACAGAATAAGAGATCTCTACGAACACTTTAACAGCCCGTCTGTATTTCATGGTAAATTCCACCGACATGTCAGTGGAATTTTTTCCCCTTTAAAATAATATTCTAGCAATGTCGGTGGATTTTTAGCTATTTATTCCTATGTTACCATTAATTTTTGGTGGATAAATTTGAAAAATGTTGATGGATCAGCCAAATTATTGGAATTTTTGGTGGATTTTTTCGGCTTTTCGAAAAAGTCGGTGGAATTTTGGGCAACAAATACAGACTGGTTTAACAGTTTCTGCAGACTGGTAAAAATGTAAGTGTAAACACATTTTAAGAAGAGCTTTTTTTCGGCGCTGTTAAAAATGAAATTGTGAAGTCAGAGGAGTTCAGTGCACAAAATACAAACTCCTAGTTCAGGAGTATGTACCAAGTCGCCGATTAATTGTCGACTTAAAATTTGTGAAAATAAGTATCTTTCACATACATAGACTACTAATGAGCACTTAAATAAGATTTAAAATTAAAATTGGTGACTCATAATCATAAACAGCGGAACCGCGCTGTTTCTGTTGAAATGTAAACAAAGCCGCCATTTTGTTTTGATATTACGCGCTCATAGATGTAGCTATAATTCAAATTGTGTATCAGTTTTCTGTTTTCAGAGTTCTTTTGTTATGAATGATGTGGTCACTACTTGTCATTTTAATTTGATGCTCTCTGACTAATTATCGAAAAAAAACAAATGAATAACTATGAAAGAAAGTATGTCTCTCTCAGGCTCTCTGTGATTGGCTGGTATCAGTTGTATGCCTCTCTCTGATTGGCTGATACGCTCTCAATTAATTTAGGTAGTTATAATAATATAGGTATATTGACGACTGTCGACTTTCAAAATTGGAATTAAATTATGACGACTGGCGACTGCATTACTAATTTTAGTTAACTTATTTTGAGAAAAAAGATATATTGGCGACTCAATGAACATTCTCTGAAACTAGGTACAAACTGGGAGGACCATGTTTCAAAGTGTGGCAGAAAAGTTATCAGTTAGATGAGAAAATGGATCAAGGTCACCACACTTAATGTACTTTGAAGAAGAAATAGGACTTCTTAGTGAAGATTTTACACTTGAAAACATCCTCATGCATCATGTCTGATGCATGTATATCACTTCCGTCTTCCAGTCGGTATTTCGTGGTAAATTCCATCGACATATCGGTGGAATATTTTCCCCTTCGAGAATAATATTATGGCAAAGTCGGTGGATTCCTAGCTACTTATTCCTATGTTACCATTAATTTTTGGAAGAAAAATGGGTAAAATGTTGGTGGATGACCGTGGATCCCATGTTTTAAAGTATGGACAAAGTCGCCAGTATATTGGCAACTTTTGAGGGGTTAAATAAGTTGGAAAACCTGTAAATAAAAAGAAATCACTCCTAAAATAGTCTCCAAGAGATGCATATACATCAGGCATGAAGCTTAAGGATGTTTCCAAGTGTAAAATCTTCACTAGGAACTCAAATTTCTCATTTTAGCATCTTAAAATGTTAAATGACGGCGACCTGGATTCATTCTCTCACTAAACTGGCGACTTTCCTGCCACATATTAAAACATGGGTTATTTACAGGTTTTTTAACTTATTCCACCCCTCAAAAGTCGCCAGTATACTGGAGACTTTGTCCATACTTTGAATTTGAAACATGGTGAGAACAGAGAACTGAGAGGAGACTCAGGAGAGCATACTTTTTCTTGTATATTACTATATAGGTACCTACATTACTTGAATTATAGATATAGTAGTTAAGTAGCTAGGCTAGTTAATAATATTACTCATTGTAATTTTTTTTATAATTATAATATTATTTAGTGGCAAAACCAGAGATCTCAAAATACTTTAAAAATAAGAAATTCAGCAAAATTACTCATTAAACCTATCTTCAGAAGTTCAGTCTAACAAAAATATAATTTTATGAGCAAACAGACATGCATGTTATTGCATGACATCCCCTAAGTTCCTAACCATCATGTATTGTAGAGTAGGTAATGGAAATTGTCAGAAAAAGTACAACGTTGCACGCTTGAACCGCAACGGCGCTACCAACACCAGAGATATCAATCAGCAAACAATTAAGAGCTGAAATATGACAAATATTAACTAACACGTTATTTCAGATAAATAATACAAACAAGTCTACTATATACACCTAACTGTGCATTCATCATATAAGTAATGAAGAACACGAGCACCAAGTTCAAATATGTATAGGCTACCTAATCAGTTATCACGGTTAAACACCTGGATAATTATTTAGCAATTTACGACATTTTATAGAAATAACAGTGAAAGTAAACGAAAATATAACATTACTATATACTTACTTTTATGAAGGAGAAGCTACAATGTAGACTTACGAGTACATATTGGTGTAATTCCAATAAATGGCTACACGTTCAACAAACCATCTTCTCCAATATTACTGAATGGCCATGGCTGAAACACATGAAAAGCAGCAGTGTTGCCATATGCCCTTGCACATCACGCTATATTACAAAAATATTATTAATTAATCTTACTAATAAAGATATAATTATTTTAAATTGTGATTTCTAATAAAAGTTTATATCAAATAAAATAATTTTAATATTTAATCAGTGATACTAGAATTCAAAATATTAAATAAGTACAGAATAAGCAATAGTGTTGCCATATGCATGAAATTATTGGTCACTTAGCATTATTGAAAAATGGTTTTCCGCAAAGCTAATACTATTCACAATATATATTTATTATTTATTTATCTAATTATCCTATGGGAAATTGGTCGAGCAATAAATCATAAATATTATTTGGAATGATATATATAAAAGTCTCACGCTCATCATCAGTGTTGCCATATACCTACATGATTATCATTTAGATATCATTTAAAATTATTGTTATAGTAATAGCCTGCCTAGCAAATGCAACAAATGCAACTCATTGGGATGGAATACAGTATCTAGGTACATGAAAATAAATATTGATTGAAATAAATTGTTAATTGGATATACAAACTATTAGCTTCGTTGCCAATAAATATGCCAATTGCAGAGGCCACATATTTTTTATGAGAAGTGTCTAAATAATACATATATTTATAAATTTGTATAATTACAGTTTGTTCATTTATATAGAATGTCTTAGTGCGAACACGATTAATACCATTTTATCTGAACAGTTTTTAGTTAGGCAGATACCATGGCCAACTATAGACGGCCTTACAGATACTAAGTTCAATTTTTTACAAAGTCAGGAATTCAGATTTACATAGGTACTCAAAGTTTATCGAACTAATTTAGCCTTCTGTTGATGTACTAAATCTAAATGTATCTATAGAATCTATTGACGATTCTTTATATTTAAGGGTCCCCTCCAAGCAAATTTTTTATAGCTTTAATTAACGAGCCTATATTGTTTCTTATCATTTTTATGCAAACCCCATGAAATTTGATGGTATATTTTTAATTTGTTATAGCTACTTTTAAATATCTTCATTGTCAAAACTCTGCTATAACTATTTCACTTCCGACTTGTTAATTTTTAGTCTGAAGAAAAAGAATGAACACCATTTGTTTTGATTGTCAACTAGGTAGGTATTAGGTATAATACTTCTATTTAATATTCGTGTAAGGGTACACTAGCGGATAAACTTATTGTAAAAAAGTTTATACACTTCAAGAAACCATTAATATCTTAAACGAAGGCCGACAATGCATTGTTTGTATATAAAATTAGAATTTGAAATCAAAACAAAGAGTGTATAATATTCTTCCATCAGTGTCCGGTTAGTGATTTGTACGATTATATTGTTGCACACAATAATATTGAAAACATTAAAAGCTAATAATATAATATTTATAGTGAACCGAATTGTATGCAGTTTGCAGAATATGATGCTCCTTTCAACCTTTTTCAACTTTTTCAGCTGATTAGTCTTACAATTGGGGTTACAACATGATTGTACATACAAAAATTCCTCTTTCTGTCGTATCCTCATATAAATATTTCTTATTATTAAAAATATGCATATATGTACTAAAGTATATAACTTGGACACATATATAAAATGAATTTTGCAACTAATAATTAGAAAGGCATTTACCTGGAATCTTTTACAAGTAATTGCAGTTCTGAATGTAACACATGAACTATATAAAAAATCGTCGATCCAAAAATTTAAATATCATCATTCTGCTTCCAGGAAATTATAGTGAATATAGAACCATGCTATCATGAAGAGTTTGTTTCATGTAAATTGATTAATTTTTGAAGGAGAAGCAATTATATAGTGGCATAATAAGAAAATATTACTTGACCATAAAAAATTCTTATTTTTGCCAATGAAAAATTAAATATCCATTTTTCTATTTTCTATCAATTATAGTAAATATACGGTATGCTATTTAGAGGTTATTTCATACAAGTTGATTCACTGTTGGAGAAGGAACAATAATTTGTAGTGTCTTTACCGGATATATTTATAAGTCCATACTCCATACGTAACTATCTTATACAATTTTGACATTCAAAAATTTAATTTTCGACATTCTGCATTATAGAATGTGTAGATTAATTAAATTTGTTTCAAGAAAAATGGAAATGAAGCTGGTTCCCCCTCATCTCAATATTTTTCTTGACGGGAACCATAAAGTTCTCGTGATAGGGGTGGAGTGTGGGAATCGATTCAACTGGGATAGAGTCAGATCAGGAGTCCAGGCCAGCCTCCTTTAGGATACCTTCGATCGTAAAATTGTTTATAAATAACAATTTGAAGTTCCTTAGGGTACGTACACGCTACAAGCGGAGTGTCATTAATGTTGTTGTTTTTATGGAGCGCCGCTCTGCTTGCAGTGTGGAAAAAAAAAACGAAAAAAAAACCTGGAGTGGGCACATATTGAAATGGATGAGGTGATGACAATGAGCGGAGGAGAATTGACAAGAAGGGTCGCAGAGAGAGTGGAAATAGAGTGGCGGGAGGAGATGGAGGAAAAGAACACGCCTTGGCTATACCGAAGACATAAGACTGAAATGAGCGAGGATGATTATGAAGGAGGAGAGGGGTCGAGATTGTGGTTTGGTGCAAGGACGAATTGTCTATGGCTTGGAGACAGGAGAAGAGTGGAGGAAGATAGGTGGAGGACCTGAAGCCTTTTCTGATGGAGTGCGAGGCTTTGGAGGTGGAGAGGGTGGAGACGGTTGAGCAGCAGAGATCGAAGGTAGAGAGGGAGGAGGAAGTCATGGAGGTGCTTTTGTTCGAGGAGGAGGAGAGGCAGTAGAAGATCACTGTTTTGGTGAGCATGTGAAGGAGGAGAACGAAAATGGAGAGAGCAGGATTGGATGAGGCAGAGTTAGGATGATGAACTGGAGTAGCAGAAAGGCGAATCCGACTACAACTGATTATGATGATACGAATCTCTGCATACGAATACCAAACATCATTAATGGCGCTCCGCTTATAGTGTTTTTGTGATCCTAGAGTGGCAGAACATCGTTGAAAACAAAACATTCGTGACTAAGCCTGCAGCCTGAAAAGCTGGTCCAGGTGGAGACTTCTGTGACATGATTCTGGAAAGTCATGTCTTAGTCCACAGTGGTGAGGATAGAAGGGTGTGTGTTTTCTATTGTATATGGAGGACTTCTGGGGAAGACATTATGCAGTTTGAGTAAAGTCAGTCCCCTACACTCAGAGAAATTCTGATGCACCCAGGTGTTTGGATTCACCCTATGGCTAGGTCTTCAAGGCGAAACACTTTAGTGCATCATCTTAAATTTTCCTTTGCTTAGATGATGTGAATAATTTCGTCATCATTTAAACAAACTTATAGCTGAGACACTAAAGTACATCGAACTGATGCACTTTAGTGCATCCAAACTATAGTTTGATGCACTTAACTGTTTCGTTCTGGAGACAAAGCCATAGGGTGAACTCGAAAAACCTGCCCAGGATGCATTAGTTGGAGTAGTTTATTTTTCTCGGTGTAACCTCTGAGGATACTGCTGGAAGTGAGTGGTTGGCAGCAGTACGACGAACAGAGTTTGTCAGAATTTTCTAATATTCTTCATTCCAATTAAAGATAGTTTTGGAAAGTAAAACGATAATTTCTTTTGGAGATTTATTTCATTCAATAACTAATTACAAATATGAAAATTTGAGATTGCCTATCTAATCTACACAACAATTTTGACCAGACTAACATAAAATGAGACATTTTAATATGATTTTATTTTAATATGATAATATATGCTCTAAGTGCTGGGTGACTCAAAAAGATTTACCTATAATTTCTAAATTAATATTAACCTAGTGTTATCATGTTATGTAGTGTGCCTTCAATATTTTTAGTTTTCGACACCATGTATCTAACAATGTCCACCTAAATCTTCAACCATTAATTTCAAGTATTTTAGAAGATATGTTTGATAAGGTGAAGCTTGACCAGATTGTTGTCCTCAAGAGCTATTTTATAGAATGTAAGTTTGGCAAAATGTGATTTTCATTGTCGTTAGCACCAAGGATATCACCAAACAGCTCAAGTTGTACCGCAGAACCTTTTCAACAACATGATCATTCAGGCACAATCACCTTTAAACCAATTTCAGGAAGAAACCGGTAAATCCCACCAAAACTGTAAATTCTGCAATAAAGAAGCGAATTGACCTAAATCCAAAAAGAAGTAACAGAAAAATTGGGACACAGAGGTTAATTTTCAGATGCTTAATGCAGAAGCTTATAAATGAGGACCTAAAATTAACTCCAAAAGTCTAGACAGCCAATGCCAGAGGCTACCGTGTTGCAAAAGTTCAAACGATCCGCATTGACGGGTTTTGTTTGGTTTGAAGGGATGACAATCACGATGGAGACTGTCACCAATAGTCACTAACATAGAGACTATGCTCATAGCTCTGGGGAAGTATTAAGAGCCATTTGGGAATAATAAAAAACGAAGCTTCAATTCGTTCCGACCACAATCTGGAGTCTTGGGTTCTGAATTTACTTCTTCATGATTCTGTCGAAGAATATTTTTATTTATACTTTTGTTTCATTTAAATTAATTTTTTCTCATGGGTAAATCTTTTTGGTCACCCTGCATGACCTACCTAATTAAGAATTTGTGTCGTTAAATTATGACTAGAAATAATATCATTTTTAGGTCACGTCATTTCGGATCTAAATTTTTATTTGAAATTCTCGCTCTAAAACAATGAAAGATTTGACATTTTAAACTTATAATAATATATTAACTAATTAAGGCTTATAATATCTCATCATTTGCTGCCATTAGTTTCTTATATTACTATAAACATTGATAAATTAGGTAATAGGACATAGTTTCCCTTAGATAATTTAAAACACTGAGAGATTTTAATTAAAACATGGATAATATTCTGAACTATCATCATCAACAGAATTACTTACATTGACTTGGGAATAATTATCTTGAGGTTCAATACATCTTGATTAGAATCGATATGTGTTATTTTATTAGATGCCCTTAGATTTTAGATAAAAAAAAGGTGGCGAATTGCATGAATTTTAATTTAGTAAAAAGAATTAAGTATAATTCTAGTTGAAATGATGAAAAACTTTCAGATAATTTTTCTGAAATTACAGTCAGCCAAGAATATTATGGGAATTGGGAAAGTAGTATTTCAAATTAAAACTCATATAAAAGTTATTAATTAAGTTATTAGTAAGCATGCCACCAAACGAGAAACAAACACCGACATAAGGATCATTTCTGCATATACATTCCATATATATATTAGAATATCAATTTTTCAACACATATGTAGCTAGTTTTTCCAACAAAATTTCCAAACGCTAATGTCGATTAAACATTAGGAGAAAGAATTGATCATCACAATGCAAAATAATAAAGTTGAAGAACATCAACCTTTAAAATTACAGTTAATTCAGTAGGAATAATCTCGACTAGTTTATACCACATTGTTGTCTGATTGGTACCTATAAGTTGAGACTCAGATATCATATATTTATAACCACCCACTTTGACGTCATTATATAAGTCTCCACCCACTTTGACGTCATAATATAAGTATACACCCACTTTGACGTCATTATATAAGTCTCCACCCACTTTGACGTCATAATATAAGTATACACCCACTTTGACGTCATTATATAAGTCTCCACCCACTTTGACGTCATAATATAAGTCTCCACCCAGTTCGACATCAAAATCTAAGTCTCCATCCACTTTGACGGCAGAATCTAAGTCTCCATCCACTTTGACGTCAAAATCTAAGTCTCCACCCACATTGACGGCAAAATCTAAGTTTACACCCACTTTGACGTCAAAATCTAAGTCTCCACCCACTTTGCGCGATAATCAAGTCTACCTCTATATGATAACATCACAAATTCTTACAACTTTGACATCATAATCTAAATTTTCACCTACTTTGACATCATTATTCATGTCTTCACTTATAACAAAGACACCATGCTATGAATTCCAAAACTGTGACGTCAGCATCTAAGTCTCTGCCAGCTTTTAAGTAACTATGGCGTAACGGACACGCCTACCCAACAGAGTTAAGGCGGTGCATTACGTCACAGTAACGATAGAATACAGCACACGGTTCAATCTAGGTAGTACCTAACCTACATAAGGTGTTTTCCATCTCTAAGCTCAATAACTTTCGCTAAGAGAATTCATTACGCGAGGGCATCCACCGGGCACAGCAACCACCCATGATGGATGAGTCTTCTCCTGATCTGATGTCAGTCCCACCAGGGGGAATATGGTGGACACTATTGCTATCTTGGGGGGAGAGGTCACTGTTGGTTGAGCCTTTGTTATCCTGTAGAAAGAAAATGGCGCGTATGTAGTACAATAATATTACTTTTTCAGTACATTTATCTATATAGTATTAGTTTCAAAACTACAAAAAATTGAGATAAGGAATTTTTTTAGTAGAAAAAAAATATATATATATTCAACGTACAGAATTCTCCGCTCAACAACATACATACGTAGACGCAAAAATTTTCTACAAGCTGAATCATAATAGGAAAATTATTAATTTAACGTCATTTTATATTTTCATCTGAAATATACATATATAGGCTTTCTGTTTATAATTTATAAATATTTAAATGTAAATAAACCTTTATAATTTGGAAATCGTGTTATTGCAATTGATAAAGAAAGTTTCAAGAGTTTATTTTTAAAAAAATAATGCTTTACTTACCTTATCAAAATGTCCATTTCTAACCAACTGAAATAGAAAATAATTAATATTAGTACAGTATATAAAATAGTAATAAATTGGGTGTTAGAAATTAATCAGTTTTAAGCCTATAATAATTAGGAATACGTCACCCATCTAATATCTAATATGAAATAACATTTTTGGTCACTTCTGACAATTGTATGTTATTGTCCAATAGTCTAATTCCGTACCTATAAGTTACCTATCAGGTTACTTTCTGATTACAAACCTATAAGTTACCTGTTGTCAGGTTACTTTCTAATACCAGACCAATAAGTTACCTATCAGGTTACTTTCTGATTACAAACCTATAAGTTACCTGTTGTCAGGTTACTTTCTAATACCAGACCAATAAGTTACCTATCAGGTTACTTTCTGATTACAAACCTATAAGTTACCTGTTGTCAGGTTACTTTCTAATACCAGACCAATAAGTTACCTATCAGGTTACTTTCTGATACCAGACCCAATAAGTTACCTGTTGTCAGGTTACTTTCTGATACCAGACCCAATAAGTTACCTGTTGTCAGGTTACTTTCTAATACCAGACCTATAAGTTACCTGTCAGGTTACTTTCTGATACCAGACCCATAAGTAACCTGTTGTCAGGTTACTTTCTAATACCAGACCTATAAAGTTACCTGTCATGTTACTTTCTAATACCAGACCTATAAAGTTACCTGTCATGTTACTTTCTAATACCAGACCTATAAGATACCTATCAGGTTACTTTCTAATACCAGACCTATAAGTTACCTGTCAGGATACTTTCTAATACCATACCTATAAGTTACCTGTCAGGTTACTTTCTAATACCAGACCTATAAGTTACCTGTCAGGATACTTTCTAATACCATACCTATAAGTTACCTATCAGGTTATTTTCTAATACCAGACCTATAAGTTACCCGTCAGGATACTTTCTAATACCAGACCTATAAAGTTACCTATCATGTTCCTTTATAATACCAGACCTATAAGTTACCTGTCAGGATACTTTCTAATACCATACCTATAAGTTACCTAGCATGTTACTTTCTAATACCAGACATATAAAGTTACCTGTCATGTTACTTTCTAATACCAGACCTATAAGATACCTATCAGGTTACTTTCTAATACCAGACCTATAAGTTACCTGTCAGGATACTTTCTAATACCATACCTATAAGTTACCTAGCATGTTACTTTCTAATACCAGACATATAAAGTTACCTGTCATGTTACTTTCTAATACCAAACCTATAAGTTACCTGTCATGTTACTTTCTAATACCAAACCTATAAGTTACCCGTCATGTTACTTTCTAATACCAAACCTATAAGTTACCTGTCATGTTACTTTCTAATACCAAACCTATAAGTTACCTGTCAGGTTACTTTCTAATACCAAACCTATAAGTTACCCGTCATGTTACTTTCTAATACCAAACCTATAAGTTACCTGTCATGTTACTTTCTAATACCATACCTATAAAATACCTAGCATGTTACTTTCTAATACCAGACCTATAAGTTACCCGTCATGTTACTTTCTAATACCAAACCTATAAGTTACCTGTCAGGTTACTTTCTAATACCAGACCTATAAGTTACCTGTGTGAGTTCCTTGGCTATCTCAATGAAAAGTTTCTCTACATTATCAGCTTCTTTGGCGGAGGTTTCAATGAAGTACATATTGTGTGAGTGAGCGAATTCTTCCCCCACATGTGTTGGCAGTTCCCTATCTTCTCTGTCTGTCTTGTTACCTGAAACAAACAATAACACCACTTTAATATATCAGAAGAGTTATCTAATATTATTTAAAAAAATATATACAGAGAAAAACTAATACACTGCATTAGATCATCAAACTTAAGGTATGGTTACTATGGATGCGTATTCAAGCGATTTTTCACACTAACGACTTTGATGAAATCGGATGAAAATCAAACTCATACTTTCAAATGGGAGTGGTTACAGTGGCAGCGATTTGGTCGTCAGAATACGTACTAAGTCGGCAGAGCAACTTCAGCGTTCAGATGAGTTTGATTTTTCATGCAACTAGCGACAGATTCGGTAATTTTTTTTTAAATCGCTTGAATACGCATGCATAGCAGCCGTACCCTAATGCTTCTTTATTTTCCTGTAGCTAATTAATCACTTAATTCAAACTCTATCATTTGAAAATTTGAGACATGAATCGAAAAATGGTAGCAATATTGGAACCTGAATAACATATTACAAACAGGTAGAATTCAACTCCAGATGGAATGTTGAAATTTTAATCTATTTGTAATACATATTTTATTTATTGTTTGGTCTTTCCATTCTTTCTATCTAGAATGTTTAAAAAGTAACACATATTTAAGCTACATCATTTTTGCTCAAAGAAGCAGTTTAGCCTCATGATCAGAGAGCTAGGTTGTGGTGAATATTGATACCATTACCGAGGTGTATATCTCACAGTAAAGACTATAGTTCCAATGTTCTCACCCACTAACACCCTCAAGACTTTACAACTGGCGTACTGCTCTATCTCTCTCAGCCAATCGGGCAGACAGTCGAAAGAGGGTTGTGACGATATGTCGTACACTAGGATGAGAGCGTGTGCTGAGCGGTAGTACGACTGCGTGATGGAACGAAAACGCTCTTGCCCCGCCGTATCCCATATCTGCAACTGGGGATATGGGATAGACAATAAAAGGTAAGTGATAGTGTTAGTAAAACGATAATTCTTTATATCGATAACCACTACAATATCTAAAGTATCAATAACTCTTTTTACGATACAGATAGGCCCCGCTTTTATAAAAGTGGTAATAATTGCGAGACATGTCTCGATATTATTACCGTTCGTAGATATAGAAAACGGAGACATTGTTTTGTGGTGATTGTTTCACGGTAACTATAATCAACATCAAAATTATTATCCCAATGAAGTAATAAGAAGCAATTGGTTCAGAAATTCAAATGTCCCATTTTAGGGTAAGTTCCATGTTATCGCATGGTTCCATATTTTCGGGGATGTTAATATATATAATCATTATTTAACTTTTATTTAAATTGGTATCAATGATACCAATTAGAATAATAATTATTATATTTTCTTTTCTGATGTGTCCGAAAATGTAGAACCGATCAGTAACTTGGAACTTAGTAGTACCCTACTACCAAAGATATTTCACAGAGCATAAAATTGCTGTTTTTTCAATGTTACACAATTATATAAATTAAGTATCTATTAATTAGTCACCTATACTTAATGAGAGTAAAGCTATGGTTGGATTTTATAAACCATTAATAAATTCTCTACTTTAAACTTTCACCACAGTCACGTAGCATCAACTATTCCTGGCAACAAACACTGAAACACTGTTTATTAATAGGCTTTTGTAGTACTCTAACCAAAAATATTATACTTATCTTTGCTCTAATTCTAAAACAAATTTTCTTTAATTATAACTCATAGAAAATGAGATGTATAATAAAGGTTTGACAATTATATATTTCTTGCTAATTTCCCCACTTTAATTACCGTTTGGAAATAAAACTGAGTTGTGATTTGGTAATAAAAGTGGGGCCTGCCTGTAATACATTATAGTAAAGGGAGAACACTACGTTAATTGGAGTTTTTGATTAGTATGGTATTCGTAATAAGCATGCTATTATATATTAATGCAAAGACTCACTCAATACTCACTTTAATTTTCTCTCCTTCTATCTCGACGGTTTTTATCATAAAATCGACTCCAATGGTCGCTCCCTGACCAGGAGGGAAAAGACCCTGGGGGATAATAAACAATTTATAGTTACGCTATTTATGAGTGTATTAAAGAGAGATTATACAGGCTGTTTCATATCAGATCCGAAAAAAATGTAACAGCTTGCTTAAAACGCAAAACAAAAACGTTTCAAGAATAACAAAATTTCAAGATATTGACTCCCTGATTCTATGATAATTTTTAACATTATTCTTTATTCATAAATGTTTCCTTATAATTTTGAACCAATTGAGTTGCTCTGATGTTTACAATTTAGCTACGGATGGATTCAGTCCGTCCCTTCAAGCTAAAAGTTTCATGGGAACCTATATAACATTTAAAATGGACTATATAATTGTGAAATAATAACTACAGAAATGACATCCTTGTTATTTAGATTTAATTGTAACGAAAGCAAGAACGGAGGAGGAAGAAGAAGAGAGAAGGGAAATGCAGTGGAAGGCAGAAAGAGAAGAAGAAAAAGGTATTTACCAGAAGATTTTCCTATATTAATTATAGAGAATATAGCGCTTTTATATCGTAGGATATTAGGTAGATTGTTTACAATTCAGCTGTAAATCTGTAAACAATCTTTCAGTTGTAAACAAGCTAGCGGCAAACACTTCGAACAATTATATTGTAGATTTAGTAGAACAAGACAGATTAAGGTTTGTTAAGTTTAATTTCCACTACTAACCATCTGTTAGAAATGTAAGCACTTGTGAATATGAGTCATTTTAAAACTAGTAACTACAAATGTTAGTATCTTGAAGACTAAGTAGATTCGATACTTAAAGTTTTCGTGAAACAATGTTCGTTTCAGGTGAAATTCCTTAGCTATGTTTACCAAAAAATATTTTAGAATCAGGCTATCAATTATCTCACTAACGAAGCATTTCAACACATTTTGTTATTCTTGAAAAAAAAATTGTTTCGGATCTGAAATGAAACATTCGAATATATGTGAAAGTCAGCAATTTTTACATCTCCTCTCAAAAATTCGACCTTCACTTACTAATCGTTCCACTACAATGCACCAACCTTAGTCATCATAATCCACCAGTTCCACATCCAGCCACCAATTTTTATACCAACCAATCCGTTTCTCCAACTACATTCCACCTTCACAATTCCATCCACCACCACAACATTGCTCTGGCAGTGTTACCCCGAGACACATTACTACCTGGCCATTCCCTTTACCCACCTGTGTGAACCTCCTGACGAGGCAAGTTTTTCCCACCCCTGCATTTCCTATCAGCACCACCTTGAAGAGGAACTTGTAGTCTTCCATCGCGAGTAGAAACTCCTGACACAAACTGAAACAGAAAAAAGGTAGTTAGCACTGGTAGTTTAGTTAAAATAGGCATTTTGAGTGTACTCTAATTATATATTTTGGCTAAATAACTCCAATTAGAGCATTTAATTAGGTAATACTTCGTATATTCATTACTCCTATAAACGTTTTATAAAAATATAAACTCCAGCTGACCCATGAAATTTCAAGATGGTCCCATCTCCACCGCTATGGCGGGTGGCGATTGTCATCGACTAAGTCCTGCGATGACAACCAGGTAGCAATGTTTCTCGGGCCAATATTGGAACAACATTGGCCCAAGAACCTGAGTGCCTGAGACTGGAGTTAGAAATACGTCACCCCGCGTGAACCTGTGGGTTCATAAACTTCTTAATAACCCTGGTGAACAGTGAGACAGTTCAGACAGCTATTGAGAGAACCCCTAATCTATGTATTCGTCTCGTTATATACTCGGGGGATTCTTGTAAGCTCCTCCTTTAGCCAACCCAAAAGATGCTTCTCTTCTCATTCCTCCAATTTCTATTGGCAATCAACCACCAGTGGGCAGTCTTCAAATTTGCCTTCAAAACCAATAGGAACTCTCTAACTCTCAATTAACTTTTCTCATGAGTTCTTGCCCATCTCCTTTATTAAGTCAAAGACGATACATTACATTCAAAAATTTAGGAATACGATACCTCCAAAGCTCATTAATTCTATAGAGTTAACAAGAGAAAGCCTTCTGTCCTAAGATTAAATCACTCTCGTCAATTTATTCTGTGTAACATTATTGGAAAAGATTTACCAACTCTAACAAAGTAATAAATATTATTGTCAAATCTTTTCTTTACACCCCAACACTTCAGCAGAAGGGAAATATGAAAAAAACATTGCCTTATTTCAAATTACAAAAATAGGTAAATTCTAATAAAAAGAGAATCTGAATATTTTACAATTAAAAATACTCTCTCCAGGACATCTCATCGATAATATCGTAATGGAATAGTTGCAAACATCCAATAGATGATATCGCTAGGGAATAACCCATCGACAATATCGCTAGGGAATAACCCCATCGATAATATCGGTAGGGAATAACCCCATCGATAATATCGGTAGGATAACCCCATCGATAATATCGGTAGGGAAAACTCCCATCAGCTCTCATCGATAATATAGCAAGGGAATATTCCCCGAAAATCCCATCGATCCAGTGGGCCTAATTCGAGCCACTCTTTTTACTCTCCTCTCCAATATCTCGACACTAAAAATAAACTGGGGATGGTTTGACACGCCTCATCAGCATAGCTTATATACGCCTCATCAGCATAGCTTATATACGCCTCATCAGCATAGCTTATATACGCCTCATCAGAATAGCTTATATACGCCTCATCAGCATAGCTTATATACGCCTCATCAGAATAGCTTATATACGCCTTCTTATGCACTGACATGATGTGAAACAACTGAAAAACACGGTGCCGCTTCCATTCCATTTAATGAAATGAGATATAAATTTGAAATTATCCATCTGATTTACATGATTCATATCTTTTTAGATTGGTAGGAAACTAGGAATGGAATCTAACGATTTTTATTAAAGGTCATCTCCTGGCACCGAAGAAAATGAGTTTATTATATAATATTATAGAACAAAAGTCTACGATCATTATTCTGCAAACCGCATACAATTCGGTTAAGTATATAACTTTTATATATTTTTAAAGTTTTTCATACTCTTTGTACAGCAATTCTACGATACGCAAATATGACGCTGAAGAAAAAGATTGTACACTCTTTGTTTTGATTTTCAATTTGAATTTTATAAACAAACAATGCATTTTCGGCCTTCGTTTCTCTTATTCTATAATCTATACCTTTACACGAATATTTATTATTGGATTGATTAAACCTACCTAGCATCCATAAAAAACACACTGTGTACATTCTTTTTCTTTGGACTGAAAATTAGCAAGTCGGAAGTAAGACGGCTAATGTAGAGTTTCGATCATAAAATTTTTTAAAAGCATATAAAATTAAAACTATGCTATCAAATTTTATGGGGTTTGCAGCAAAATGATAAGAAACATTAACCTCATTAATTAAAACAATAAAAATATTTGCTTGGAGGACCTTTTAGGATTGAAAAGTTACAATGAAGAAATAAAATATTTTATAGATAACAAAATTATAAATAACTAATTAAAATATAGAGTATATGAATTAAGATTAGATGTAATAAGAATAGTCTGATTTCATTTTCATTTCTTTTTAGAAATATGCTTCCAATATATTTTAAAGATCAAATTATTTCATTTACTTGATAGCGTGGCAACTGATTAATGACGAGCAGCCATTTAACTACGTGGCTTACTCTTTGTTCTAATTTATTATTTACATTACTCGTCAATCAAATAATCAAATCAAGTAATACTATCAAATTCATCATTGTACCAAATCACAAGGGAAATAAAAACCATCTAACTTAAATAAGGTGATTTTAAAATTCGTGATCAAACAAAGTTCTTCAATTCTAAATTGACAGTGATTTAGAATTCAATTAATAAATGCCTGTCTGTGCAGGAGTGCAACTTGCAACATAGGTTCAAACATTGGAGGTCGAGGGGTTTACTTTTTCACTGGCAAGCACAAGAACAACTAGACTTCTACTGGTTCTTAGTATCATTGTTTAACAAGATCAGAAGCTGTTCTGCAATATGCTTCAGTCGCTGGTTCGACTTCATCTTACCTTCTTCTACGGCTCTGACTCTACCTTAAAGATAACAATAATTGCCGTCAGGAAACTGCTGCTGATCCATTGGAATTGCAAGATCCAGCCACTCGTTCAGGTTCCAATCTGCACCGCTAGAGAGGATGGAGTGCTTCATCGAATGAGTCTTATAATGATGCCTAACGAGGCCAAGGTGAGAAAAAACTTCACCCTTTGGGGCCAGGATTGTTTATATGAGGATTTGGAATAGTTGTTTTATATGTTACTTGTACCATACAGAAGAATATACATGAAGTATATATTTCACTTTCTCACACCATAGTGATCACTGTAACCTAATATATTACAATTGTAGCTTTTCAATGCAATACAATGCTCAGGAGGTGCCTGAGAAAAGCAAGGGGTGTGCGAGCCTCTTAAATTGAATTACTAACTCTAGTAGACAGAGAGAGGGAGGAGTGTTCGAGTTAGAAAACCCATTCACGGATCTAACCTCCAAATTAAATACTCGGGGGATTCTTCCCAAACTCCTCCAATAGGTAACTCATTTCACCAAATTCTTTTGGTCCTCATTCCGTTGCAGGCTGTCCCCAATTACACTCTCGATCAATAATAATAAAATACCCCTTCTAATAAGTTCCTATATAACTTCCTCAATAATTTATGTTTAAGAGAACTAAAACATTCAAAAACTTAAGAAATACGATGTCTACAAAGCTTATTATTTCTGCATCTGGAACAAGAAAAGATAACGGGATTTAATGACTCGCATCAATGGCTTCTGTTTCTAACTGTTAAAACAACCGCTGAAATAAATAAGTTAAACAAATTCATTTTAGAGTTAAAAAGATATTTAACTACGAACAACTATTCAACCTGAAGATTATATAGCATCAAGTGTATAGTTCCATAGTAAGGAAGCTCTTCATCAGGACAAACTTACTGCTAAAATATTCCAAATAGGGACATTGGAAGGAACACTTTCATACATTTACATTCTAAATTTATTCATACACTTTCATATAATTTCATTCATACATTTTCGTTCAAAATTTATTCATACATTATACAGAGAGATTCGTTGATTTTCCGAAATTGATTTTTTTTCGGATTTTTTATTTATTTTATGTTTCATTGATTTTAACATTTTAAAAGTAAATAACAATTTTAAACAAAATTTAAAAAAAATATATGTATATTTTATAGTTCTAGGTAAATTCCCCCGCGGTAAATTCCACCTCAGTAAATTCCACCACTTAAAGGCTGGATTTCATTTACAGTAAGAATAACTTTAGATGAAACTGATTTAGAAAATGTTTTTCTTGGTGCTATCCGGACAATATTTTAGTAGTTAATTAGTTCATAAATTATCAATATAACTCAAGGTGTTAACATACATTGCCTTGATTACCTTCGCAAAATTGAGCAAGGTTATGATCGATCGGAATTTATTTGTAATCATAAATTAATTGTAATGTTGTTACTTGCAAATTACCTGAAATTTGGTGGGCCGATTCGTCATTATCCAGAAACCATTTTATTGAACTTCGGGAGCGATCTGGTCGAAGGTCAAGGTCACGAAAAGGTCAAAATGACAAAAAATATAGCGGCGGTGAAGTTAAGCGCTATGAGTGCCCGTTCTAGTTATACATAACTCAGTGTATCTATTTTTCCACTATCGCGTCTCAATCCCACAATATGCCTATGTAGTATTGTAAGTAGGTATTCAACACACGACATTTGGTCATAAATTTCACTGTTTTGCAGGTTTTCTTCCCTCTATCCTGATGATGAATAGACATCTTTCTATTCGAATTACCCTCGAATCTTTTCTTGTAATATTACTAGTTGGAAACAATTCTCCAACATGTTTGATCTCTTCAAGCAATTGTTTACCAGTTTGACGAAGTGTTTGACAGTGGCAACAGACTAATTAATTAACTTCTTGCAATATAACAGAGTAACTTGACACGCCTCTGTAACATTAGTCCTCTGGTTGGTTTCTATGTTGTGTAGTGCATGCGAGCTTTGAAGCTAAAGTAAAATAACTTAAAAATAGTTAAATGAATAAAGATATTATTCATTACAAAAATTACATTACAATAAAAATGGTATTTTACTCTCGGTGCTAAAATAAAAATGCATTACCTAAAAGAAACAAAATGTGAGCCAATTAATTTTGAAGCCAATTAATTATTTATATAATAATTTATTATTAAAATTAATTTTAAGAAAAATGAAATTATAATATTTGATCGAATTTTTAGATAGGGTCAGTTTCGAATTATTGGACCGTTCCACATTTTCGATCATATAAGAAAAAGTTATTGTTATAGAATTTTTTCCTATATGATCGAAAATGTGTGAGAGTCCAATTTCTCGTAACTTGCCCTACCCAATCATTGATTATTCCAGAACATTTATTAGGAAAAATATACGGCTAAGAAGACGCATTTTCCGATTTGGAAGCTATTCTCTGATTCAAATATTAAATCATAACCCACACGTACTCACCAATCTTGTAATTTCTCAGGTCATATTCACTGTGATAAGATTATATCTATTCTTCATTATCAGATGATATCCTATCTGAGTGGCGTAAGAAGAGCACACACACCGTCTGCTCACCACCTCTGCTACCCTCTCACTGCCGCCTAATCGTCTGCTAGAGGACAACATCAATCGATTTCGTGAACATCAATATTTAATGACTTGCAGAAACGTTTTAAAGCACGTTGTTCATTTTTCCCACGAACGTTTTTCAAGATAACGAAGTTGTGTTTCGTTGTTACTTGAGGTTATGTAAATAAATAGATAAAAGAAGTAATAAATAATATTTACAAAATGTAAAACAAGAGAAATAATAGAAACTGCCATTTCTATTCAAGCTTTCGATTTATTCAAAAATCATCCTCAGGAAACCTAATTTTAACTTAAAAGATACATAATTTATATTCTCTAATCTCCTATCTAGGATACAGACTATTTATAAATAAAACTTAATTCTATCTTTAATTACAATATGAATAAAGGTGAAAGTAATTCAACACAAAGGGGTTTCCTTCAGAAACCCCTTTACCGTTTTATCTAACCCTGAAAATAGTAAAATTTTAGAACATTCTTTCGACCATAATCATCCATTTTCAGAAAAAGATTTCAAAATTTTAACTACCTGCAATACTTTAGATTTGAGGACATTGGAATCAATTTTTATTTATGACCGAAAGCCCCAACACAATTCACAACGGGCTTCTACGGAATGATTTATTTTTGTGATTTTAATTTATTTTCATTTCGTTAGATGATAGAATTAATTAAGTTTTATTTATAAATAGTCTGTATCCTAGATAGGAGATTAGAGAATATAAACTGTGTATCTTTTAAGTTAAAATTAGGTTTCCAGAGGATGATTTTTGAATAAATCGAAAGCTTGAATAGAAATGGCAGTTTTTATTATTTCTCTTGTTTTACATTTTATTTTGAAATTGCGGTTCCCAAGGACAAAATATGTTACTTCAATAATATATGGTGACGTCATATTTTTGTGTCGTCTGCTAGGTACTATACCCGATTATGTTCCTGTACCGTGAAATACATTAGAATTTATCATTTATGCGCTACTTATAGCTTCACTTTTAGATTATAAAAAGATACCAGGAACTTACTGAACGTTATTCTGTAGTAATATTTTACGGATTATTAGCTATAATGTTCGAAATAGAAAAACATTCAATGGAATAATTTTCAATTTCTTATATTTTATACTTTTATGTCTAATATTAATTAGTATGGTGTAATTCCTCGTTCGATTTCACCATTTGAAGTAGTTTTTTGTATTCGCTAGTTTGTTGTTAATGCACAGTGCACACTGTACACGCAAAATGTGATTCAATCAGATGGTGCAGCATGCTGCAAGATTGTTGCCTAGTGTTGAACGGCTTCCCACCACCGGTGGAACAGATTTTGTTTTGCCGGTAACGAAGCGAAATTGTTATAGTATTGAGTGTAGAAAACAAATTTTTAAAGCCGGGATTCCACTGAGGCAACACGCAGCATGCGACTTCATTGTCTTTCAACAAGAATGTAGCATGCGGCTTTCAACAAAGAGACACGAAGCATGCAGCTAGACAACACCTTCGTTGCTTGTAGCATGCTGTATTCTCTGTTGCTGGATGCAAGACCAATTCCTTTTCAGTTCAACAAAAACGAAACCAGTTTCCAAACATTGATCGCCATTTATTGAGCGCCAATGCGATCAACTGAAACATGGAATATAGGTTTCAGAAAAATACTCATGTGAAGGTAGTGAAATATTATCGGAAGAATAAGAGGTCTTCATTTGTACTAGGCCTTTTTGTTTTGTCTTATATCTAATGTTATAATTTAATTAAAGGTATTATTAACAATACAATATTTTTGCATAAATTAATTTTACATATTTTTATTTATACGAGTTTTCTCTATATAATGATATAAATGTATAAAAAACAAAGATTTTATTAAATTATTTAAATAATTCTGTTTTATTTATACTCCATACTTTGACTATACATAATCTCCAAACATTTTAATATTCGTAAACATTTTCCAATCTAAATTTGTAAACAAAGAAAATGCGACATTGTTTGGCATTGTGACCGGACGTTTCGTTATAAACCGGACGATTCGTTACTAGGACATTTTGTTACCAGATCTTTCATTAATTTTTTAAACCGGGAAATTTTTTTTATTTGTTATGGGTTGCAGACCACAATTTATACAAATCCCATACATTTAATAATGTAAACTACTTTAAATTATAAGGTTTAACATACATTTTATTCGTCTGCTAAGTATCTGGTTACGTATTGATCATCATCAGATTTATTAAAATTAACAATCATCTCTTAATCTTTGATTAGAAAAGTTGTAAGTGAAAATATCTTGGATACTAATAGATATAGAAGGTAAATAACAATAATTCTATTTTATTTTTCCTCATAAAATCGTATATGAGGGTCAGTTCGAGAACTCGCTTAAGCTGCATGTTTACATTGGTAAAATCTATTGTTTTTGATATTTCCGAAAATGTTTTATCGTTAGGGTAAAGATTCAATTACCAGATGTAATATGTTACCGAATGAAAATAACATAATTAAAAAAACATAACCTTCCGCAAATTTGCGATGACAATAAATATTTTCGATGGTTCTAGGAATATTTTCCCGCGGAATTTTGCCAGACGGATTTTTGCCCGGAGGAATTTTCCTCGTGAATTTAATATTTCTAGGTTTAAATAGGTAAATTGTAAGTTAAAAGTTTAAAATGTGAGATTCAATTCACATAAAAATATATCGTACTAATTTAACTTTATCATATTGTACTATAACAAGTTTTATTTAACTAATATTAAATAACCATGGAAATTAAAATAAAATGTATTTTGAATGTATTAAGATAATTACTGAACATCATACATATACATATATTCTAACATTCTTGTAATTCACTTATCAAAGTAATTGAAAAAAAAGGTTAACCTAACTAAAAATAATTCAATTTCTTAGCTAATTTAAGAAAGAAACTATATAATCGTTGCAATTTAACAGTTATTATGAATGGTATTATACGACTTGAAAAAGTGGGATCAGTTGGTTCCTGAAGTTTGCTCTATCACAGCTATTGTCTTATCCCTTTCACAATGGAACACGTGGAAAAGATATCATTATTTAAAGAAAAATCCTATTAATACTTAATGTAAGACTGAAAACTATGAAATCATTAAAGAAATCATTGAACATATTAATGAAAATATAGTCGTATCTCGTCACGAAGTACTGTACAGTTGAAAAAAGTCGTAAGTTAAATTACAAACAACAGTTAAGAATACTAAATTATAGTATTTTGAAAATAGAAAATCATATGGTATTATTTTAAACTAAACTACTGTCAAAATATATAACAGTCTAATTATAAGATGTTCTGTAATTATTTTAAGTAAAACCATATTCATTTTATTTTCAATTTCGTGGCTATTTTTACATTGGTTGAATAAAACTGGTTATAGTACAATATGTTAAAGTTACATTAAAATGTTTAATGTAACTTTAAGTTGCATCTCACATTTTAAATCTTTAATTTACATTCTACCAATTTAAAGCTATAAATATATAATCCACGGGGAATATTCCGCCGGGCAAAAATCCGCCTGGCAAAATTCCACTCTGGCAATATTCAGCCGGGCAAAAGTCCTGTCACCATTTTCGATCATAAAATATTTTAACTATATTTTATATTTTAATTCTCATATAGTATTTTTTTCTAATAAAAAATTATAATGTGAAAAAATGTAATACATATTTAAATAAATATTTATTATGTATGAGATTGGTAAAATTATAAGTATATAACTGATTTCAAATTTTAAAAAGCGTTCGTCTGGAAACGAAAAATCTGGTAACGAATCTTCCTAGTAAGTTAGTAACGAAACGTCCTAGTAACGAATCGTCTGGGTACGAAACTTCCTATAGCACCGTTTGGCATAAATAATGTAATATTTTGTCATCAATACTATAAAAAATTTCCCTTCGTTGACGACAACAAAAATCCTTCCCCCGGTGGTGGGAAGCCGTTCAACTCTAGGCAACAAGCTAAATCTTATGTTGAACTGGTTGAATTACATATTGCCCGTGCGGCAATGTAGCATGCTGCGTATTGCCAAAATGTTGCCTCAATGGAATACCGGCTTTAGAGTTGGCATAAACAACCATTTGCAATAAAACTAATTTCGTGAAGTTTCGTGATGTTTTTCAGTTTCATGACGACAAAACACTACTTATGATAATCAATGTTGCATTTTCTTTGTATAGTAAGTTAGATTAGAAAATGGTCAATGACAAAAAGAATATTTATGAAAGTAAAAACATTAGAGATTAGTCACAGTGTGGAATAAAAATAACACATAAAATATTGTTTAAAATGAGGTAATTAATTTGTTAAAAATTTTCCGTTTTATTCATTTATTTCAATATAGAACAATAGAAAACTAATGTTTTAAAGTTGTCACAAACTCTCTAACAACCAATTATCACAAATGAAACAAAAAAATCCATAACTCTTGAAAATTACTATGAGTGCAAAAAAACGATGACAACTGCGTAGCACTCAAGTGTTTGTTTACTGTGTTTATTGTTCGATTCCATGCATTATATTATCTATATAGTAATTTTTAAAGAGCTGTATTGCTTTTATTTCATTATAATATAGATAATGTACGTGTTTGTCTATATTTCTGGTAGTTTTCTATCGAGGGAAATTACTGCATTCCCAATAATATTATTCCTTTAACTTTTATATAAGTTTTAAATTATTGCTATAGCCTATGTAATTATTTTCAGTTATCCAAAAGTTTTATAAGTAAAAGTGCATAATTATTAATTATTATTTATTAATCTATATGACATTGTATTTAAAACCATATTCTGAGTTGGTCACAGGAAAAAAGTAATAAGCTTCATAGAAGAGTATCGGAAATGAAAAGTTCTGTGGAAACGAAAATATCAATTGTATTTCCCACTTTATAAGTGTGGCCCTGTGTGGCGTGGCGAGGAAAAGCCTATATCTATCAACCATGTTCCAGTTCCAGTGTAGTATTTAATTATAGTTTAATAACTTTGGTAACAACCTATATATAAGTTCATGTGCATATAATTAACTAATAAACACTTCACACATAAAAACTTTTGTACCTAAAGGCCTTGTTACACGGTGCGAGTTATATTTGTGACAGTAGACAGCAGATGTCCCACTGTACTTGCATGTCAGTAGCTCAATGTTCATAGCATTGAATTTCCATGACAGTTACTCGACTGATGCGGTCGCACTGTGTGAGTAGCTGTACTACAGTAAAGGCTCGTTTACACGAGGCTAGTTTACTCGCTACAAGCTGGCTAGTTTACAAGCTTCTAGTGAACTCGCCTCGTGTCATCATGTTGGCTAGTTGAAAAGAGTATGGGTTATCATCACTATCTCACTCGCCAGCTTGTAAAATCGCCAGCTAGCAGCGTGTAAACTAGCCTCGTGTAAACGAGCCTTTAATAACTGGCTAGGCCAACTCGCACGTTTACTCGCACCGTGTATTAATAAGGCATTTACTATGTGGTCCGGCTCACTAATCGATTTTTTGGCAACCTAGCAACGCTAGGTATCTAAAATAATTTAAATAGCTGTTCTTATTAACAAACGTAGAAGATTTCCTTTTGATAGGCACTTGGACCCGGTTACACTGAATATCGAATTACACCAAATTAGACCGAATTATACTGAATTAGACCGAATTACACTATACTGAATACCGAATTACACTATTCTCAATACCGAATTATACCGTTTACACCTGATAATACCAAATTACACCTAATTATACCGAATTACACCATAATTAATACCGAATAACACCTGGTTATACCGAATTACACCTGATTATACCAAATTATACCGAATTACAATATACTAAATACTGAATTACACCTAATGATACCGAATTACACTAAACTGATTACCGAATTACACTATACTAAATACCGAATTACACTATACTAAATACCGAATCACTCTAAACTCAATACCGAATTATACCGAATTACACCGAATTATACCGAATTACATCTGATTATACCGAATTACACTTAACTGATTACCGAATTACACTATTCTAAATACCAAATTACACTATACTCAATACCGAATTATACCGAATTACACCTAATTAATGATAACGAATTACACTAAACTGATTACCGAATTACACAAAAACTGATTACCGAATTACAACTGATTACACCGAATTAGACCAAAATTTACCGAATCACGCCAAAATATACCAAAATACACCATAATCAATACTGAATTACACCTGACTATACCGAGTTACACCTGACTATACCGAATTACACTGAATTATACCGAATTACAATATACTCAATACCGAATTATATCGAATTAACCCTGATTATACCGAATTACACCCTAATCAATACCTAATTACACCAGGTTATGCCGAATTACACTACACTGAATACCGAATTACACCTGATTATACCGAATTCCACCTGATTTTACCGAATTACGCAACACTGGTTACCGAATAACGCAACACTGGTTACCGAATTACGCAACACTGGTTACCGAATTACGTACATTAGCTACACTGAATACCGAATTACACCTGATTGTACCGAATTACACCTAATTGTACCGAATTTCACCTGATTGTATCAAATTACATAACACTGAATACCGAATTAAACCTGATTATACCGAATTTCACCTGATTATACCGAATTACACTCCACTGAATACCGAATTAAACCTGATTATACTGAATTACACAACATTGTTTACCGAATTAAATCACACTATTTACCGAATTGAACCACACTGAATACAGAATTGAACCACACTGAATACCGAATTAAACCTGATTGTATCGAATTACACTTCACTGAATACTGAATTACACCTGATTATACCGAATTACTCCTCATTATACCGAATAACTTCTTATTATATCGAATTACACTTATTATACCGAATTACATCTGATTATGCCGAATTACACTTGATTATACCTAATTACACCTGATTATACCTGATTTTACCGAATCACACCTTATTTTACCGAATTACACCTGATTAATTATACTGAAAATAGAGATAGTAATATATTTTATGTAATACGTATGTAAGAAAAAAGGGGAGCTCGTCTTACACCGCGATTTGACAGTGACAAAGTGTATACCTTACCAATTCTACTAGCTATATATAGACTGAAGGAATTGATCAATATTAGGGTAAAAGAAAGGCATTAGATATATTAAAAATTAAAATGAATGAAGGTAAAAAAGGAGATGACTGGGGGAAGAGGGGTTTGTGTCCTACGTGGTACAGACATGAGATGAGCCCCTCCAATCGTCCCACCTAGTTAGTTTCGTGCAATTTGGTTCAATAGTTTTTGAGTTATTGAATTATAAATGACTTTGACCTTTGACCGGATCGCTCCCAAAATTCTACCAGATGCTTCCAGGACATTGACCAATCGTTCAATCAAATTTCAGACAATTTGGTTCAATTCTTTTTGAGTTATTGAATAATAAATGGCCATGACCTCTGACCTGATCGCTCCCTAAATCTAACAAACTGGTTCCTGTACATTGACCAATCGTCTCACTAAGTTTCATGCAATATGGTTCAATATTTTTTGAGTTATAAATGACCATGACCTTGACCTTTGACTGGGTTGCTCACAAAATTCTACGAGAAGGTCACTGGACATTGACCAATCGTTTCACCAATTTCAGGGAGGGGATATATTAAACAGGTGCGTTAGACAAAGAAAAAAATATATTTAAAAGTACAAGAAAAAATTCTTATTTTGAAAATTGAAATTGTTGTGCACAGTTTAAAAAATTTACGAAAATTTAATTTACAAATATTAAATTTACTACGATTTATTAAAAATTACGTACTAATATTTACCAATATTAATTATAGGTTCATAAAATTTAGCAAATTTTAGTAGGGGTTAAACGTCTGCTTCGACCATATCGTTGACGTCTAAAGGAAATTATATAAATACAAAGAACTGGAATAAGAAGCTCAGATTGAAAAGTGGCTCCATGAACAGAGTCACCTCCTACCGTCGGTGACAATCTCATGTATGCAGAAAAGCTACTCCGTGAATGCAGTCACTTACCGAGGAATATGACAAAAAGGGACACAAGCACTGGTGGCTGCAGTCACACGGATGGAAAAGGAAAATGAAGAGGTGATAGTAAATGAAACCTAATATAAAATCTAAGACCTCGTATGTAGTTGAAGAGCATAACCCTAGTGCTATCCTCTAAAACTGCTAGTAGTAAGTATTGAAAAAATGATAACCATGGGCAAAAAAAGAAAAAAAAACATAATCCTAATTACAACAGTTAACGGGCCCCCTTTCTTTTCTATTCACAACAGGCAGTTTCAGGATAGAGCAACTGGGTGCTAAAGTGTAGCAAAGCTCTTTCACAGTCATTTTCGAGCTCATTTGAAGCTTTTTGGTGGAAAAATTGAACTTATTTATAATTTTGTTTATTTAAATTTTCATATTAAAATGCTGGGACATATATATGACTGATTCATAGTGAAAGGGCTAATTTTTTTCAAATAATTTTTTTTACAGAAATTAAAATAGTATGACTTAATACATTTTGGGGACGTCTCAAAAGTCCGTTGCCCCATTAGTCTGACACCCCAATAGTCAGTTTGACATGTTACATATCTTTCTGTATAATTATTTCTCGTTTCATTTTTCGATTTTCGATTGAAATAAATATTATAATTAAATAGATATACTATATATGAAAGAAACGTAACTAATCTAAACAATAAAATAATTTTCCTTACTTTCATTTTATGTTATATTCCTATCTTATTTATTCTAATATTATTAATAGCAATTCCTCATTCAATTTCATTATTTAATGTAGTTTTTTGTATCCGCTAGTTTGTTGTACTGCACACTTAATTATTGATTATTTAATAATCAGGCAAGGGGACATATATTTGATGTTAAATCAGTAATAAACTACAAGAGTGTCGAACTAATGGATTGGATAGTAACCATACATTTTGATATTTGATAATGCTGTGAAGGCTAATTGCCTATAATCATTGCAGTGTATAACTTTAAATTGATATCGAAAAATACTGACCATTGATCAAGGATATAATTCGGTATAATTCGGTATTCATTGAAATTTAATTCGGAATAATTTGGTGTAATTCGGTATAATTATAGTGTAATTCGGTATTCAGTGAAGTTTAATTCGGTATAATTTGGTGTAATTCGGTATAATTATAGTGTAATTCGGTATTCAGTGAAGTTTAATTCGGTATAATTTGGTGTAATTCGGTATTTTGTGAGTGTAATCCGGTATAATCGGGTGTACCAAATTTGGTATAATCGAGTGTAATAGGGTGTAATTTAAGGTTTAATTCGGTATAATCAGGTGTAATTCGGTACTCAGTGTGGTGTGTATTTGGTAACCAGCGTACCTACGTTGTGTATAACAAATATTGTAATTCGGTATAATCAGGTGTAATTCGGTATAATCAGGTGTACTTTGGTATTCAGTGGAGTGTAATTCGGTATAATCAGGTGTACTTTGGTATTCAGTGGAGTGTAATTCGGTATAATCAGGTGAAATTCGGTACAATTAGATATAATTCGGTAATCAGTGTGGTGTAATTCGGTATAATCAGGTGTAATTCAGTATAATCAGGTGTAATTGGGTATAATATCAGGTGTACATAATTCGGTATTCAGTGGAGTGTAATTCGGTATAACCAGGTGTATTTCGGTATTGATTAGCATGGTTTAATTCAGTATAATTCGGTATTGAGTGTAGTATAATTCGGTATTGAGTATAGTGTAATTCGGTGTAGGTAATTCGGTATTGAATATAGTGTAATTCGATCGGTATTTAGTGTAGTGTAATTCGGTATATAATCAGGTATTGGCTAATTCGGTATAATCAGGTGTAATTCGGTAATCAATTTAGGGTAATTCGGTATAATTTGATAAAATCAGGTATTGTCGGTTATTAGTGTAGTTTAATTCGGTATAATCAGGTAAAATTTGGTATAATCAGGTGTAATTCGGTATTGAGTGAAGTGTAATTCGGTATAATCAAGTGTAATTCGGTATTCAGTGAAGTTTAATTCAGTATAACCAGGTGTATTTCAGTATTGATTATGGTGTAATTCGGTATAATTCGGTATTGAGTATAATGTAATTCGGTATTTAGTATAGTATAATTCGGTTTAATGGGTGTAATTCGGTATAATTCGGTATTCAGTGTAACCCACTAATAATATATTATTTCAGTAGTACTATATTTTAGTGTTAATTAAAGATGACTCTATATATATACATAATTTATAGAAAGATATACCAGATATCCAAATTTCAAAAGTACGAGGTATTATTGTATATGTAGATAGAATGTATAACGTGTTTATTGATGTTATCATTGAAAATAGTATTATGCAGAGAATTAAAAAGAGATTAAAAAGAGATTATATAGTCCACAGATTAAAACGGTGTGAACTTCAGGCGTCATGACGGTTTAAAAGGCCATTTTAATTTGTCAAAGAGATAAAAAATTAAAAAGGTATAAATCTAGTCAAAACGATAAAACGATGTGAACTTCACTCGTCCGTGAACGATTTAAAATACCAATTTAATTGTTTTGTCAATAGTTAGAAACCTTGTTACGCCACACTAACTCTGAGATACCTGGAACAAGAACTTTTCAATAATGACCCGCACAATATACAGGAAAGATATTATAGATATTTGGATGATATTTTTATAATCTGGAATAAGAAATGGGGAAATTACGAACACTTCATTTCTAAATTAAATAATCTAGACGATAAATTAGAATTCATCTGCAATAAAAGAGGTGATACTGTAAATTTCTTAGATATTAAAATATACAAAACCAATGATTGTTCAGTAGTAACGGATATATTTTATAAAGAGACTGATAGTAAACAATATCTTAATTTTAAATCCAATCACCCAAGACACATTAAAAATAATATACCCTTCAACTTGGCAAGAAGAATTTGTACTATTGTATCAGATAATCGTATAAAACAAGAAGGATTAGAAGAATTAAAAACATATTTATGTGCATGTGATTATCCAAAGAAATTAATTAACGCAGGAATCAAAAGAGCGAAAGCAATCCCACGAAATGATCTGTTATCAGGAAATAAAAACTGTAACTTGGAAAAAAATAAAATACCAATTACCATATATAACAACATACAATCCTATTATTAATGATAACTATCAAACAACATCACATGTTTTTCAAAAAATTAAAAATATTCCTTCGCTAAAATGTAAATTTGAAAATAAAATATTAATTAATGCTAAAAGACAACCAAAAAATCTGAAACAGCTTCTTACCACTGCTAAATTTGGCAATAAACAACATCCTCAAGTTAATAAATGTCCAGAAGGAAGATGCCAACTTTGCAATGATATAATTGAAGCTGATACATTCTATTTTAATAATTTTGAATTTTAAATAAAATTTAATGTGAATTGCAATACTAAATTTTGAAAATATGGAATTAAATGTGGAAAATGTAAATATACGTATATCGGTGAAACAACCAATCTCCGCCTTAAGGGCCGTACACACGTAGGGTTTTTTAAGTCTTTCCACCAGACTTTTTTCTCCGCTTTTCCACCAGACTTTTGATTCAAAAGTCAATAGCGTCCACACGTGGATTGACTTTTTAATCTCGTGGATTTACATGTCTTGCAAAATTAACTAGGTACTACTCATATCGGCGACATAAGCCATGGCCGTCTATAGTTAAACTAGGTAACTAACCTAGTTTAACTATGATATTTTACTAAAATATGCTTTAAAAAAAAGTTTAATGAAACATTTCTATTATCAATTTTACTGGCAGTCTTTTTTATAAAAAGGAAAATATGAGAATTCTTTACCTTTAGATTTATTCTCCACACACAAGCAACATATCCGAGAAAAAAAAAACAATTTTTCGTAACTGAACATATCAATCAATGTGGTGGAGGTAATTTTAAAATTATGCCAATTTATAAAATGAATAACGAAGATGAATTTGAAAGAAGAAATAAAGAAAGCTACTTTATAAATAAATATAATCCAGAATTGAATAGAAAAGTTTAACTAATAAAAAACAATTTTTTATCTCTACAGAAAATTTAGCTAAATAACGCTTAACATTAGAATAAATCTATCTCAGATTTTTATATATTAAACCACTGAAGAGAAGCAGCACTATAGAAACTAGAAAGCTTCGAAATGCATTTGGTTTTAACTATTGACAAAACAATTAAATTGGTATTTTAAATCGTTGACGGACGCGTGAAGTTCACATCGTTTTAATCTGTGGACCATATAATCTCTTTAATTCTCTGCGTAATACCACAGTACAGAGAATATATACTATTCTATGTACTGTGGTAATACTATTTTCATTTATAACATCAATAAACACGTTATACATTCTGTCTACATATATAATAATACCTCGTACTTTTGAAATTTGGATATCTGGTATATCTCTCTATATTATATATATATATATGTAACTAAGTTAGGTATCTATTTTTACGAATGATGAAATGATCTCAAAATTTCATCATTCACCTAGATATAGGCAGGTTACATTCTAGTGCGACTGCTTCACAGCAGCAAAGATTTGAATATCTTTGACAGCAGGGTCTTTTCTTTTTCAATGTTGAAACACTCAGAAGGTACCTAATAACTAAATGTCTAAATCTATAGAAAAATAAGAATTAATAATAGAATAGGGTGTCTATAACATAGGTACCTTAAATCTTGAAAATCTAGCTTTATGATTTTATCTATGACTGAGAAACTACCGAAAATTCAGTATACCTAGCCTATTCTCCTTATTCCAATTTCCAGGTGATCAAGTATACTTTGTTACGTATACGGTGTACCTAGTCTATAGATACTGCTTTCTAACTAGTTAGGCAGCGGCTATTAATTCTTTTTTAAAAAGTAGCCTAGTTATTAGATATTTTCAAGGCTGAAATCCTCATCACATCAAAGACTTCAGTAGTCTGATAAAATATGCTATTGGCTTGATTAATTTTACTCTCACTTCAGTTTCACTAAGCCACTAACTTTTGTTGGTACGACTAGAAGTCTAGAATAAATTAGGGTACCTAAATTTGTGCTTCAGGTCCCCCAACGATTTTCGATATTTTGACACTTAATATAGGTTAAAGGAGCCATTTTAAGACTTTTTTCTATAATACCACCCATTTGTAATTGTTGTGCAAGTGCTTCGTTTTCGAGATATAGCGCAATTAAGTTTTTGGTAGGAATAACATTAAGTTTGTAGAAAACACAAGGCTTTCCGCCCTTTAGATTTTTGAGACATGAAATCATTGTGCCATTATTTAGATTATTAATTTGATTCTTGTCTATATGCCAGTCTGCAAAAGATGCATGAAGTCGTGAAGTTTATCCGGTGGCTGTTGAGGCCTTGAAATTAGTCTCCTGAATTATCCGGCGACAATTTTCTATTTAATCCCTATGTTTACATGTAACTAGTGGAGAGATTTTTGGCCATTTTGGTATTTTTGATTTTGGAGAGAAATTGGAAAATATCAGGAGACAAATTGCCCCAAAAAATAAATATCAGGAGACTGGTTGTGCATTATTTGCAGATTGGTCTATATGGATGTTGCTTGATGCTTGTAATGATAGGATTCATAGGAAATAGGAATGCAATAAATTTCCATTCTGAAAAGGTCACATCAGACTCAGGATTTTTTATAGAAATTGTGATTTGGGCGAAGCTAATAACATGGGAAGATAGGAATTAAATAGGACTTGGGCGCAGGATTAATCCACAAATCTGTCAAATCCTGCTGTACTTTTCAGTCTGGGCAATAATTAGACAAGAGCTGAATGAGATTGTTTCAAATATAGAGGAGAACAGTAAATTGATTGTTCTTGGAGATTTTAAGTCATTTGGGATATGTTGGGAGACAGAATCTAGATAGGAATGGAAGGTATGTCATAGATCCAGACTCAGCCAAGTAAAATAGTATGTCTCATAAACTCGCGGTCGCCATTAGTCTCTCCAGCTCTCTCCAAAATTCAACAAATTCTCTCCAAAATGATCAAATTTTCATAAATTCTCTCCAAAATAACATTGTAGCATAGGAGAAAAATAGATAAAACTCGCCATTTGCAATTGAAGGGCTCAAAATAACTGTCACAAACTCGCCATTAAAATGGCGAGTTTGGACATAGATCTATTAGAGAGAAATAGTTTGATATTACTGAATGCCGTATTGCATTCTATGTGAAATTTTTTTGAAACTCGCGGTCTTCTAAAAGACATTTATATGGAGTTTCAAAACTTCGCGGCTCATCAAATGTGAATTTTCACTTGATCAAATATTCCCGGTCTGTTAATAAGTTAATTATAAGTACCTAACTAAATCTAGGTAGAAATTGCTCCTTCCATCACGGCTCTCTTTATTTCCCACGGCTCGCAGTTTTTATCCCACGGCTCGCAGTTTGTATCCCACGGCTCGCAGTTTTTATCCCACGGCTCGCAGTTTTTATCCCACGGCTCGCAGTTTTTATCCCACGGCTCTTAGAAAAACTAAGAGCCGTGGGAAAAGAGAAAAACTAAGATCAAACTATTTCTCTCTAATAGATCTATGTCCAAACTTGCCATTTTAATGGCGAGTTTGTGACAGTTATTTTGAGCCCTTCAATTGCAAATGGCGAGTTTTATCTATTTTTCTCCTATGCTACAATGTTATCCCACGGCTCGCAGTTTTTATTTCACGGCTCTCGGTTTTTATCCCACGGCTCTCGGTTTTTATCCCACGGCTCTCGGTTTTTATCCCACGGCTCTCGGTTTTTATCCCACGGCTCTCTGTTTTTATCCCACGGCTCTCTATTTTTATCCCACGGCTCTCGGTTTTTATCCCACGGCTCTCGGTTTTTATCCCACGGCTCTCGGTTTTTATCCCACGGCTCTCTGTTTTTATCCCACGGCTCTCGGTTTTTATCCCACGGCTCTCGGTTTTTATCCCACGGCTCTTGGTTTTTATCCCATGGCTCAGATATGATATTTCCACGGGTCTTCAAATAACCTGTTGGTGAAATGGCGGCTCTTGAAAACAACTAATGCAATCTGGACTGAATGCTGATGACCGGTGTGTTGGTGAGAGAACACAAGAGGAAAATGGTTTTGATAGTGCTATTGACTTCATTATGGTAAATACAACAATGCATATTGCATGACCACTTTCTTTCTAACAGAAAAGTAAGTTTGATCTATCTGACCATTGTATGTTGAATGCAGTTTTTGAATTCCAATATAGTCATCATAAGAAGAAAGAAAACAAATCTGTAGAATATTATAGTGTAAGTGAGAGACGCAAGCAACCATTCATATCAATGCTGGAAAATAAAATTAATGAGGTAAATGAAGAATGGAGCTTGGGTTTATTTGAAGATATATTTCAGCATTGTGCTGACACCTTGCTGAAGAAATGTTTCATTGAGAAAATTGATGTCAACTCTTAAGAAATTAGACCCACCATAGTTCACTAAGGAGATTGAAGATAACATAAAGCAGAGAAAAATATTTAATAGGAACAGAAGAAATGCTGAAAATGAAGGGGACATGCAGTACTGGAAAGAGATGTATGTAAGTCGTAAGACAGAAAGGTAAAGCGATGTATATGGTAATGAAAGCACTGACTGATAACTGAGGACATTATCAAAATAGAAACTCTAAAAAGAAGTGACAGTACATAAATAAATTGAGAAAAAGGAAGGAAAACAGGAATATTGTCTTTGCAGTTGGGGAGTAGAAGTTGAAGAGGAGAGTGAAGCAGCAGAGATTATACTTTGCTATTGGACAGGTGTGAATCAAAAACATGAACCATCAATTGAGAGTGTATGGAATCCTATATTGAAACAGAATTATATTGATAGTTTGCAGAGAGAAGGGCCAAGCAGAGTAAATTTTAATGATTTTACACCAGTAGACAGAAATTTGGTGGAATGGGTTGGCAATATGTTCAATATACTTGGAAATAGAAGAACTGTGAACAATTTAGGAGGGAATGAAAACAGAACTTAATGGAAATCAAATTAGGAACTCAATAAATGATGGAATGCTAGCTGGAATCAAGAAAATGGATGGGTTGATTTTCTCAGTAGATGAAGTTAGAAAGCATATAAGAGCTATGAAGACTGGAAAGCAGGCAGGTTTTGATGGCATAAAGTCCGAAATTTATAAATGGTTATATGGAAGTGAAAGATGTATGTATGTTTTGATTGAGGCATTAAATAACTTGGTAACTGCTGGAAGAATACCAGACCACTGGAAACAGTCCAGGACTGTTCTAATACCAAAAAAGTCCAAACCAAGCTGCTCTGATCTCAGACCAATCTCCTTGAATAGTACATCTTTTAAGTTATTCGTGAGTTTAACCAAGAATGGGATCTATGAACATATGAAATTGCAGGAATGTATTTTAGAGTTGCAATCTGGGTTCACTAAGGGCAATCGCCTTGAACTTTTGAAGATAACCTTTTGATTTTGCGATACAGCATCGGTGAATCTTGGAGAATGAAGAAATCCTTATATGTGACTGCTATTGATTGCTATTGATTTTGCCAAGGCATTTGACTCCATTAATAGGAGGCACATTGTCAATGTGTTGATAAAATACAGGTGCAATCCCATGCTTATTGATATCATAGCACAGATTTACTTCAATCATAAGTGTAAAGTATTCTTTGGGAATAAGGAGATTGGTGACATAGGAGTTAGCAGTGGTATTTGTCAGGGCTGTACGGGCTCTCCATGGCTTTTTGTTATGACAATGAATGTGATTATAGAGAAGCTTATGCTAGCCGGAATAGGTTTTAGTAACGATAAAATAAAAATTCCAAGTCTCATGTTTGCAGGCGTGGATTGCTACTGGGTCATTCGATTGGTGATATGAGGAAACTCATAAATGTTGTGAATGATGTCTCTGGAGAGCTAGGAATGAAAATAAACAAGGAAAAGTGTATGATATTAGCTATTAATACAGATGATGGAAATGAAAGCATTGAAGGGATTAAATTTTGTAAAAGCTTGAAGTACTTGGGAGTTACAGTTTGTGGTGATAGAGATTGCTTCAAGATGCACAAGGAGAATGTAATTAAAGAAAGTAAAAGATAATTGTCTATTTATATTTGGCTTCTTAGGAATTTTATCCGCATTACCAGACTGCAGAAGCTGCTCATGTATTCTCCAAATAATCCTTTATTCTTATCTAAGTGCATGTAAATATCAGAGCAAACTAAGGATTGTTTGTACCAAAGTGTTATAATAAAAGCCCTTTCTCTGCAGACTGGCAACATCACCATAACAAACTAACAATGCCTTTAGATATTGATACTTTATATAGAAGTCATGAAAGTGATGCAGACTTTGACTTCATTCCAGTTAGGAGGAGGTCGGAGAAACCCCCTCGCCTTATACCAACAAAAAAAACAGTTGAAGGTAAGAATTATTTCTTCATTTAAATACTTGAAAATTATTGGTAAAAGGAAGGGAGATTTCATAATTTTTGATATAGATTTTAGGTTATTCTTGATATTAGATTTCTTCACTTATTCTCAAAGTATGATAATTTAATGACTAAAGTGCTACAACTTTTCTTTTGAGTAGCTATATAATACCTGATAGTACTCTGAAAATATAATTAATTGAGAATATATTTTTCGATTTCATTTAAAATTGTCCTAAAAATTCATAGCTGATATGATATTTTTTGATGATTCTTATTTGTACATTAAACTGTTCCAATTTATTTACCTTTTAAATTACCAAATATAAAGGCAGACTTTATTATTATAAGTTAATCATTTTAATCTTGCAGATATCATTTTAGTTTCAATAATAATAAAATTGGTCATGTTTTCTTATTCTTTATACTAGTAATAATTTCTTTTAATCCAATTATAATTATATTAATTGATCAATTCATAAAGCAATTGATCAAATACCCTTCCACATACATTATATATTTTTTTGTGATATAAAATACTTATAACACATTGAATGTTTTAGATAATAGTGACCACAAGAATTCTTTCTTCTTTTAGCTAATTGATATTTTAAATATTATAGAATGTTTTATTTTTATCTCTCGTTCCTTTATTTGTTTGTTACTTTCTCTCAGAATGGACGGAGATGTTCCAAGATATGGTGTCTGAAGATCCCCTCAAACCTCAGGCTCTCATTACCTTTGAAATCATCCAGAAAAGTCTTCAATTGGATGACTCTACCACCACTCAGGAGTTAATGGGTTTGTTTTTTCACTTTCCCGTACTTTTTTAGTGGATAGTTTCATTTTAGAATAAGAAAAGATGAAAATTTTAGTAGATTCTGAGGCTTCTGTTTAATGAATTTTTTTCATGGTTAGGTAAAATAAGATTTGTTCGCAATGCTTTGGAGAAGGCACCCTCTACTGACATCACTGTTGAAGCAGCTGGAGAACTATTTACACGTTTGATCACTCGGTACGCTGCAGAAATTGAATGTGTAAAAGTGAGTTAAGTCATCAGCCCACAGTAAATATTCAACTTCCAAATATTCTATATTTGGATGCCCATTAACTATATCTTACTGTAATTAATATTACAGTAACCTAACTGGTGAAATGTTTTCAGGAATTTTCTGATGTACGTGAGAAGTTTATATCAAGAGGTTCTAAAGTGATCGAAGCTGGCTACAACTCCCCGCACGTCATTTCCAAATTTGCTCAGGGTATTTTCAAAGGATTTGATGTAGATAACCACAACAGTCATCTGATTTGTGTTGATGGATGGTATGTTTACAATCGTGAAAACATTTCTTGATTTTTAGATATTATTTTTCTGAAATATGCCTTTAAGAAATTTAATGTTCTTTTGTGTTAATTAGACAATTTCTTAATTGAATATACAAAGTAAGTGTTTATTGAAATATTGTTGTTTCTGCTTATGGTATTAAGTATTTAATTCTAACATCCAATGATTATTTGGCTACATCTACTTTCATGTTATTCGATGCAAGACAATATCTAATAAATATAGCTATAGCTCTATCTTCTTTTGATTGCTCATTAATTTTCACAATATAGCTAGTTAATTAACCTCTAGCTACTATTAAATTATTTCTCTTAGGAATAGTTGAAACAATAATGGATAACTTCAGAATTTGATGCTCAGTTCTTACACGCTGAACACCAGCTAATTCAATGGAAGTATGCATGTGATGTGATATAACAATGCATCTTTCTGCTTTCAGGAACCCTACTATTTTTCAAATTCTGGTTGATGGTTACAAAATCTGCCCAGATCTCACAGTTCATGTCATGGAGTCTGCACCAATGCGTCACGGGTTTGTCATTCCCCTTTATTAGCTATGTAGATTATTATTCAAATATGTGATTTACTACAATGTAGGTAAAGGTAGAAGATATGGTTAAGTATCATCAACCTGTACACGGTTGCTCGCAACCTGCCTGTATCCCGAAAATGAGTTCACTGATAAACTTAGTCAGTCATACATTTATTAGTAGAGGTAGAAGTGCCATGCAGGGCTTATTACAAAGGGGAAATGATGTTCTCCATGTCACGCTAATCACGTTTTTGCTTACTTCTACTGACTTTGCGAAATAATGGCCTAAAGTCCGCAGATTTGTTCTTTGTGTGTTAAGAGAACATGTGCCATTTCGTTCCTGTAGCACTTTTATGATTTTTATGATCTATTTCGATAGAGTATTTTCTGTTTAACTCGATGCTACCTGTGTTTTTTGTAAACCTAATGGTTAAAAAGTAATGAACATTTTTTTGAAAACTCATTTTTGCTATATATATATATATAGCTACGTTCTTTATCAAAGTATCAAAGGTATTTAGATATTTATTTATCTAAGAATAACACATTATACTATTAAAATGGTGCTTTAGGCGATGCAGATGTTATCATTTAGCTATGTTCAATTGACTATATACTTGCGCACGCTACACACCTTTCTCGTCCTCATATTGGGATATACTGACCGTGCGCACACGTCTATAATTATTCCCCCCCCCCCCCTCTCATCTCATGTCTCTCCTAAAGTCCCAATCGCACACACTCTTGACCCCCATTACGTGATAGAGCTTTAAGAGACTACTCTGGTGTATAAGACAACTTTAACTTTGCTGATGTGCCACATCTACAGATTGCTGTCCCAAAATAAGGACACCCTCCTTTTACGGGTTAATTAAAACAAGTTGTGGATCTGATTGGAATCTTATTTTATTGATTTCACATTTATTATCAATCTTGTTAATCATGGCAATAACATTCATCTTAAATAATGTAGCCCAAATCGTTGATTAGTAAGTTGCAATTTTCCTAATATGATCTTCAAAGGTCATCAACTATATATCTTTCCAATCACACCAGATGATTCTTGTATATATAGATATAATTCTCATATTAATTTGATTGTTATAATGATGTATTATATAATTGCTCTATTGCTATAATTTTCCCTTTTGTTGACAGCATCAAGATGGGGCAGGAGCTGAAGAAGGCTGGGGTGCCATGCAAGGTTTTCTCAGATTCTGCTCTGTCTATGGCTGTTGCTGGATGCCACATTGTTTTCTGCAATGCTAGGGGAATCACTCCTGAATCACAATTTTACGTTAGGGTGAGTCACTCGACTGTATAATGGCTCACATTTAAAGCAGGGAGCCCCCAGGGGCTCTATCCTGAAGCTGTCTGTGGTGAATGGAAGAGAAGGGGGGTGGCGTCCCTTGGGCCCCGAACTGTTGTAATTTGGATTATGGATTTTTTTTTTTTTTCATTTTTACCATGTTTATCATTTTTTTAACGCTACTTGCAGTTTTAGAGGATAGCGCTAGGGTTATGCTCTTCAACTACGAGGTCTTACATTTTGTGTTAGGTAGGCTCGTAGGCTTCATTTACTATCACCTCTTCATTTTCCTCTTCCATCCGTGAGTGCAGCCACCGGTGCTTGTGTCCCGTTTCGTCACATTCCTTGGTAAGTGACTGCATTCACGGAGTAGCTTTTCTGCATCCATGAGCATTGTCACCGACGGTGGTAAGTGACTTTGTTCTTGGAGCCACTTTCCTCTCTGACTGCTTCTTCCAGTCCCTTGTATTTAATTTCCTTTTGACGTCAGCGATATGGCCTTTGGTTCCGAAGCAGACGTTAAACCCCTACTAAAAAAAAAAAAAAAAAAAAAAAATTAAAGCAGGGAATCCTTCATAGTGTTTTGATTAATAATTACCTTTGCAGAATACGGAAAAGTCATATTTTACTCGGCATTTATTCATTTATCATCTTTTATTCACATAGCTGAAAAAGTATTCAACCAAATTACCTGAAATTTGGTGAAACGGTTGGTAAATGTCCAGTGACTGTGGTAGAATTTTGGGAGCGACTCGGTCAAAGGTCAAGGTCATGGTAATTTATAACTCTAAAAGTAGCTATTTAACCATATTGCGTGAAACTTGGTGGGACGATTGGTCATTATCCAGTTACCAGTTTATTAGATTTTGGGAGAGAACGAGTCAAGGCGGCAGTGAAGGTATGCACTCTACCGAGTGCACGTAATCTAGTTGAAAATATATTAATTGCTTCCATTTTTCAATTCTAATGAAAAAAGTTGATTTTTGTTTAATCTTTCCATTTTAAAATTTAGTGCTTAAAAACATCAATAAAACACTTGACAGATTGTAAATGAATCTATACAAAATAAGAATAAGGGTTAGTCAGAGTAGGCCATGAACCAGTCTAACTTCTGATTGATTGAGTCATTTTCCGAGTACTGTGAGTGTCATGTCGAGTACTACGATACTACTCTAGTGAGCTCTCTTGATTTAATATTCAAAGAAATGTAAATTACTACTTCACGTCCCTAAATGAAATATGGACGTGAACTAGGAATTTACCAAATAAATAAATGTATATTCTCACTTTAAATAGACGCACAACACTTTCTCATTGAGTTTTTTCCCCAGTCTAATACCATTTCGCTGATTCACATGGCTGAGAGGTACAAAGTTCCAGTTCACCTTACCTGCGAGTTCTACAAAATGGCTAAAACTGTTGATGATGAATATAAGTGGGCGCCTGACGATCAGTTTGGCTGCTTAGAGATCCCTGACGAGGAGGTTAGTCTGGTGTTGATAAAATATAAATAGGACTAGCAAGCATTTCTGTCTGTACCCCCAGATTAAACCTATTATTTCATTATTTTATTGAAAATCTTCTTTTTTAGTCGAATAAATATACTGTAAAATTTTGGTTAAAATTCCTTACAAATTATATTGTTGAACATTTTTAACATATTATTACATATTTTTTTAATATGTCATTATTTAACTTTTCCTAAGACATGTATTTTTTTTCATATTTATTTTGAAATGAAATAAATTTTCTTTGGAACCTCATATATTTCATGTATTATTTTAAAGACAACGATGTCTGTTATTTCCGGTGATGTATTAATAGAGTATAACTGAAGCTAAACATGTATCCTAAATAATGAATATGAAATGAGATGCAGTCCTTACGGAGCTGCTTGCCCTCTAGAGGGTTAAATGCATCCTATTGTGCTAGCTATTTCTTGACTCATTGAGGTGGAATTTTAAAGAGCTTTCATTGAGAAATAAAAGACTAACTAATTAAAACAATAGCCATTTAATATGTATCTGTACGATGGTAATTAAATCTTCCATTGCTAAGGAAAGTAGGAGCAATGTAAAAGTGTGTTTTCTTTACAGTGGACACCTGGCATGCCCGTGAAGTTCTCCAGTCCCGAAAGTAAAGCTCCAGATATGAGGATGTTACCCGCTACTCAGTTCCAAACTGTATACACTGATCTAGGACGTTTAACATCCTCTCTTGTATTTGAGAACTTCAATATCCTATTTACATGAGTGTGCCTTTTTTATATTAGATCTGGAATATCCTTTGTTTTTTTTATAAAACTCTGAATAAAATGAAGTGATAGCCAATGGTTTCATTCATCCTGTAGTGAACTCAATCTAATTCTGACATCTCTCTTCGATTTAATTAATGGTTTAAAGGTCCCCTCCAAGCAATTTTTTTATTGTTTAAATCAACGAGGCTGATGTTTCTTATCATTTTACTGCAAACCCCATAAAATTTAATAGCATATTTTTAATTTTATGTTTTTAAAGATTTTTATAATCCAAACTCTACAAAACCTACTTTACTTCCGGCTTTCTAATTTTCAGTCTGGAGAAGAATGTACACCATTTGTTTTGATTGTCCACTAGGTATTTGGTTTAATAAATTTATTTATTATTAGTTTTAAGGTTTAAATTTGAATAAACTTATTATTGAAACGTTTATATACTTTTAGAAACGGTTAATATCTTAAAAGAAGGCCAAAAACGCATTGTTTGTTTAAAAATCTAAATTTGAAATCAAAACAAAGAGTGTACAATCTTCTTTCTCAGCGTCAGGTTGGAGATTCGCTCGATTGTTGCTCAGAGTATTAAACTTTAAAAGCAAATGATAAAATATATACTGAACTGAATTGTATGCGGTTATTATTATTATTAAAAAAAGCTAGAGCGAACTCTACAGGGAAAGAGCAAGCCCCCACAAGTCGCACAGACCCCCGCAGTGATTCGCCAGCTGGCTAAAAGGAAGAGAAGAAGAAAAAAAAAAATAGCCAAGGTAAAGCTAAAAGGAATTTGTTTACCTCAGATTTTTAAAAGCTCCAACATTACCACCGGCAAACATACTATCGTTCAATGAGTTCCAAAGGACCACAGAAGCTGGAACAAAAGATCTAGAAAACTGTTTAGTTCTGCATCGAATACTCTCAAAAGTACGAGAATGACGACTTGCTGCGTAACGTGTATTGCGCTGAGCGACATAAGGAGCAGGCAGATAAGGGCAGATTGGATGTTCAGGTCTATCAACAATCGTGAAGAGCATTGACAAAGTCGCTACTTCACGCCGGTGCCACAAGTCACATGAGATTCCACCATCCATCATAAATGAAGCTTGATTTACAACACGGTCAAGTAGATGTAGACGACAGTCTGCTGCAGATCTCCAGACAGGGGAACAATATTCTAAAACTGGCAACACAAAACTTATAAAGCATTGGACAACAAGATCCTTATCTCCAAAAATTCTCCACGCCCGTCTCAAAATCCCTATCTTCTGGGAACAAGATGCTGCAACCCTTCGCAAATGTCCTTCGAATGTTAGATTGTTATCAAAGGACACACCTAAGATAGTAACATCACTAACATCCTCAATAACACTATTACCTATGTGCAACACAGGGAATACAGGTTGGATAGTGCGACTTCTAGAAAAAACAATAGATTTCGTTTTATTAGGATTCAACACCATACCATTATCCATGCACCACCTGTTTATATGATCTAAATCACAACACAGTGACTCAGACACCATAACCCTGTCAGAAGGCTTTTTACAAACCGATATCAATGTTGAGTCATCTGCATAGCTAACCAACAAATTATTTGTTTAGACCTTAGTTCTATAAAATTATGTAATAAACTCCTTTTTTTCCCGGAGCCTGGAGAGGCCTTTATTTTTTAATCCTCTTTTGGTTCACTGAGGATTTATCAGAATAGAGTCCTGGGCTAGTAAACAAAAATTTGCCTCTCTTGAATTTTAATGCAGTTTTAAATGAACATTTGTATATTTAAAGCAATTGGGATAGCAGACAGGAGGCCTTAATAATAATAAATAAATTACATCATCTCGTTTGAGAGTTCAGGTAATAGAACTTTCCAATAGTTTGTGCGGACACGTATGTATCAGTAAACATTAAAAATGTAGGTGTGTATTTGTCACCAATAAATGTTTTTATAACCTTAAAATCCTTCATATTGCAATAATCATAGCAAAATTAATACTCATTGCATAGACGGCAGATAAGCTTACAATTACCGTTTATCAGCAGCAGTGTATTGGTCATATGTACCCCAATAGATAAGAAATGTTTGCTAACTTCATTACCATGATCCAGAAAATTGATCGAAAATGATAATGGATCTATTTACACTAATTGACTATGACTAAAGCCATGTAATACCAGAGAAAATTACTTGCAATATATTGCAAGTGGACTACGGAGACAATCTCTCATGAATGCTCGGGAACCTGTGCTAAATTCTCCAATTTCAGAATACGAAGGACCTATTACCAGATCTAGATATTTGTCAAGTCCATGGAGGATTGAGTTTTGTGATGTTGGTTGTTTCTCTTCCCTTAGTTTATATTAGCCTCCATAGTGTCAACATGTCTCCCTCAAGTGCTCTGTAATTATTTACCTTTATGTTTGTTTACCTTTTTATGTTTTGATATTTCATTTGTGTTTCTTTGTTTAATTTTTTTTTGTTCAGATTTCTATAATTAGTATCTAATTAGTTTTGAAGTAGATATTAAGTATCAAATAAGAGTGGAGTTTCGGAATTCTTAATAGTAGAATAAGGTCAGCCTATAGGGTCTATCTAATCTGGAAATCTTAAAACTGTTGTCTCTTGCTGACGATCTGTTGTTGCTGCTGCTTTCTAGTTCTGGTTGATTCTTGGTAGTAGAGCTTCACTATTTAATGGTGAGTTCTAATTGCTGTTTAATGGGATTATTTATTTAGGTAGGTAATTGTAATTTGTAATTTAAGAAATGAAGTATTTAAAATGACATAGTTAAAATCATATAATCTATTTAAAATCAAATCATCTATTTAAAATCAAATCATTTAATTAATCTGAAATTTGGTTAAACAAAAGGAATATTTAGAAAAATATATTTATTAGAATGGTATTTATATCAATATTCTGAAAGTGGGGGTTTTCCCACAGGAGTTTTAAATCTTAGGCAGGTCTATATTTTGGTCTCATTCAGTCAAGTGCCAACTACTTACTTACCTCGTTTGGCTACGGCGTACCATATTGACCTCTATTTAGAATATCTGCTACTGCATACCCTATTGGATATTTGGACGCTAATTATATTCACAATTGGTACGTTAGTCACCATTCATTTGGCTTTAAAGGTCCCCTCCAAGCAAATTTTTTTATTGTTTTAATCAACGAGGCTAATGTTTCTTATCATTTTACTGCAAACCGCATAAAATTTGATAGCATATTTTTAATTTTATATGCTTTTAAAGATTTTTTCAATCCAAACTCTACAAAACCTACTTAACTTCCGACTTTCTAATTTTCAGTCTGAAGAAGAAGAATGTACACCATTTGTTTTGATTGTCAACTAGGTATTTGGTTTAATAAATCTATTTATTATTCGTTTAAAGGTTTAAATTTGGATAAACTTATTATAGAAACGTTTATATACTTTTAGAAACAATTAATATCTTAAAAGAAGGCCAAAAACGCATTGTTTGTTTAAAAATCTAAATTTGAAATCAAAACAAAGGGTGTACAATCTTCTTTCTCAGCGTCAGGTTGGAGATTCGCTCAATTGTTGCTCACAGAGTATTAAAAAACTTTAAAAGCAAATAATAAAATATATACTGAACCGAATTGTATGCGGTTTGCAGAATAATGATCGTAGACCTTAGTTCTATAATATTATGTAATAAACTCATTTTTTTCTCGGAGCCTGGAGAGGACCTTTAAAGTTATCATAAACAAATAGAGCTATCGAAATGTTAAAGTCACCATTTTACTTATAGAGAAAACGATTTTGTCAAGTAGGAAACTAATAAAGTGAGTTTCTTACTAGACCAAACAACCTTGGATCGTAACTCTGGTCTACTACGAGTTTTTGCTGTACTGTTTTGTTCTTGGGAATTCTCCTTAATTTATGATCATTATAAATTAGTACTCATAACATTTCAGGATCATTAGATAAGTTGAAGTCGAATCATAACCATGTTTCAGTATCACCTTATTAGGCCATCATTCCATTCATATGTTCATGTTTGTATTTTGAAAGGTTGTAAATAAGTTTGTCAATTTATAAATAAATAGGTTGTTCGTCTTCTGTTGTTGTTTCAGTTGCTCTCCGTTAAGTTATCTAGGTACCCACAGGTTAATAGAATCCCTCTCTGGATAAAAGAAGGTGAAACCTGTGACCCCTAACAGTTTCACCATATTTCATTAAAATAAACGTTATTTTGTAATTAGGAAATAAATAATACTGTTTGTTAAGTGTTAAATGCATCATATAATGCTAATACAATATTATAAATTTAGCAGTGTTGCCACAGGTTGGTGTTCCAATACCAGCGTTATATTCTGTCACGATTAACCAGTTAAATATTTAATGCCTATATGATGGTCGGATAATTAATTGTTTTATATTTGAAAGGAAAATTTGTTTTTATAATTATCAATTACCTAAACTTAGAAATACATTTTAAAATTAAATGTTTATTTATACTGTTCATTTGTAAATAAATCAAAATGGTGGAATCTTCCACGGTGGAATTTTCCACATCTGGCATTTAATGGCGGTGAAATCTTCCTGATTTATCTTTCCGCGGGGGAACTTTCCACGGTGGAATTTACCGACCACGGTTAAATCAATCCTAAATAACTATTCTAAAGTATTAAATTGAAAAAAATACTGCACAATAATTATCGGCATATTGATATCAGAGAGTTTTCATATTTGATAAAAAGTTTCATTATGTTAGACTATAATATTTTCCTCAAACCTTATAAGCCTATTTTCGTTTATGTCTACCTTTCAACTCGCAACTTAGGTTTTATCAAACCCACCACATCTAACATTTTCCCATAGTATATTTCTCTATTGATATTAATCGGAAATGAAAGAACATGTCTTTATTATCATTTATTCAAATTAATTCATGATTCTTCTTGCTGGAAAGCAGTGGAGATTCTTTTTATTCGTCTGCTTGGCAAATATTCACACAAAGGAGTACGGCAAACAGGACAGAGTTTTCTGAAAGGAAAATAAATATGAGCAGAAAGATAAACTGGGAACAGTTTAGAAACAAAACAAAAGTGATTTTAACTTAGATGAGGAAGAAAGAACAATAAAAATATATTTTGCAACTAATTTTTCAGAAAATCAATCGTATTATTATAGGTATAGATTATCTATTAGTAAAATAGATGGTAATAATGAAGAATTAGCTTTTAGTTACAGATTACAATATTTTAGCGGTACACGGAAAACTTCCAGGCGGAAATTTGCCACACGAGAAACTCCCAGGCGGAAAACTACCAGGCCGAAAACTACTGGCGGAAAACTGCCACACGGAAAATTGCCGAAGCAGAAATGAGAAAACTGCCAGTCGCTTACTGGCAATTTATGTATTTTTTTACTTTTCTGAAATATTAATTAGTTATAAACACATTTTAATTCATAGAAAGAGGCGTTAGCCCTGCGTTAAGAGATCAAAGGGACATTCTTTTTTTACAATTATAACTAGAGTAAATAGATATTGGATTACTTGATATTCAATGGAAAATATTATTTCAACAAAGCTACTATATTAGTAGCTTCAAACTTCAGTGCGCATAAAAAAATTATAATTTCCATATTAAACTTATTTGTTAAGTCACGTACATTTTAAAACATGTACAATATATTTATTTATATCTATACAGGTTCTTATATATTTATAAGATTTATAATATATATCCTATATAGTCAATGTTGAATCAACCTACATGTATGTTCAATATTTATCACACTTACAATTTTATTACCCATGCCATTAACACTTTCATTTTTGTAAATTTCATTTATTAGTAAAAGTATTATTAAATAATATACAATCCAATTTTATCGAATGAAATTTTCAGAGAATTAGGTAGGTAATAGCAGTTTATTCTTTTTTGAATGGAAAAATATATTGTATTTAAAAAAATAATAGCAATTTAATAAACATAAATGTTGGGTTGCAAATTTTAATATTTCACAAACATCGATCGAAGTTTTTTTTTGTTCAATTCTCAAATTATAAACAAAAAAAAAATAGTTAGAATCTAAACCCGTCATGAACTGATAATGTAAAGATTCGTTGTGTAAACAAAAAAATTGTACTCTGTTCCTAATACAATTATTTCCTTGTTTCTTCTCTTACTATTGTCTAATAAAAAATTTAGTTTCTAACTTCTATATTGTATTTGATTTTTTTCTGTAATATTTATATAATAATATATTTTAAATATTTTCTAATCAATTTGTCTACATTACCCTATATCTTTGTTTTGTCTACTATGTAAAGATGAATGCCCCCTTAACTGCTTAAAGAAGAGCGAACACCATTTTTTTTAAATTAAAGTCATTAAATTGCCAGTAAGTGACTGGTAGTTTTCCGGTTCGGCAGTTTTCCGGACACTATTTTAGCTTTTGTAATGATCTGTATATTCGTAATCATCCTACTTGAATTTTCACAATAGTTACCTTGTGCCAGGTTGTCCGAGGAGCAACTTCATGCAAGACTGACAGACGTTGTGTTTGCAGAGCAGCAAACTATAATCATCATCTTGCATCTTTTCGTAACAAATTGGGCATTCACCTCCGTTGTAACCTTGAAGAAAATCCTCAGCTGTTGTTTGCTCACCTAGAAGTTTCCTCCACCTAGATTTTCTTGACTTGGGAATTTTCGATGCATTTTTTATGGGTTTTACATCCCTCACAGTTACTGAAACACGATTTGTATGTGGAACTGACTGTACACACGCCATGTCCCTATCTTTAGAAAGATGTACATTGATTCTGATGAGAACTACCATCATCTCAGCAGACATTCCAGGTAAAAAAGTCTTAATTAGTGGATCTGATATGAATTCCATGAAAGCTTTTGATAGCAATACGGAGGTTTCAATGCCAATAGCTTTTTCTAATGCATGATACCGGATACCATTTAAAATAGATCCAAATTTCATGAGCACCACTCTCACTAACTCCTGCAAATGAATTACTTGAAGTGAATGAATTATTTTCAGTGAGTTTAGAAATTGTGTCATGAAATGGAATATGAATTGAACTTCTTCAGGGGGCATCACTGGTAAATATCTTCTATTGTTATAGGATTTTTCAAATTTGTTAAAGATCCTTCTGCAGAACCTCACTGTTACTTTTTCTGGGTTGTCACGCAATTTCGTCATTTTTTTCAAATTGGCCAAATTCGTTTTAGAAAGTAATGGATTGTGTTTAACTCTCTGGAAAGTTTTCTTTTCCCATTTAGCCTTAGAAAGAATCTCTTCCATCTTAAGGGAATTGAAACGCATACAATTAAATATAAGAAAGACGTCAATAAATTCTTCTTTAATTTCTATATTAAGGAATTCAAGAGAAAAGAATGTATCTCTGGCATTATAATAATCAACAATCACACGTAAATCATTCTGAAATATAAATGTTCCTGGCCTTACTATTTTAGTACGTCTAGGCAAATTTATCATATCTATATATTCACTATGCTTCCAAATATCAAGAAGTATGTTGAAATGACATATCATGTTGATCAAACCTGCAGAAAATAATTTGGAAAAATTTGGTTTTGTAGGGAAATATTTCTGAGGTTCATTTTCCAATGCTAGAATGAGTTCTTTTAATTTTAAACCAACTGATATAACCAGATCTGTACAACTTACTTTTAACGAAAATTTCCTTATTTTGAATGTCATATCACTCATGATGTTAATTGAACTGAACATTGCCATGATATTGTCTAATTCAATGTAATTTCCTGGATCTAATGCGGATGAGATCCTGTCCAAAATTTTGGAAAAAACAGTCAAATATTGATCAAAAAGTTTTGCATTCGTATCATCCTCATTATCATTATTATAATGACATACATGCAATAAAAAAATCACAAGGTCTTGGAAGCTTGTGTTATCGTACACATCACAAAATACTGGATTGGAACTAAGACTCCATAGCTTCCCTTCCTCTGCTTCTCCTGAAATTCCATTCACTCCTAAGAAGAACGGCTTCTCTAGAAGCTTCTCCTGGAAGTACCTGAATGCATAGATTCGTGTCTCATCATAAAAATTAGCCATCTTGAGAAAGTTATACCTCGAGATTTGATTGGACAAGTTTTCTGAACTCCTTGAACAGTGAAGATCTGGAAAAGAGATTCATTGGATTATTTTTTATAAAGGCCCCCAACCAGAAGAAGCAGATTTTTATCTGTAGAAGAAAGTATATTTTTCTCTTTCAAAATTTTCTACAATTCATCATTCAAAATATTAATTAAAATAAGTTTTAAAATTAATACTTATTTATTGAATGAAAAATAAATCGAATGATGTTAACTTGTGCAACATAATACCGAGAGAAAGAATCACAAACCTATATAATAGTAAAAATATTTTCTGGCAAAATAATATATCTGTTGAAAATTAGTAAGTTCATAGCAACCATGTATACAATTCACTCATTTAAAAATAAAAAATAATATGAAAAGGCTACCAATATAAAAATTTATCATAGTTTTTAATCTTATTTTAAATTTTCTTTAATTTGTAATAACTATTTAGGTGACTTTATTAATTTCGGTATCCAAAATACTTCTTATTTCTATATATTTCTTTAAAATTAGTCTTATTTAGGTTATTGATAATAAATATTCTATTATTCGAAAGCTCTAAAAAAAAAGGATGTACAACTTTTTCGTCGTTTCTCTTGTGCTACACTTCATAAATTCAGTAAGATTTCCCAGAAGGAGACCAATTAGTCAAAATATTTATATTATAATATCATTTTTATTGAAAAGGATATTACTATCATTCCACTCGTCATTGAATGATTCGCTAAGTATAATTTATCCAAATATGTCGGTTTTAATTGATGTTTTAAATTTGAATAGAGAAGAAAATCAGGCTAATACTAAATTTCAATAACATTCTCAAAGTGCTAAAATCCATCAAAAAAGAAAATACAGGGATAAGAATAAACATATCTTAAATGTGAACAGTAATTACGATACAGATAATAAAATACAAATTTCGAAGGCAGTTGCTCACAATATAAAATTTTGACTAAATTTGGTTAATTTTCATATTTCAAATCTGAAGTATTGTTACCTACTAGAGTTTGTAAATTTTTAACATAATTTGTTACTTTTCTTTGTTTTTAAATTGGGGTCTTTCTCATTTGACGACCCCCACCAGATGTAATTAAAATTAATTTTTTAATGTATTTTTGTCAATAAAATCCGAAAATCAAAACTTTTTTTGTAGAAACTAATAGTTTTTGAGATATGAGGGTTTAAAGTTATAAATTTCCTATGTATTACTGAAGGATTGGGAAATTTGAAAAAAAACTCATGTTTTCATTGAAATTACTTAAACATTATAGATTTTTTTACATGAAACAGTAATGTAGTTTGTTGTACTGCACACATCATGATTGTTTAATGACCTGGCAGGGGGGTATGGGGGTGGCATGCCCTCCATTACATATATTAGCATTGAAGTAATGAATTGAAAATAACACGGAAACTGGAAATATATTCGATTTATGTATTTAGGGGGGCGTGCAACCCCCCGAGCCCCCCTGCCAGGTCATTAATCAGTCATGAAGTGTGCAGTACAACAAACTAGCGGATACAACAAACTAAATTACTGTTTCATGTAAAAAATCTATAATGTTTAAGTAATTTCAATGAAAAAACACGAGTTTTTTCAAAGTTCCCAATCTTTCAGTAATACATAGGAAATAAATAACTTTAAACCCTCATATCACAAAAATATTAGTTTCTACAAAAAACTGTTTTGATTTTCGGATTCTATGGGAAAAAACACGTATAAAAAAAATAATTTGAATTATATTTGGTGTGGGTCGGCAAATGGGAAAGATCCTAAAATTGACATTGCAATATTGAATCAATTGTTTGCACTGCCAACAAAGAGAAATATGGTGTTAACATTGTATTACAGTTTAGTCTCGTTTCAGTGATTTTATATATGAATTTTTAAAATTTTGTTTGCTATAATATAACAATGTTGATTAATAATTTGTTTTTCTTTACTGTCTACATGAGAATTTAGAATATTATCTTTTTGTTTAAATTTGAATATTTTTTATATATGCGATAATGACCAGCAAATTAAAAAATATAAGGCCTATTATTCTAAAAAAAAATTAATTTTATATTTACTAGTTTTATTTGTAATTTTCAAAAAGTTAAAATTATATTATAAATTATATCTCTTTCATTCTCAATTGGCGACGAATTGCCCAGGTGACGAATTGTCTGGAGATGAATTGTCCGGGGACAAATTGTTCAGGCGACGAATTGTCTGGGGATGAATTGTCCTAGCACCCTAATAACCATTAAATGTACGACAATGCGAGATATAGTTATATGGCCTCCTTTTTCTCATTATTAATCTATTGGAAAGTCGGACAGTGAAAGTTGAGAGTGAATATTTCTTATATGATTAATCACAATTGGCGAATGCCCGATAAATTTCTTTTGTATAATTGTGATTTATTACATAACCTTAGTTTCATCCAAGCTCTACATATCTAAAACATTTCTGGAGAAATCATAATTTGGCTTAGAGGGAACATTAAAAAAAATGACGCTATTTACCTGCATATTCGTCACTTTTAATTACAGTCTATTCTATTGAAAAGTTTTAAACTTAAAGGGGCAGTAAACTTTATAAAAAAAGGTAATTTTTTCTAATAAAACGATTGCTTAGTAAGAATAAAGCATTCATGTAGAATTGTAATGTTCAATAAAATCTAATAATGGAAATATATCAATTTATATATAATTAATTTCTTAACAAATTCTAATGGTGATGGCGCCACAATTAATCCTCCCATCTTGTAAACAAAAAAATTGAGATAAGTTTCTATCTAAATTCTAGATTAAGTGAAGAGATGGCTTTATTTTTAAAGTTATCCTTCTTGTCTTGAATCTTTTAACCATTGTAACGCAAAAAAGGTTAATTATTGCATACATAAATTAATATGAAAACAAAAAATATACTCACGTACATACTAATGAGTGGTAATACTTCCGGTAGGTGTCGCTAATTTTATTATACAGGGTGTCCCAAAATAACCGATACCCAAATTTCAAAGGCTGTAATTCAAAAACTAGTAGAATTACAAAAAATTGGAAAATTACATTTTGTTTCTCAACATTTTTTTTTCTATCTCTGTACAAAATATTACATGAATCGAATTAACGGTTTTCTTTTAGCTATATTTTTAGTGACCGATACCAAAACCTGCTTGCGCACTTTCAGTAAAACACTTATTTCACAGTTCGAATTGTTCAAGAAGCACTAACAGAAATTTTCAAATCACTGCAATAAAAAGTGGATTACATCTTACTAAATATACATTCAACATATTTGTAACCTTAAATTTGAAGCGACATCCTTACAAGATGTACGAGCCAAACAAACACCTAAATTCCGATCTTCCTCGGCGTTGAATTTTGCGCATTGGTTTTAGCAAAGAAATGTTCGGTTTGTGGACGATAATGTGGTTGGTGATGAAACCACTTTTTATTCGAATGGCAAAATAAATCTCACCGAAGAACCAACCTCCTACTTTCAACTTTGACGTAAGAATATAGTGAGAGAAAGTCTGTGTGTGGATTGGACTAGGTACCAATGGCCGACTTGGCCGTATCGTCTGTCCTTATTTTTACAAAAATAATTTAAATGGAGATAGATACCTTGATCTAATGAATGATAGAATCGTTTCAAGACTTCAAGAAATACATGGAAACAGAATCAATCGAACCTGGTTGGTTCATGACGGGTTCAGAACTGTTGCTGTAAGGGAAAACTAAATGAGCTATTCGGCAATACGCATTACGCCCTGAATCATCGTAACGAATGGCCCATCAGATCGACTGAAACGATTAATAAGAGGAACAGTTTGAATTTTTTTTGGTTGCCTATTAATAAACGCCTTTTATTGTTACAATAACGGTTTTTTAATAAATAATTTTAATAAACTGTTGGAAGTTATTAAAAAATGGTTTTAATATACTAAAATTCGAAGTTAAAAAGTGCGCAAACAGGTTTTTGATATCGTTCACTAAAAATACTGCATAATGAAAACGATTAAATATATTCATCTAAAATTTTGTACAGATATGTAAAAAATGTTGATAAACAAAATATGATTTTCAAATTTCTTTTAAGTTTAATAGTTTTTGAATTACAGCCATTGAAATTTGGGTATCGGTTTTTTTGGGACACCCTGTATACTTTTTATATGAACATTTTAAAAATAAACGAGCATTCAAATATTACATAATTAAATATTCTGAATCGATTTAAAACAAATTTGGCGATTATTTGATTTTAACTTTACTATCCCTTTAACGTAACTTTATATCTGATTTAAACCATGTATAAGAGTATGTCAGTTAAAGCCAATTGATTGGCTTAGATTTGAAATGGTCAAATCTCAGATATGTCTAATTGGCTTCAAATTTTGAATTAAGACTATGTTCCCATGTTAATTTTGGCTTGAAATCTTCAAAAAATGAGCCAAATTGGCTGGGCTCAGACTTTTTGTGAAATTTTGGCTCAAAAATTGGCTCACAATTTTCCAGCCTCTGAAACATGGTATCTGAACGTTGAAGATGTTTTAAGATATCAAGCTTTTCAAAATGAAGAGCTCTTTCTAACAAGTTAAGTAGGTACTCTCATTTTTCACTGGCATCCCTTCGAAAGCTTGAAGCCATAAAAAATTAACCAAAAAAATCCTTCAAACAATATGTTCATTCATCGTCAGGACAGGAGGTGAGTAACCAGGAGCAAACAATGGATTCGAATGTAAATAGTTATCACTGACAATTTTTAATAATTGTCAGCTACCTAGATACATTCCAATCCTTTATTTTCAACGAATTTCAAATTTGATTATATGTACGCTGAAGATATATAATAAAGTATAGGATGTTGAGATGATATTGAAAGTAGGTATCCAACATACGGTAGTTGGTCGTGAAATTCATTGTCAGGTCCAGGTTTTCCACCCCTTCTTCTGATGATGAATTTAAGTTTTCTATTCGAAAACTTGAAACCTAAAATACCTTCAACATTGAAATAAATATCTTGAAAATACAGTCTATACGACTATATTTTGCCCACAACTCTGACAGTACTATGCATAATATGATTCAATATATCAACTGTAAAACAACACACATATAAAGTCCACGATTTCTCTGACATCTCCTACACATCAAATAATTAAATTTAAGTACCATTCTACAATCTTACCTCAAAATTCAGTCTATGTTTCTTCTGCTGCGGACCGAACACAAATGAACAAGATGACCGAATGTTCGATATTTATACCAAGAAAAAGCATGAAAATGACGGAATTTGATTCAGCTTATGCTCCGTACAAAGGTATAGAACAGCTTGGCAATATATTATCTACCCTGAACTATATTATTAAACTAATTCGGCGCACACGTAAAAACGGTCTACCCGTAGTTCATAGAAAGTAAATATATTTCTTCGGGAAATTGATTATAATAATTATTTAGCTACTCAAGAAAACTACGCTTTGTGAATGTTTGTTTCAATTTGTTTGTAAGTCAGAAGATTTACAAACAATCCTAGAAAAATAAATAAAATACCTAATTTTTCGACATCCTCTTGATTGAAAATATTCGGTAAGTAATGTTTTATGGATACCTATAGATGAGAATAGTTGTAAATTGCGAATGCAATTTGTTGGGCGCATGACTCGCCACGAGATGGCGTTGTTGTTTAACGTAGTCCACTTGTTCTTCGCTCTTATGCTTGGTGTTTGTGTGTCAGGTTGTCAGTGTCAGGCGGCTAAAGCCCCGTCCAGACGCTCCGACAAATACCCTGAGTTTGGAAATACTTTTGCTCGGGCGAACACGGGCAATCTCATTTCTGCCTGTGTTCGCGTCCAGACGAGAACAATATGATCAGGAAATTGAAATGTCCGTGTTCGCGATTCTGCATAATTAATTCATTGGAAAAATATCATATGTTGTTGTTGATAGTTAATACCTAACAATTCAGTGATTTTAGAAACAAGCATGGATTTAAAAAATGATGACCTATCGGATGTAAAATATAAATTCTTACCGAGGTACTAGGTACCTACCTAGCTGATTATATAATATAAATGCGTAATTAGATAACTAGACGATATATAATATAAATATATATCTAGGTATTTTATCTAGTCGATTATATACCTAATGTAAATATTTACCTAGATATCTAACCTGAGTTACTTACCTAGTACCCATAGTAACTATTTATTTACTATGCTAGTACCTATCTAGAAAAACGTCTCGATAATCAGACATCCTAGTACTCGCAAAGTGGGAAAAATCGTAGATCATGATAGGTCTATCAAAATTTAAATTTCCTTTATCTACGTACGTATAGGTAACCTATACGTTTTACGCTCACTTCTAAATACTGTTTCCTATAAGCCTTTAATAGAATACTGTATGTTTACTAGTTAGGTCAATACTTGTTTAGTTAAAATCAGTTTATTGCTGCATTGTTTATTCAAATGGTAATACATATTAACTGAATGGCATCGTTTGAACATTTCTGCGTCTTATTTGTATATTAGTGGTTATACTGTATGTCACTATAGTTTTAATCATTTACCATCACTCTATAGTTAAATACTAACTTTCTTTCTACTGTGAATATATTATATATATTATGTTACATGTATATATGGTTAATTAAATGTCACGATCACCAAAGGTATAGTTGACTGTAATTTAATATTAAATGGTAAATCTTCTACGTCAAAGTCTTTTGTAATAAAACAATCATTTCAGGAATTTTGCTTAGAGCAACTTATGACTGGTAACACTCCTTTGAAGAATCGCAAATAACAAGAATTTTTTATTAGACTGCGCAATGTTGTCGAAAAATATGATGAATATAGTTCATTTATAAGTTATATTGAGGCCATAACATACAATTTAAACTTTCAGTTTTGTTCAGCCTATTTACAAATTTCAGATTATGTAACGTTAGTTTGCTACAGTCTAAACATTTTGTATTTGTTTATTCAAACTGTTGTAATTTGATACTATAAGAACATGCTTTCTTTCTGATATTGTCTTTTTCCTCTTTTTGTAGGTATTTTAGGAAAAATATGGATGAAAATACTCATTACATATTCTATTTTTGACTTGAGGATATTTTTTCTTAGTTTGATGCTTTTTGAACTTTTCTTTCCTACAAAGCGAAAAACCTAATAAAATATGCACCTATGAATATTTTCATGAGTAGAAAGAATGATTAAATATTCCTAATAAATATAATTTCACTTTACAATGAAGAAGAATTCAGGTTTACCTGAAAACATTTATGCGAAATTTTTCCTTGGATTGAATCTCTTTTCTCAATGGAAAGAATCTTTCTTTTCTTTGGAAAGAATCTTTTTTTCTTTGGAAAGAATCTTTTTTTCTTTGGAAAGAATCTTTTTTTCTTTGGAAAGAATCTTTTTTTCTTTGGAAAGAATCTTTTTTCCTCTGATTGAATATTTGTTTTCTTTCCACTAATGTAAATCTCTCATTGAATCCGATAACATAATACTACGTTCAAATCTTATATTTGTTTGCTTGAATTCTAAACAAATAATTATATTTTCTATTTCGTTCATTGAACTGTACCTATATTCTTTCTAGTTTTGTTGTAAGCGAAAATTATGAGCAGAATAATTTCTCTGGTAGAAGCTAGGCTACATAATAAATTGCTTGAAAATAAGAAAAACCTGAGAAAGACTTTCTGTAGCTATTTAAACACAGTCTTATAATTCGTTAGACTCATTAACCTGCCAATACATTTATTTTTATTTATTATGAGCAGTTCTCAATGAAAAGATATAAATACAAAAACTTCAAATGATAAATTAAATATATTTTAATAAAGTTACAGATACAAATAATTAAGTGATCAATAAACAATACATATTGCGCATATAATGCAATTTTTTCAATCAACTAAAAGAAATAGGGATAACTATACATTATTCAATACTAATTTTTACGTAGTATCTATCGACAATATCAGCATAAAACGAGAAATGATTAAAACGTATATTTAGTACCAAAAAAGGTCTGTAAAATCACAACAGTACATCGGAATCATTCAGTTAATAGCATAAAGAAGTATTTAATATCCTATAGCTTATAAAATTTCAGTAGGTATACCATGCAGATTAAAAGTACCCTTATAGTTCAGATGTTTATATACTGTAGTTCAGAGTACCGTAGATTTAAGTACCGTAGATCAAATTTACATATTGGTAAAATCTACCATTCACAGATCTAATTAGCTAGGTAGCAATAGTTACCCCAAAAATTAGAAATATTAAAATTTACAACCCACAACAAAGTTAATCACTTGATTAATATTACGTTCATCGATTAGTGTAGTTTAATTATTTATCTCTTAATTATCCCTTTGAAAGTCCTATTTGATTACACTTATTAACAATAGTTCACGAAAAAACAATCTAATAGGTCTTAATAGAGAAAACTACTCACTTTACAAAATATCACAAAAACTAGCCATGGAAGTGTTTTTGGATTTATAACAGCAAATTAAATTCTCACATCTTATTTCACCTGTTGAGAACTTTAGCTGCAAGATGAATTAATGTCCAATGAAACACACATTTACCTATTAGTATCTGGCTTCTTCAGTTCCATTTTTAAGATACTTATTGCTCATTATTTGAAGCGAATAATGCAACGGAGTTAATTTTGAAAGATACGTTAATTTAGTAATTAATAATGATCCAGTAAACCAGATTATCATATCTAATTTTATAACTTAATCGATGAGTGCACATTTTATGTGTGTTCATACGAAATGGTTTTGCTTAGGTTACCATACTATAATATATTGAAGACCTGGCTATTTCAGGTCTATTTGAAAAAATCATAACTTATCAACTAATTCGAATATTTAACGAAATTAATCTTAAAATATGTGCAAATTTCAATTTAAAATAAACATTAAATCTCAGGAAGTTCTCTTGCATTATTGATAAGAAGAAACAATATTTATTTTCATCCGTGAACGATTTGTGTAGATGTTAAATTTTTCTTAGAAGAAAGCCGCATTGCAATGAATCGAATATTACTTTCTGGTAAAGAAATATGCTAAAAAATACTTCGAAAGGAAGTAGATCTCCTTTAATCAAAGCCACTTGGAAGCAATTTTACAAAGAAAATATGCCAAAGCCTACTGTTTTTCTTAAAAATATGTTTTTTTTTTCTCTCTGTGTGCGGGGGATTTTTTAAAGGGGGACTTTTTCCACCGGGGGATTTGTTCCTCCGGGGATTTTTTCCTAGACCCCTTTTCACCATCAACTCCCTCTTATCGAGCTACTATTCTGGATAGACTCGAAGTGTTGCGCAAAACAAGCCAGTTGGAGAGTGCAGTACCTCAGGACAATCGCGTGAGTTTGAGGACGCAATCGAGTCAGACCACTACATAGACCTGGACTACGGAGACAATCTCTCATGAATGCTCGGGAACCTGTGCTAAATTCTCCAATTTCAGAATACGAAGGACCTATTACCAGATCTAGATATTTCTCAAGTCCATGGAGGTTTCTCTTCCCTTAGTTTATATTAGCCTCCATAGTGTCAACATGTCTCCCTCAAGTGCTCTGTAATTATTTACCTTTATGTTTATTTACCTTTTTGTGTTTTGATATTTCATTTGTGTTTCTTTGTTTAATTTTTTTTTGTTCAGATTTCTATAATTAGTATCTAATTAGTTTTGAAGTAGATATTAAGTATCAAATAAGAGTGGAGTTTCGGAATTCTTATTAGTAGAATAAGGTCAGCCTATTATAGGGTCTATCTAATCTGGAAATCTTAAAACTGTTGTCTCTTGCTGACGATCTGTTGTTGCTGCTGCTTTCTGGTTCTGGTTGATTCTTGGTAGTAGAGTTTCACTATTTAATGGTGAGTTCTAATTGCTGTTTAATGGGATTATTTATTTGGGTTGGTAATTGTAATTTGTAATTTAAGAAATGACATAGTTAAAATCATATAATCTATTTAAAATCAAATCATCTATTTAAAATCAAATCATTTAATTAATCTGAAATTTGGTTAAACAAAAGGAATATTTAGAAAAATATATTTATTAGAATGGTATTTATATCAATATTCTGAAAGTGGGGGTTTTCCCACAGGAGTTTTAAATCTTAGGCAGGTCTATATTTTGGTCTCATTCAGTCAAGTGCCAACTACTTACTTACCTCGTTTGGCTACGGCGTACCATATTGACCTCTATTTAGAATATCTGCTACTGCATACCCTATTGGATATTTGGACGCTAATTATATTCACAATTGGTACATTAGTCACCATTCATTTGGCTTCAAAGTTATCATAAACAAATAGAGCTATCGGAATGTTAAAGTCACCGCTTTACTTTTAGAGAAAACGATTTTGGTCTAGTAGGAAACTAATAAAGTGAGTTTCTTACTAGACCAAACAAACTTGGAACGTAACTCTGGTCTACTACGAGTTTTTGCTGTACTGTTTTGTTCTTGGGATTTCTCCTTAATTTATGATCATTATAAATTAGTATTCATAACATTTCAGGATCATTAGATAAGTTGAAGTCGAATCATAACCATGTTTCAGTATCACCTTATTAGGCCATCATTCCATTCATTTGTTCATGTTTGTATTTTGAAAGGTTGTAAATAAGTTTGTCGTTTTATAAATAAATAGGTTGTTCGTCTTCTGTTGTTGTTTCAGTTGCTCTCCGTTAAGTTATCTAGGTACCCACAGGTTAATAGAATCCCTCTCTGGATAAAAGAAGGTGAAACCTGTGACCCCTAACAGTTTCACCATATTTCATTAAAATAAACGTTATTTTGTAATTAGGAAATAAATAATACTGTTTGTTAAGTGTTAAATGCATCATATAATGCTAATACAATATTATAAATTTAGCAGTGTTGCCACATGTTGGTGTTCCAATACCAGCGTTATATTCTGTCACGATTAACCAGTTAAATATTTAATGCCTATATGATGGTCGGATAATTAATTGTTTTATATTTGAAAGGAAAATTTGTTTTTATAATTATCAATTACCTGAACTTAGAAATACATTTTAAAATAAAAGGTTTATTTATACTGTTCATTTGTAAATAAATCAAAATGGTGGAATCTTCCACGGTGGAATTTTCCACATCTGGCATTTAATGGCGGTGAAATCTTCCTGATTTATCTTTCCGCGGGGGAACTTTCCACGGTGGAATTTACCGACCACGGTTAAATCAATCCTAAATAACTATTCTAAAGTATTAAATTGAAAAAAATACTGCACAATAATTATCGGCATATTGAAATCAGAGAGTTTTCATATTTGATAAAAAGTTTCATTATGTTAGACTATAATATTTTCCTCAAACCTTATAAGCCTATTTTCGTTTATGTCTACCTTTCAACTCGCAACTTTGGTTTTATTAAACCCACCACATCTAACATTTTCCCATAGTATATTTCTCTATTGATATTAATCGGAAATGAAAGAACATGTCTTTATTATCATTTATTCAAATTAATTCATGATTCTTCTTGCTGGAAAGCAGTGGAGATTCTTTTTATTCGTCTGCTTGGCAGATATTCACACAAAGGAGTACGGCAAACAGGACAGAGTTTTCTGAAAGGAAAATAAATATGAGCAGAAAGATAAACTAGGAACAGTTTAGAAACAAAACAAAAGTGATTTTAACTTAGATGAGGAAGAAAGAACAATAAAAATATATTTTGCAACTAATTTTTCAGAAAATCAATCGAATTATTATAGGTATAGATTATCTATTAGTAAAATAGATGGTATTAATGAAGAATTAGCTTTTAGTTACAGATTACAATATTTTAGCGGTACACGGAAAACTTCCAGGCGGAAATTTGCCACACGAGAAACTCCCAGGCGGAAAACTACCAGGCCGAAAACTACTGGCGGAAAACTGCCACACGGAAAATTGCCGAAGCAGAAATGAGAAAACTGCCAGTCGCTTACTGGCAATTTATGTATTTTTTTACTTTTCTGAAATATTAATTAGTTATAAACACATTTTAATTCATAGAAAGAGGCGTTAGCCCTGCGTTAAGAGATCAAGGGGACATTCTTTTTTACAATTATAACTAGAGTAAATAGATATTGGATTACTTGATATTCAATGGAAAATATTATTTCAACAAAGCTACTATATTAAACACAGTAAACCAAACTTCAGTGCGCATAAAAAAATTATAATTTCCATATTAAACTTATTTGTTAAGTCACGTACATTTTAAAACATGTACAATATATTTATTTATATCTATACAGGTTGTTATATATTTATAAGATTTATAATATATATCCTATATAGTCAATGTTGAATCAACCTACATGTATGTTCAATATTTATCACACTTACAATTTTATTACCCATGCCATTAACCCTTTCATTTTTGCAAATTTCATTTATTGGTAAAAGTATTATTAAATAATATACAATCCAATTTTATCGAATGAAATTTTCAGAGAATTAGGTAGGTAATAGCAGTTTATTCTTTTTTGAATGAAAAAATATATTGTATTTAAAAAAATTATAGCAATTTAATAAACATAGATGTTGGGTTGCAAATTTTAATATTTCACAAACATCGATCGAAGTTTTTTTTTGTTCAATTCTCAAATTATAAACAAAAAAAAAAATAGTTAGAATCTAAACCCGTCATGAACTGATAATGTAAAGATTCGTTGTGTAAACAAAAAAATTGTACTCTGTTCCTAATACAATTATTTCCTTGTTTCTTCTCTTACTATTGTCTAATAAAAAATTTAGTTTCTAACTTCTATATTGTATTTGATTTTTTTCTGTAATATTTACATAATAATATATATTAAATATTTTCTAATCAATTTGTCTACATTACCCTATATCTTTGTTTTGTCTACTATGTAAAGATGAATGCCCCCTTAACTGCTTAAAGAAGAGCGAACACCATTTTTTTTAAATTAAAGTCATTAAATTGCCAGTAAGTGACTGGTAGTTTTCCGGTTCGGCAGTTTTCCGGACACTATTTTAGCTTCTGTAATGATCTGTATATTCGTAATCATCCTACTTGAATTTTCACAATAGTTACCTTGTGCCAGGTTGTTCGAGGAGCAACTTCATGCAAGACTGACAGACGTTGTGTTTGCAGAGCAGCAAACTATAATCATCATCTTGCATCTTTTCGTAACAAATTGGGCATTCACCTCCGTTGTAACCTTGAAGAAAATCCTCAGCTGTTGTTTGCTCACCTAGAAGTTTCCTCCACCTAGATTTTCTTGACTTGGGAATTTTCGATGCATTTTTTATGGGTTTTACATCCCTCACAGTTACTGAAACACGATCTGTATGTGGATCTGACTGTACACACGCCATGTCCCTATCTTTAGAAAGATGTACATTGATTCTGATGAGAACTACCATCATCTCAGCAGACATTCCAGGTAAAAAAGTCTTAATTAGTGGATCTGATATGAATTCCATGAAAGCTTTTGATAGCAATACGGAGGTTTCAATGCCAATAGCTTTTTCTAATGCATGATACCGGATACCATTTAAAATAGATCCAAATTTCATGAGCACCACTCTCACTAACTCCTGCAAATGAATTACTTGAAGTGAATGAATTATTTTCAGTGAGTTTAGAAATTGTGTCATGAAATGGAATATGAATTGAACTTCTTCAGGGGGCATCACTGGTAAATATCTTCTATTGTTATAGGATTTATCAAATTTGTTAAAGATCCTTCTGCAGAACCTCACTGTTACTTTTTCTGGGTTGTCACGCAATTTCGTCATTTTTTTCAAATTGGCCAAATTCGTTTTAGAAAGTAATGGATTGTGTTTAACTCTCTGGAAAGTTTTCTTTTCCCATTTAGCCTTAGAAAGAATCTCTTCCATCTTAAGGGAATTGAAACGCATACAATGAAATATAAGAAAGACGTCAATAAATTCTTCTTTAATTTCTATATTAAGGAATTCAAGAGAAAAGAATGTATCTCTGGCATTATAATAATCAACAGTCACACGTAAATCATTCTGAAATATAAATGTTCCTGGCCTTACTATTTTAGTACGTCTAGGCAAATTTATCATATCTATATATTCACTATGCTTCCAAATATCAACAAGTATGTTGAAATGACATATCATGTTGATCAAACCTGCAGAAAATAATCTGGAAAGATTTGGTTTTGTAGGGAAATATTTCTGAGGTTCCTTTTCCAATGCTAGAATGAGTTCTTTTAATTTTAAACCAACTGATATAACCAGATCTGTACAACTTACTTTTAACGAAAATTTCCTTATTTTGAATGTCATATCACTCATGATGTTAATTGAACTGAACATTGCCATGATATTGTCTAATTCAATGTAATTTCCTGGATCTAATGCGGATGAGATCCTGTCCAAAATTTTGGAAAAAACAGTCAAATATTGATCAAAAAGTTTTGCATTCGTATCATCCTCATTATCATTATTATAATGACATACATGCAATAAAAAAATCACAAGGTCTTGGAAGCTTGTGTTATCGTACACATCACAAAATACTGGATTGGAACTAAGACTCCATAGCTTCCCTTCCTCTGCTTCTCCTGAAATTCCATTCACTCCTAAGAAGAACGGCTTCTCTAGAAGCTTCTCCTGGAAGTAACTGAATGCATAGATTCGTGTCTCATCATAAAAATTAGCCATCTTGAGAAAGTTATACCTCGAGATTTGATTGGACAAGTTTTCTGAACTCCTTGAACAGTGAAGATCTGGAAAAGAGATTCATTGGATTATTTTTTATAAAGGCCCCCAACCAGAAGAAGCAGATTTTTATCTGTAGAAGAAAGTATATTTTTCTCTTTCAAAATTTTCTACAATTCATCATTCAAAATATTAATTAAAATAAGTTTTAAAATTAATACTTATTTATTGAATGAAAAATAAATCGAATGATGTTAACTTGTGCAACATAATACCGAGAGAAAGAATCACAAACCTATATAATAGTAAAAATATTTTCTGGCAAAATAATATATCTGTTGAAAATTAGTAAGTTCATAGCAACCATGTATACAATTCACTCATTTAAAAATAAAAAATAATATGAAAAGGCTACCAATATAAAAATTTATCATAGTTTTTAATCTTATTTTAAATTTTCTTTAATTTGTAATAACTATTTAGGTGGCTTTATTAATTTCGGTATCCAAAATACTTCTTATTTCTATATATTTCTTTAAAATTAGTCTTATTTAGGTTATTGATAATAAATATTCTATTATTCGAAAGCTCTAAAAATAAAGGATGTACAACTTTTTCGTCATTTCTCTTGTGCTACACTTCATAAATTCAGTAAGATTTCCCAGAAGGAGACCAATTAGTCAAAATATTTATATCATAATATCATTTTTATTGAAAAGGATATTACTATCATTCCACTCGTCATTGAATGATTCGCTAAGTATAATTTATCCAAATATGTCGGTTTTAATTGATGTTTTAAATTTGAATAGAGAAGAAAATCAGGCTAATACTAAATTTCAATAACATTCTCAAAGTGCTAAAATCCATCAAAAAAGAAAATACAGGGATAAGAATAAACATATCTTAAATGTGAACAGTAATTACGATACAGATAAGAAAATACAAATTTCGAAGGCAGTTGCTCACAATATAAAATTTTGACTAAATTTGGTTAATTTTCATATTTCAAATCTGAAGTATTGTTGCCTACTAGAGTTTGTAAATTTTTAACATAATTTGTTACTTTTTCTTTGTTTTAAAATTGGGGTCTTTCTCATTTGACGACCCCCACCAGATGTAATTAAAATTAATTTTTTTATGTATTTTTGTCAATAAAATCCGAAAATCAAAACTTTTTTTGTAGAAACTAATAGTTTTTGAGATATGAGGGTTTAAAGTTATAAATTTCCTATGTATTACTGAAGGATTGGGAAATTTGAAAAAAAACTCATGTTTTCATTGAAATTACTTAAACATTATAGATTTTTTTACATGAAACAGTAATGTAGTTTGTTGTACTGCACACATCATGATTGTTTAATGACCTGGCAGGGGGGTATGGGGGTGGAATGCCCTCCATTACATATGGTTCTAGGTAAATTGCTCGAAAACAATTGCTCGAAAGACAATTGCTCGAAAACAATTGCTCGAAAAACAATTGCTCGAATGAACAATTGCTCGAAAGAACAATTGCTCGAAAGACAATTGCTCGAAAAACAATTGCTCGAACGAACAATTGCTCGAATGAACAATTGCTCGAATTACCAAATTGCTCGAATGAACAAAATTGCTCGAATTATAAAATTACACAGTTTTCGATTTTATAAAAGTCAGTTATTCATGAAGTGGAGCTGCACCTAACAATCCTTGTTTCTTTTTAGTAATTGATCATTAATCATTCTATAAATGATTTTAATTAATACTCATTCTGCATAATCTTTTTTAGACCGTTTGTGTCATCTCGTATGTAACATGTGAATTGGAATCATGTGGTGAATCACTTCTATTCAGGTTTTTTTTTATCATAAAACCCGAACAAATTTTTAGATTTATTTGAACTCTGCCATAACTTTGAGTTATTTCACCTATTGAGGTGCCACATACAGATAGGCTAGTAATGAATAAGTATTTGGGTTTTATGATAGAAAAAACATGAATAGTAGTGATTCACCACATGATTCCAATTAACATGTTACAT